>CAJQUW010004996.1:0-214340 GCA_907163375.1 Prostheceraeus crozeri
GCGGAGTAAATTGGACAATATGTTTGCACGCTTTATTCAGGAAATCATATATAAACTTTTTACATGATAAGAGATCTTTCTTTGACCACTGTGGAATGTATACTCGGCAGCCCTTTTCACATTGGTAAGCAGCTGTACGTCTCATATTAATAGTCATCACCTCATGATCAAAAGTATAGACACAGTTGCTATAAACAAGTTGAGTGACACCCACTTCCCAATTTCCATTTAGCTGTTGTGTATGATCAATGGGAGTAGAAAAGAGTGCGGCTCGATTACTAGCAAATCTATTTGCGGCCGCATTGCTAACCAAAATATGATAAAACGACATTTTTATATTGCTGATCTGCGACTTTGCATAACATCATGAAGACTTGGATTTTGGACTATCTACAATATATCAGAGTTGATCGTGATGGAAACGTACATTTCAAAAATTCTCATGGTCATACATCAAGAGGTATTACATTAACATGGCGACAATTTGTCAACCTCAATGATATCATGAGGGATTTGGAATATTTTGAAACATCTCCTTGGAAGATTCATCTCCTTGGGTGATCAAGTTTGGCTTCAACATTACAGAAATGAAATTCAAATCTACCATTCTCATTCCGCAAACTGTTTCTCATTTCGCGAATACAATTGGGAGAAGTATAGAAGATACATACATCGCTCCATCATGACATTTATTCGTCGTGAGTTCATCGCCCTACTATGCAAATCTTAATCAGACATGACTACCACGCACCATGAGTTGGAAATTAGATTCCCTACAACGTATTGAAACGGATCATGATCGAAACGTCTATTTCAAAGATTCAACTGGAAATGTGAGAAGAGAGTTTGCTTTATCTTATCGTCATTTTCAATCTCTACATCATATCATGAAGGATTTGAAATACTTCTATATGAAAAGACATTCACGTATTGGAAATCGCATCTGGTTGCGCGTCAACAATCGGCGAATTCAACTCTATCATTCCCAACTTCATACTAACTTCACATTTCATCAAGGTAGTTGGGAAAAGTATAAAAGGAAGGTACATCGCTCAATTTACTCATTCTTTCATCATGAAGCGCCATCGCTACACCATCGTCAACATTCTCCGTCGCTTCAGACTCTAAACCAAAATCGATCTGACAACATTACACCAACACCTTCCAAACAGCAAGTATTACCCGGGCCGACCTCAAATGTTAGTGGTGAAGATGAACAATTCACGGAATCTTCAACTCTTCCCAAATGGGACTGTACAGATTCTCGGCGCCCTTTCTCATTCATCGGCGCAGTCAATGCGCTTAGAGCTACAAAGACTACTACGTCGGATATGGAAGAGGGAGAGGTGTGTGATGTCGAATCTGACTGTGGACAATATGGTGATCTCTACTCAATTGAGTGAAAGTGTATCATTTTTGAAGATTCGTATCAGCAGTTACAATTTGTGTTATGAACCCGAACTTTTTCCTGCAGCTCTCATTAGTTGTTGGTTACCTGTGCATGTGGCAATCTTTCATAATAGTAAAGTGATCATTACTGGACTAAAATCTCATGTACAAGCAAATGTGATCCTAGACTATCTCATCGAGTATGTACGTACCCAGCGGATTGTAAAATAAAAAACAATTTTTCCAACATGATGTTTTTATTTCAAATCATGATAGAACTTACAAATCATTTTTTCATTAGAGGATGGATTAGATGAAAAGTTTTGAATAATAGATACAAATCGAGATACATGTAAACGTTTTAAGATGAAGTACAGTACAAAAGCACCACACGTTGATGAAAGTGGATGTTGTAGTATGCGTTCATTTCGCTGATATTGACGCGTATGTTTTCTCAACCACTGCTGTGTTGGTATATTTGGAGGTTGAGCAAGAGAGTCAAATAGTTCACCACGTCGGTCTTCTCCAATAAAGATCGCTTTCCAATGCTCACCGCCTAAATTCTGAGAATGAGTGTTTAGCACAATAAAGATGGGATAGTGATTTACTGCAGGTGGTAAGGTATCGAGTGAATAGACATTATCGAAAGCTTTCAACGTCGCTTCGTCTGCATTACGCTGAACTTTAGTCTTAATATCGTCAGCAGTCAACCAACTCATTAACGATTATACTGAAGAATCACGTCACGATACTTTGTAATTTCAATATTTGAATCGAAGACTGCATAAATTAATACATTGATCGTCTCAGGTAGTGTTCTTTTGAACGTCAAATCCAAACGAATATTATGAGGCACGTTCGCTTGACGATGGGGTGCACTAATATCGCTGTCAGCAGTCAAATCAAATGCATAAATAGTATATCCACTCTTAAACTCTTTCATAGTAAGTCCGTTGGTGTCATCCGTATTGTAAAGCCAAAGACATCCATAAAATCAACATAACTGCGCATAAATTGATCCGCAGCAAAATCTGGTTTGTAGGGTGGACCAGGATGACTCACACCATTTATACGTAAAGCAATTTCACTTAACTGATTGTGTTTAAAATTGAAAGGATTCTTCTTTATATTACCATTAAATGCATCATTTTCATTAGCTGACATACTTTACTATCTTTAATCATAGCAGATCGCTTTACAAAGCCACTGTTTCTTTCAACATCAAATTTTCCTGCTTCATCTCTGTACCATCCCATGGCTTCCATATGACTTTTTTGTGCTGCTGGATGAAACTGTGATACATGATTGAAATATGATTTATAGGGATAATCGCTTTGACCACCTTCCACCTGCTGCTCTTTAATCGTTAGAGAAACATCGCGAAGTAATGTAGTCAATGGTAAATTGTTCAGTCCAACTTTATGTGTATCGTCAATAGCAGTTCCATCTGCTTGCTGAATTCTAAACCTCAAATCAACCATCGCATAACTCAAATCTATGTAGTCATCACTACCACCAGGAATAACAAATTCAATGGGGGCAGCATTCTCAGCTGTTCGAGGATGATAATCTACAATACTTGAACTAAGAATATCTGTCTGTATGGCTTGTTGATCAAACAAACAAAAACCGGAAGTTTTACACTCCATGATTAGAAGTTATAGCAGCGTCGTCGTTTAGCGCCTGATGAATGATTAGAGCCTCTGCGACGTTTGCGTGAATGCCTTTTGACTGAAAATCGCACCTTACCAGCTCCGCGATGTTTCCTCCTTCCTTTATTCATTCGTTTAGGTGATTTCTTTCCTTGAGTAATACCAGCAAAGGTCTGCTTCAATGTTTTTAAACCGCTTTCCTTCCCACGATTCAACAAACTGCTCTTAAAACTTCTACCTCTGGAAAGATCACTAGCAACATCACCAGCAAAGCCAACGGCATTACTTAAAACATTTCGTTTTAAAGATCTACCGACATTGGATATGAGAGGTGCTACAACAGATTTCAGTGCACCAAGTATGCTACCTCCACGTTGGCGGCGAGCGCCGATGTAAATTTGTCCTCCACCACTTACATAGGAGGGTCGTGAATAAAATGAGGCAGTTGGATTCATAGCTCAAACCCTAAACATTGTTAGTTACAACTTTGCATGAATCTCTGTCGATCACTTAGATGAAAGATGTCGGCACGACGCATCCAAGAGTTCATACTTGAAGGATAACCAGTCCATTTAACAAGACACCATTCTTCACCTTGGCGTTTTTTACATCGAATGATTTTCTCTACCAAATATGTTTCACTTTCAGTGACTACCTCAATCTCATCGCGGTAAAAGCTACCCTCAATTTCTTCATTATCGTAATCTTTCAACTTGTAGGTGGTCGGAGAGTCTTTTTGATTAATCCTTGATACTGTAAATACCTCCTCTGTCCAATTCGGAAGGTACCCTTTAGCAAAAACACTTTTCACTTTTGAGATACGAACTTTATCACCAATTTTCACATCACTTTTCACATGAGTGCGTTTACGTTGGAATGATTCGCGCACTTTATCTACATTGTCAGGATTTACATCTACTGGTCTGAGTCCAATAGAACGATGGATAGAGTGATTGTAGGCATGGAGTGTATCTTGTAGAACCTTTGTCCAATTTTGTGTCAAGTTGGCAGTAAAATGTCGCCACAAGCGATTTTTTAATGTGCGATTAAAACGTTCAACGAGTGCAGCTTTATAAGCACTCTTTACACTAAACAACTCAATGTCATGCCTCTCAAATAATCTTGTCACATGCTGATTTTCAAACTCTTTTCCTTGATCACTCTGAATTCTTTTTGGAATCCGACCTTCTCGAAAAATTGTTTGGAATGCTTTTGCTACTCCCTTCCCTTCTTTAGTTTTTAAAGGTTGAGCCCACGCATAACGCGAGAAAATATCAATGACGGTTAAAATAAAATTATTGCCCGAGTTATGTTTTGAAATGGAGGCGACATCACACAAATCTGCTTGCCACTGTTCATCGATGTCATGAACAATATAATGGCGGGTGCGGTACTTCTTTTTCGCTTGTTTGTGGAGTGTATAGGTAGCCTGACCCTTTAACCATCGTTTCACTTGTGATTGTGGAAGACCACTCGCTTTTGATAATTTCTTGATCGATGCAAATCCTGCCGGATGTTTTACATCATAATAGATTGACTTCAAACGCTCAGTCGATGACGACTGACTCTTTTTCCTCCTTCTCATCTTTTTGCTTTCTTGCCTTTCTACATTTACAACAACTGCAGCATTTAGCTTTAGCGGTTTTGCGATCGTGTTCACATTGCTTAGGGGTTTCATTGTGAGAGCTGGCGCAGGAAGTGCAAGTGACAACGACATTCACCTCTGGCGGCTCATTACATGGTAAGCAACACATCTGCTTCATATTAATAGTCTGAGAACATGTATTTCTTGGGAGGAGCTGTTTTACGTTTTCCTTTTACTAGTTTTAGTGGTGGTGTAGATCTACGTCGAGTTCTTCCTCTTATTTGCTTAGTGAGTGTGGGAGGGGATGTAGCAGGTGACGCCTTAAACCAATTTGTTGGCATTTTCATCGTCTGAAGCATTGGAGCAGTAGCCACTGTTGAATCAAGTTCTTTCAATGTCTCATTATTTAAAGCAAATTTTGGCACATTATGCTTTTTCAATAGTTTAAGAAAGTATGACCAACCAGGTGGAACATAGCCCTGACGGCGCTTTCTACGTGTCGCATACTGAATCAAGTCTTCATAACGTGAAGCATCAATCACTTTATTTTCATCTGTAATGATTTCTCCTCTATCATTTACATTGAGATGGGGTTCAATACTATTGAAAAGAGATATGGCATGTGCGCGAGATGCTAAAGGTGTAGCAGTCGATACAGAGTCACGCATCTTATTCTTCAAACTTTTTAATTCTTCGACAGTTTCCGATTGTAATAATACAGCACGATGTGGATCTTTGATGTGAACAATTTGCTGATAATCTATTTCTTTCCTATACATTTGATTTGCAAGAGGTTGCTTTACTTGCTGCATGGCAGTCAATTGTACATATTCATCCTGAGGAATAACAATCATGCGAGAATAAGAACTCATAGTTTGTAGATAATCATGGGAGTTTTCAAAATATCACTTCGAAATCTAAATTCTTCCGGACACTCTTGCGTAAAGTCAATGAATAAGTAACCGTATGGTTTTTCAGTAGCTGCTTGAAAAATTTCAATTAAGGCTTTTGATCCTCTGGGTGCAACTTGTCGCGCTAAAATTTCAAATTGACTTTTATCTCGCGGATTCTTGAAAATAGCATAATAGTGTGTATTCAGGTTTCGTGTACGAGCTTCTTTTCTATCAGGAAACAAATTTTGTGTGATATAGATGATAAAGCACCTTTTATGATGTGCTGCGCGAGTGAACATATCTGTAACATCTTTGGAATTCTTACTTTCTTTTAATAAATCATCCAATACAACAACATCATTAGACTGAAGTTTATCTACTGCAATAATTCCTTCATGTCGAATAAAGTTGCGACTTTGCAATTCCTGAAACAGCGACGGTTGATAAATACCATAACACCAAATCACTCGATTGATAGCTTCCTTAAACAACTCCCTTCTTTTATCCAATAAATTCAGCGTGAAAACAGTTTTACCTGCATGAGATGGACCTGATACAGTCAGAACTTTATCTTGAAGTCTGAAATCCATTTTATTACTTTGAGATTCAACATTTGCATAATTAACGCTTAGAGCCAAAGATATTACCCAATAGGTTGCCCACGGCAGGAGCTATCATTGGAAGTATTGCTGAAAGGAAACCGCCCTTTTGTGTTAGAGTTTTCCTCTTTCTTTGAAGGGTGACTTTAGGATTGGAGATGAAACGCAATTTCGTAGCATATCGCTTAAGTAACTTTCGTTGTTTTGGCGCTAATTTCTTCGTCCTCAACTTCCTCACATGAGAAATAATTTCACAAATGAATTTATCGTTAGCATGTCGTATAGCATTGTATCGCTGATTTGCTTTCATTCGTCGGAGAGCTTGAATGGCTGAAGAAAACTTTGAAGACTTTTGACTTTTACGTTTCGTCATTTTACGTTTCGCCATTTTCCGTGTTAGTCTTTGCTAAAACCTATCTTTACCACATTTGCATAGGTACTAACTATTGCGACATAAGTGACACTCGAAATGAGCAATATCACAGTGGTTACATTGGCAAAGTTGAATGCAATTACGTATGAAACAGCGTTGACAAAAAGCATGCTTACATCTCTTGAAGATGCGCTTTTCATTTCCATCCTTTCGCTTACATACATCGCAACACATAGTTTCACCGTTACTGATGTCTATAGCAAGTCTTTTTGAAGATATGAATTTGCTAGCCTTTTCTAAATAATAGACGCATGTACAGAAGGAATATACTTCGAGAGTGAGCAGACATAGCTCGAAAACCAGTTGTGCTACAATCAAGTACCACTGCATTTTCAATTTTTCTTTATGGAAAGTTGAATGTGAATATCTGAAATCGCTTCAATCACTAGACTGCTACCATGATGGTTAAATGCGTTAAGACGTTCAGCAATTTTTATCATATGTCTTTTAAAAAATTCTTCGGGGTGATCTACCACTTCCATTGAATAAGAAGCAAAATGGAAAGAGCGACTTTCCACCTCTTCCTTTCCAAAATGACTAAACTTAATTTTCGCAACTAATCGCGCCATGATAATGCTATCAGAGAATGTATTCATTAACTCTAGAAATAGAGTGCTAGCATCATCGACCACTGCTTCGATGTCGGTCTCATCTTTATGAAAATTTATCACATAATCTTGAACAGCTCCTTTTAAACTTTGCCTATGAAAATGTAATGTTCCGCAGTCGTTTGAGAAAGACATGATCGCCCTTTATCTGACCCATCCATTGCATGAAAACAACAACTCTTCTCATAGTAACATTTATTGAATAACGGTAACAAGCATGCATTATAAATCAATGGTTTGAAACAGATAAAATAGATACAGCTGGTAACTATCATACAGCGAGCAATGATAACCATACAGGACTTTGGCAGTGTTGAGGTAAGGAGGAAAGAAGCATTGGTTATGAACGTAGCTACTACAACGAACAGACAAAATAGGAACACACAAATCCTTAAAACGTTTCGTGACTTCATGGTAGTGTTGATTCACTCTACTATCCCAAGGCGGGAGCAAAATATCATCAATGATTAGATTGGGAAATACTTTCCTCTCCTTACCAGGATTATTACAAAAGATGCGTATAACATTGAAAGTAGCTAACCATCGTTTAAAGTCAATAAGAAGAGCACTCTCACAAGAAAAGCCATAGTCTTGCAAATATTTCAGATTAAGTCCATGAATGTGTTTTCTCGCCCATTGATCAACATTGGGATTGCAGTTGGCATGTTGATGATAGACACTGACAATCTGATATGTCCAATTTTTCATAGCAATAGCACTGAGCTCCTGTACAGGTTCACCCTCACAATCCATAAAAATGATGATAGAAGCCTAAAACGGAAATTTACACATATAAGGAAACGATCTATAACATATTACAAAATGAAGAATTACATCGATGCTTTTCACGACAAAATACGCAAATGATATGATGGCAACGAAGAAGTAAAATGTATCTAATAAGACCACGTCTACGACACTCAAAGCACATAAGCGAATTGTCATAGGGTAGAGTTAGGAAAGGACTAGTAATTCTCCTTCTTTGATTTGCGTTTTGATGCAGCATTCTTCTCCGACTTGCGCTTCGTACCACTGCTGTTAAGGATTTGATCAATTATGTCATCCACGTTGGGTGGTTTTGGAATATATAGGATGGATTCCATATGCATGGAGAGAGAGGCTATTTTTTTATCCTTGTGTCGACCATAATATAGCCCATTCACTTTGAAAAGGATATCCCAAGTACCTTCTCCGAGCTCATCACATCTGATGGGTATTGAATGATCTCCATCCTTCTTATAGTAAGTACACCAATGTGATACTGGTAGGCAAATTTGATTACCATCCCAAATCTTTCTATAGGGAGTATCCTTGTCATCTCTCGCCTTCCACTCTTGAGCAAGAGGAGTAGGAATGTCCATATTTAATGTCACGTACTCCTCAATAATATCAAGTTGGTGGCGAATGTACGGACTCACGGGGATCAGTATGTAGTCCCCATACTGATTGCGCATTATCTTGACATCCGTGGAAGGGAGCATTCCCGTTTGGAGTACTACGCTATGATCGTCATAACGCAAGACTTGTTTAAATTTACGCTGTAGCGGTGTAGGATTATGTACCTTGGTTGTTTCTTCCACTGCCCTCAGTTGTAGATGATCTGATCGTAGCGAACCTTGTAACGTTTGACCGCCATTTTGTCCTACTAGTGTAGCAGATGGAGTAGATGCCTGAAAATGAAAAAGATTGTATTAAGTTTACGTTCAAGGGAGGAGAGGGAGGAAAGTAGCGACTTACCATTTTAGTTGGATAATAGAATAGGGAACTAGAGAGAGAGAAAATGTGCGTCCGTCACTCGTGTGATTCAACGATGGAATGATTCTCACTGTGGAAGGCTCGCTATTTATATAGAAATGCTTGATTCTCATTGGATGATGATCCTCATTGGACAATAACATCAAGCTGATTCCAAATCTGAAATCCGTTTTCCAATCCGATGCTTCGTTTTGGCGCTACAGCCCAAAACGTCCAAAATTCTAACTCTGTCGTTTTTCGCCAATGTCCCAAAATCTTAAATGGCGTCTCACATCTAAACGAAGACAGATAGGAACAAGCCGATTCTTTCAGTGAATTTGTCTCACTCTTAGCTTTCAAACGAGCTATGGCACGACAAAATCCGTCCACTAGAAGCCGAGATAGCAGCTAGCTCTCCCGGGGGGGGTAGGGGGGGGTAGGGGGGGGTAGGGTGGGAAAAACTTGTCGACCTAACTTTTGACGAGAAAGACGATGGTAGCACTGGCGCATCGAAATTCGACACTTTGGAAAAAATTTTTCATTTTTACCGTACACAGTCACTCTGACACTTAGGATTTTTTCAACCTTTCCTAAAATCTTGTAACCGCTCTAACTTTTGAACGGCTGATCGGATTGACTCGCGCCAAAAAATGTCATCGGTTAGTTTTTCATCCTCTTTCGAATGCAACCCGAACGAACAAAATCCGTCCACTAGAAGCCGAGATAGCAGCTAGCTCTCCCGGGGGGTAGGGGGGGTAGGGTGGGAAAAACTTGTCGACCTAACTTTTGACGAGAAAGACGATGGTAGCACTGGCGCAACGAAATTCGACACTTTGGAAAAAATTTTCATTTTTACCGTACACAGTCACTCTGGCACTTAGGATTTTTTCAACCTTTCCTAAAATCTTGTAACCGCTCTAACTTTTGAACGGCTGATCGGATTGACTCGCGCCAAAAAATGTCATAGGTTAGTTTTTCATCCTCTTTCGAATGCAACCCGAACGAACAAAATCCGTCCACTAGAAGCCGAGATAGCAGCTAGCTCTCCCGGGGGGGGGTAGGGTGGGAAAAACTTGTCGACCTAACTTTTGACGAGAAAGACGATGGTAGCACTGGCGCATCGAATTTCGACACTTTGGATTTCCTCCCACCCTACCCCCCCCCCGGGGTGGAAAAACTTGTCGAGTCCATTTTTGACGAGGAAGACGATGGACACCACGTCCACCAGGCCGGCACACCACGTCCACCAGGCCGGCACCCAAGTCCACCCGGGCGGCACAACACCCCAGGACAGGGAGGAGGAGGGGGTAGGGGGAGCGTAGGGGGGTAGGGGGGCGTAGGGGGGTAGGGGGGGTAGGGTGGGAAACGGCCGCCATCTTGCGCTATCTGGTGTTTGTCACTTGCTTACTACTCCCGTCGCCTGGTCAATTAAATGCCCGATGAATGATAATTCATCACATCTAGATAACTAACGCATGGGAAAGTTGATTCTATCTAATAAAACCACAGGATTGATTTCATTTACGAATAACCAGAGCAAAATCGGGAGTAAATACATTAACTAATTTGTATTTGTTCTATGTTCATTTATTTTTATGACATTAATTATTATGATTAATATTAATTAATTTCATTAATTATGACATGTACAGTGCATGTCACGATGCCTTCGCAATCATTAATTATAGTGCAAGCAGACAGGTGAAGCAAGATACTGCATGGAAGCAAATTTGCTTTCTGTTGCCTCATTCACAAATAGAAAACATATAAGAAGTTTTTCGTTTGAAATAGTGGGACTTGCATTTGATTGCTTTCCATATGGGGAGACGAACTTGCTGAGCCTCCAATTTAGTCAAAACACTCTCTTTAAATCAAAATACATTAAAACAAAAAGTAGTGCTGTCACGTTGAAGAATCGTGCTTTCAATGTGCTTCCTCATGATAGGGGTGGATGGTCTGAACCGTCCTTGATTAGGTCACTGGATCTCAGCCATTGTTATATCTTAGCATCTGGTTGTCAGCAAAAAGAATGAATTATGGAATATAATTGTGCAACTTGTACAAGTACATAATCCATTTTCCAACTGTTTCTAAGACGATTAACAGCGTTATTCATATTTCAGTAATTCTATGGAATCCTTGGAAATACTTAAATGTTTTACTGCCGACTTGCGGTTGGCATAAATATGATAAGATTGAAGCACAAATATAAAAGCTGGAGCTGTAGATGACTTAGAGGAATTGCTGAAAAGTTCAAATGTTTCTGTTTATGCGATGGAGCACGATAGTGATGGAACATATGTGAAAGATGAACAGATAAACAATAATCAATCAAGATCAAATACTTCGATAATTAATGATTGAATGAAATGAAATAAACCGTTGACCAAATTGCTGTGCAAAAGATGTGCGGCTAGTAGTATTCGAACCTACGACCCAGGTTAACTAGACCTGCACTCTACCACCTCAACCACGAGGCACTTGCATGCTACTGTGTCAATTGGTAGCATCAAACCCTCACCACCACACATCAGTTGTCATAGCAATTATGAAAAGTGAATAAATATTTCGTCACAATTGTGACCGCCGACATTAAGGTAAGTAGCGGGGATCGATTGTCCACCAAAGCATCTTAGGCCATGTCATAAATACAATTATGACATAATATGTATGCAATTATGAAAATATGTTTTTAAAATTTTTTGCATTTTGTTCTGATCTTGTAAAGGTGAATGCCCCACGATTCCCAATATTGGGGCTTGAAATAAATACGTCATTATTACTATTATTATTAACAATAGAATGAAATAAAGGATTGACCATTTTGCCGTGCAAAATATGTGCGGCTGGTAGGATTCGAACCTACGACACAGGTTAGCTAGACCTGTGCTCTACCAACTGAACGACGAGACTGTAAAATTCATTAAAATGCATTCAATGAATGCAATCAAATACCATTCATCAAAATGCAAAAGTCGATTGCTCTATTAATTGACGGTTCACTTCTTTACTAAGCGCAACTAATTCACGAAAAATTTTCTATCGGTGACTAATCCTTATTTAATTTTTTTGAAAATTTGTATAGAGAGAGGGTCCACAAAAACATGGAACTATGCAACATATACAAAAGGAATTATTAATTAATATACAAATTTGGACAGCATCTCACCTGTAATGAATCAACTGATTGAAAGGCAAGAACCCAAGCACAAACATCAACGCTCTCAATTGAAAGATAAATTAACAATTAACTAATCTGACGCGGATGGCACTCTTTAAGGTCGAAGGCACACGGAATAAGCCATAAGCCGTCGTTCGGAAGTCGCGTCAACATCCTCCATAATAAGCCATAAGCCACAAGTGCCAAACCATAAGCCATAAGCCACAAGTAATAAGTCATGAGGCACAAGTCACTTTGACAATATTTTTTTCTCATGACCGGTAATACAAGCATGAAGAAAAGGAAAATACCTTATATTTTTCCAATTTTTGTCAAAGTATGAAGCATAGTAAAGCATGAGCATGAATATGAAGAATGACGCGCTAGGCCATATCACACAAGGATTCCCAACCAGGTGACAGCTTATGGCTTGTGGCTTATCCTGCATGCCAGCTCTCATTGAAACGTAAGTGTTAGAGCTCTGTTAACGGCTTATGGCTTATCTTGTGTGCTTTCGGCCTAACGGTTGGGAATAAATCTCACTTGTCATGTAGTAGTAGTAGTAGTAGAAGTGTATATTTAAAATAAAATGAAAATCAAAGTCAATACACAAATAAATGGCATCACGATTATGAGGTACATGTACTTATACATCAACGAGAAATGTAAACAATCATAACTGGTAGACATTTCAAAGCACGAAGTCCGGTTCAATGAAGCAGAAGAAACTTTGAAAGTCACTTTCGCACGAGATTATCATTTGCAGAGAACATATTATTCATTAAAAGCGCTGTATGCGGAATGAAAGAAGTTTGGCGGAGGTGAGTCCTGCAACATTCAACACAAAAATGTCCACTTCTGTCGAACTTCCTAGGGATCAATGAATGAAGAGCGTGAAATTCGTTGCCAGCAGCTTCGGTGAAAAGTTTCTGACTTTGGTTTGCTCGTCGACGTTTCATGGAGGAAAGACTGCAGTCACATACGAAGCTATTTCCAAATTGTATTATTTTGTGAGCCCTTCTTTCTACTCGGGAAAGCTTCTTGCTTAAACTTTGATTTAGGCCAACAAAGCACGGAGAGCCATATTCCAGAAGAGGTCTAATGGTCGAAGTGTATATGAGATGAAGTTCATCCGCAGTGGTCAAAGGCTTCAGCGTCCGAATGATGTGCATCCGTCTATTGGCTGTCGTACACACATTAGATATGTGACTGGACCAACTCAGATCGCAGGAGAATGTCAATCCAAGAATCTTCAGATGTTTCACCGTGGGTACAATACTCTCAATGTCGGCATTATAATTATTTTTCTTACATATCATTATTTGTGACTTTCTTTCATTAAGAACCATCGAGTTTTCATGACACCAGATATTCATATTCTCAATTTCGCTCTTGATATTCATCGCCGGTTGGTTTGAGCATTTAATTGGAATGATCATAGAGACGTCATCCGCATACTTCACTGCAACCGTATCTTGATGGAAACTCTTCAAGTCTGCGATGTAAATTCCAAAAAGAAATGGCGCTAAAATGGAGCCCTGAGGTACACCGATATTCACTTCAAAGGGAGTTGACAAACTCTTCCCAACCTTAACTTGGCAGGTTCGTCCCTGCAAATAGTGTTTCATCCATTTTAAGAACCCATTTGGAAAGTTGAGCATAGATAATTTGCGAAGAAGATGAATGTGGTGAACATGGTCAAACGCACGACTGAGATCGAAGCTGATTAAAGCTGAACCAATTGTGTCAGTCATATCTATTTGACTTGTTAGAGCATTGTGCACAGATACTAAGGCGGTTGTCGTGGAAGCCCATCTACGGAAGCCGTGCTGCTCGCAGCCGTAATTGAATTCAAAGTTATCTCTTACGGAGTTCAATATGATCTTCTCAAGAATTTTCGACGCCGTCGGTAGTATGGTGATTTGCCTCATTTTTGATACATCGGATGGTGTGGTCTTTGGTATAGGGTGAATAACTCCTTCTTTCCATTGATTGGGAATGCTTTTCAAATAAATACAATTTTGAAATATTGATGTCAGAGGTTTTGAAATGTCACTGCAGACTGCTACGTAAAGTCGCGGGGGTAGATCTGACGGGGGAACAGTCTTGCTCACATTTAACCTGGACAGTTGTTTCTTGACATTCCTCTCTGTCACCGAAATTTCCCACTGCTCAACACAATCAGCGTCATCTGAGTCGAAAAGAGAGTCGATGTCATGTTCTACATCATCAGTAGATTGAATTCGAAACCGTTGAGCAAGGGTGTTCGCAAGATGTTCCTCACTTTTGAAATTGTGAAGCAGTGTCATCAAACTGTTACGTGGCGTGTTTTTCCCTTTTATTGCATTCACTAAATTCCACAATCCTCTTGTGCCGCTTTTTAGCCTCTCCGCCCAAATCAATTTCGATTTATTTATTTCCAATTTAACCTTTTCCTTATAATGCAGATATTGCGACCAATCTTTGCGGCGATAGGCATCCCATCTTTTGCTGATGAGCAGCTTGGTAAGGGGAGTGATCCACTCTTTATCATTGTCTGACATGTAGACATAGCTTCGCGGAATACAGATCTCTGCAATTTCACTCAGGCTCTGACTGAACTTACTCCATTGCACATTCAAGTCCGATTCCACCAGTACTTCATCCCAGTTATGGGACTTCACAACACAACAGAAATGCTCTATATTAGATTTGCGGAAGTCATAAACCAGCTCATTCCGAAAATCAACTCGCTTTAAACGTTCCTGAGGCCAGGCTGTTAGCAAGCAATGGTCTGAATTTCCCACTGGTGAGTCATAAATTACATCGCTCATGTTATAAAACGATCGAAGACCTGAGGAGATCAATATATGATCTAAGACACTTTCTTTTCGTGTAGGACTTGACACAATGTCATGGAGATCTAGATCTATACACAAAGATTTAACATCAAAGTGATTAAAATCCCCTGCTATGATGTATTTGTAATGAGGATTCTTGAATAGAAAGTTGTCAACCTGATCACACAAGAATTCGTGAATTAATAGAAGAGTCGGAGCTTTACAATGAGGAGGAATATACACACATGAGATGTACAAATTAATGTCAGGGATTTCCGCAGAAATGAACTCAATTTCACCAATTCTTGGAGCAGATTTCGCAACAATATTGAAAGATAAGCTTTTCTTGATGAGAATTGCCACTCCACCTCCTTGTCGGTTGGGTCGATCGCACCGGCATATAGTGAAATTCGAAATACTGACTAGCTCATCAACAATTGAATCATTAAGCCATGTCTCCGTTATCAAGAAAACGTCGGGATTTTTCATTTTGGCAATAGCGCGCATCTCATCAATCTTCGGCAATAGAGATCTTATATTTGTCAAAACCAGGAGAGGTAGTCCATATGTTGTCTTAGAACTTTGATTATATGAACTATTAAAATCCATTATTGAAAATTTGCTGGAAGCGAATAAACTTTTACATTATCGATAAAAATGGCATCCTTCATTATTCGAATAGATTTTCCCCTGTTTTCCTCTTTTAACCTCTCTTCGTTTCTCTTCTCTCGAAGATGCTTGTTCTGCTTTTGTTGTAAGGGGGTTAGATCTGGAGAAATGAAGATGTTTGCAAACTGAGCTGACTGTTTCAAAGTTTTGGAAGCCCGAAGCATTTCTTGACGTTTGGTGTGCTTTGTCAGAACCAGACGAACTGGACGCGTAGACTTACGAGGATTACCGATACGCTGGATGCTAGAACAGTCATCATTAACATCAAAGTCAATATTCATAGTTTCAGCAATTTCCTCAACTTTATCCTGCAATTCAGCTTCACTATCGACGCCATGAATGATGATGTTATTTCTACGCTGAACTCTCTCATATCTTTCGATAACGATGTTTTGAGTCTCTACAGACTTCTCTAACTCTGCAATTTTATCACGTAGTATTCTATTTTCTTGAATTACAAGATCAAGTTTTTTGTTAATTTCATTCAAAATTGCTGAGTCTGAAGGCGTAGAATGCATGACATTAGTTTTCATCCGTTTGTCTTTCAGTTCGATGAAAGCATCAAGTAACTGAGCTTTTGTAACTGGCTGGGTTCGTAGCTGATCTGTCGGAACATTCAATAAGTCAAGTGACTTCGCTTTCTGTCTAGACATGGATCTCGAGAGTATGACAAAATGAATGAGAAAATAGTCAAAATGGTCAAGAGGCCGATTCGAACCTTAGCACAGGCAAATTGAAGTCGTAGCAGTTTCCACTACACCACGCCAACGAGAGACCTTCTGAAGAACAAACTTTCACTGGATCAGATATACCGAAAAATCGTCTGCGTGCCCTTGCTGAACGACGTCCGATTTCTATGCCCAATTTACATGTGACAGAGTCACGCCACACTGATACGCTGCATCAGAAGGCAATGTAAAAGTGAAGACACGAATCGTGAACGAATCTCACTGCGATGCGGCGATAATTCCTTGATAAGGATAAATGCGATGAGCGATGATTTTTAGGAACACAACGATGACACGGAGCACACGACGAGGAATATGGCAGTACCAAATTTACTAAGTAAGGCCAACCGAGACTCACAGAAAAACGACGAAAACTGTATCACACTCCTCTGCTACCGGAGAGACACAACCAGCCGTTGTTCACACATGTCGATGCTAAAGATGAAGTTCTATTGTTTCTAATTTTCTCTGCTTCTGTCAAGCAGCAGGACATTGATTTCAATTCATTCGCATGCACCGAATGTAGTCTTGAATACATATCCTCTTCATAGATATCTCCTCATAGATATCTGTATTTTCTCCTGATTTCAATATAGGCTGAAAAATAGTATGAAAAAACATTCTCAATGTCACCGGTATTTCATAATTCACAAATTTTGTTTTCTGGGTTATCTCGATTTATACGATCTTCCTGCAAATTGATGATTCCATGTTCAATACTTAAGCAACATTTGAACTTGGTTCCATCTACATTTAAATTAAGATAATTTTTTGTATTGCATTCGAATCCTGCTTACCTTAAATAACTTTGTTCAGCTTATCAGATTCTCCACTATTGGGTAACATATTATGAAACTTTTCAGCTTTTCGTAGTTATTCTTTGTCTCTGTACTTGTATTGATTGTTTTCTCGATAACAACAAAATGAGAAACAACTCCTTGATGTCATTCCACTTTTATTTGTCATCTTTAGTATCATAAGATCTCCGGATTCTCGATTTTTAAGCCATTGGATTCAGATGCGTTAGCAACCTTATAAACTAAAATAATACCTTTGATTTTTTGTGGTTCATGTTAGTTGCAGTAGAATGAGAGCCTACAGTATGTAATTACTAAGTTCCAGTTTGATGTCTTCTGTCTTTGATGTCGGTTGATGTCTTCATCACATAAATGAGTTTCTGTAAAACATGCGAGATCAGTATTTTTGTATCATTCATCAGCCCCAAATTCTCTATTCTATCATCATTTAGTCCGTTGATATTTCGTATTTTACGTATCAACGCAAAATATTTTCAGAGTACTTTCATTCAATATCAAGGTACTAGTATCACTCTCTCCTTTCATCCCCGAATTAAATCCCCGGAGTAGCCGCTTCGCTGTTGGTTCGGCGATAGGGTTTTGGTCTAAATGCGTACATTTCTTGATGTTGTGCATGATTTGGGGACCGTGGTTGCCCTCGCGTTGGCTAAGTTCCACTGCCTGTCTGCCAATTGTTCCACTGTCGGTGCTATCTATTACGGTGATTATTAGCATTATTATAGCAGTATTTTGCCAAATGCCCAAACCTCCTACACACATAGCGCCTTTGTTGTTGGTATGCTGGTCGTGATTGATGTTGTCGATGTTGATCGTCCCTTCTGTTGCTCCGACCTTCTCTATCTTCTTCTTCAGTTCATTCAGCTTCCTTGAGATAAGCTTGTTAACCTCACTCTGGGTTTCTTCCTCTTCTTCTTCATCACCTCCATCTTCTCCTGACTTGTCTTCTTTGCTAAATATTTCGTCCTCTGGAATTTCTTCAGCGTCATGTTGACTTTCTCTTCTGGTTTCCTGCTCTTCTGTCGCTCGCAACTCCTCCCCGTGCGAGTTGATCATCAAAAGATCCCTGCTTTTTCTGCGCAGTGTTTCGATCTCTTTCTCCAATTCTTGGATCTTCTCCGCAGGTGGTTGTTTAGGAACACTCTTCGTGATGGCGTTAATAATCTTTTATTCCGATAAGAATAACAGCGCTATACATTTTTCGCAAGTGTATTTTCGCTTGTTTTGCTTGAAGTACTTCACAAGCTTGTAGTCCGGCAGATCAACGCACGTCAAATGAAAATATAGTCCGTACTTCTCGCATATAAGTTTGAGGTTTCAGATCTTATCACGGCAAGCTTCACATTCTTCTGCAGCACACTCTTCCTCGATAAGTCCGGAATGAGCCAATCTGTAATGAATCAGTTGATTGAAAGACAAGAACACAAACAAAAATGTCAACCTTCTAAAATGAAAGATAAATTAGAGAAATTGAGGGAAAGAATTCAAAAAGGCACTCAAAAAGCTGCCACTTTCTTCCATAGAGGATTAATGATTCAAAGACTCCAACTTTGGTCTTAACTACTTTATTCCTAATACCTTAACTTGCTGCTTCTTAGCATGCTTAGCCTATGATACTTCAGTTTCATATTCATAGGCTTATCCATAGAAATCCGACGCTATTGTAATAAAGGCTAGAATGGCCATGGACATTGAAACAATAGAGCGTCATGGACATGTGTTGTCATGACAGCGGTACCTAAATGACGGCAGCTTCCACAATGGGAGCTGATGCCGGCATCTTATCAATGTACTATGTAGGTATTCTTGGCTATTATTATCTTTCTTTTGGTATATATAATTGCATTTCGATAAAGTAACTTTCAAATTATCGACTTCAAAAATTTCTCACTCTCATACTTAATTCAGTTTTACTCGCTCCAGCATTGCTTCATAGCTAACTGTGATAAGACCGACTTGGTTGTCAAAGCCGGCGGCCGGTTTCCACCTCTGATTTGTGGCAGTATAAGTGAAGTGAACTGAAATTATTGACTTGGCATTAATTACACAACACTGCAAGTCTTATTTACTGTCATAATGAGTTCGCTTCATGCAAATAAACAGTTTTACAAAGTGACTCACAATCAAGGCACATGGCAAGGCATTCGACAAAAAGAACAATAATTGACCGCAAGTTCGGTCACATGAGCGCGTAGCACCTGCTGGGTGACATGTAAATTTACTTTTATTCGGATAATGTTTTTATGGGGCTTTTGTATAGCTGTCCCTGAAGTTGAGAACCCCAACATAGTTGTTATTGTAATTGTGGAAATCTAATTAATCAATGTTGACTAAAATCATAATCAATTAAATGACATCGAAATAATTACTAACTAATTCGAAGTAAATCAATTTAATCGAGATAATTTAATTACTTGGCACTTGGCAGTAATTGAAAATGAATAACTCATGGTTTTCGTTAAATACTATTGCGTATGTCCAGAGCGCCCTTAAATCAGAGCTACTGTGGCATTTCAAGGATTCAGAGCACGTTTTCCCTTCGCTATTACTCATTCGCCATCATCATAATTTATCAAATACCGTAAACTTAGAATTCGATGCGCCGCTCAGCCAGCGGCTAGTTCGCAATCCCAAACAGATTAATTGCTTTTGTCTGCGTTCTTGTCTAACAGATACACATACAGTATATGCTACAATAACTCGTCCTTTCGTAATGAGATGCAAATTTCTAAAGGACAAATTAACTGTCTAGTCGGTCGATGAGTTGGCAATTAGTTGAGTTTTTAATAAATCAACTCTGGAATTCTTCATGAATATTTATATTAGAGATACTACATGTATTGACCCAACTTTTGAAGTTGACAACTATAAACTATATATATGAAGTTTCAACTACAAACTTGAAAAATACATGTAACTTACATGTAGTTGCACATTAATTCCGATAGCAATGAATTTCTGTCAAGAGACCGCATGTTGATTCCGCATTAGCTCAACAGTATCCGAACTTTAAATTTCATGAAACCTACCTACATTCATGTAAAAGTTATCATGTGCATATTTATCCTCACATAACTGTGCATGCGTAACTTGCAGCACGTAACTTGTGTTTGGAATACATACCTCATTTACACACAAGTTCCTATTCATGGGTGTCAATGCACTCATATTGCATTGCTCTTTGATTTACTTTGTGTCACATGTTGTGAATGTAGAAAAAAAATAATGTCATATATTGCATTTGCCTACTGAGATTGAATTTTCTATAATTACGCTGCAGATAAAAACAGCTTTCTGTCCATCAGTTATATTCTATTCATAAAAAGGTTTCAAATGTATGCCGTTTACCAGTCTCGTTGTTTTAAGGAGGCACCTCGCCTCTGAGTCTAGTATTCCTACCTGGTTCTCTATTATGACAAACACCACGTTGCTCCATTATGCTGAATCGAATCAAATTTCTTTCCAATTGTCTTTTTTATTCCGAACACGAAGGCTTTCATTTGTTTTGTGTCTCCTTTCGTACTGTGCTTTCATCTATTTTCTAAGACTTTTTGGTTTTCCTACACATGTTGGCATGCTTGTGAGCCACAGCAATGCTACAAAAATTCTAACATGATAAGAAAATGAAAAAGCACCGACAGAAGATATATCACGCATCCATTCTATGATACATTTTCCTGTCGGAGCACACGTATAGGGCATGAAAATGCAAGTCATGACACCGGTATTGGCCAACCATGACAACACGGTAGTGGTCAGTCCTTTTGATTTTACACCATTGATTTACCTTCCACCATCACATGCAGCATTTCGTTGTGTCTCAGGACACAACCAAAATACTCGATCTTCCTCCGTTTCACGATATTCAGCAATCTTCGTGTTTCATTCGCTTTTTTCAGCACTTCTTCATTGCTTAGTTTTCTCTTCCAACTGATATTGAACATTCCTCTCCAACACCACATCTCAAATGCTTCTAGTCTCTTCTCCAATCCTTTATTCAATGTCCATGCTTCTACACTATATGGCAACACAGACCATACATAGCAAGCTATCATCCTTTTCCTGGCTGAAATTCCGATTTTCGAATTCGATAGGAACTTTCTGAGCTTTAAGAATTGCGTTTTCGCCATTGCTATCCTATGCCTCACTTCTGTCTCACATCTCGCGTCATTATTGATCTGAATGCCCAGATAGCAAAAGTGTTTCACATTCTCCACCACCTCGTCATTGATCTTCAGCTGCATTCGTTTGCAGTGCACTACTCCATTTGGTAACGTCCGTTGTGGTATCTTGCTAACAACCATTGACTTTGTCTTCTTAGCGTTCAGTCGTAGTCCATGCTCCTCACTGGATCTTCTCACTTTGTCGAGTAGCTTACACAATATTATTGAAGAAATATTGATCGAAGATAGATGCCATCATTCCATCTGATAGGATCATAATCATCACCACATTGTTGATTTTGTACGGTAGAGCTTCTCACAAATCACAATTCAAATATACGAAATCTAACTTACTTTTCCCGGTTACTATCTCTCACCAAGTATAGAAATATAGTAGAAGTAGGGAATATAGTAGAGTATAGTAGAATATCAAAGCGTGTATTTCTCAACAACGAGCACGAAAATGAGATGAGACAGGACAAATTATTTTGCAATTGCAAATAATGACAAAAAAGGGAGATAATGATATTCTGCATTTGCACAATCTCAAGAATTCTATACACATGAAATAACGTCGTGAAAATGTAAAAAGAAATTATAATTGTAGTGACAAAGTATTGTATAGTAATGAGTTGTAGGTTTGCAAAGACAAGAATTACACCTACGCCGGAGTCATGTAACTAATATATTAATTGTTTTGGTAAATCTTGGAAGTGCATAAGCTTGTGATGTTGCATCCTCGCTGAAGCGCTTAAAGGCTACTGCTGTTAAGAGTTAGTCGGAGAAGCTAAGCAATCATCAGCCATCATGCAACTTCAAAATCAAAAACTCTATTTCCACGAACATTGGAAAAAAGACCATGCATATTTCAAAACGAAACTCATTCACACAAAACAGCATGCAGTCGGTGCTGTAGAAACAAATATGCATTTCGTTCATGAAGGAGAGTAAAGTGATAAAATATTTAATCAATGCTTATTGGTTGGTGTTTTCTTTAGTAAATCCTTTGCTTGCTGTAGCTGTTGCTTTGTGCCTTGATTTGTAACATATAAATATAGACCAGATTTTATGCGAATATTGATCATTTTAGCTATGTCCTTTACATCTAGCTTCATTATTGGCTATTTATCTGTTCTATCCAGACAGATAAATTACTTATAAAGAACATATGATTCAGAGAATGTATCCAATTAATTTCGGAGCTTTAATATATGGATTCCTTCACTCCTTTAATGTGTAATTGAAAGTGAATTTCAGTGCTTTCATTAAATGCATAATCTTTCATTCAATGTTCTAAATTTATATTTCATGGTTGGGTGGGACGATTCCTGAACGATAGCATAGCCAGTGTGAGTCATTGACACCACCTTAGAATCAAACTTCTATATGAAGGGTGGAGTAGCTAATGAAATCTTATACAATAATTCATGCCAATGGCAATACGATGGTAAGAACCTAAATATCAACTACTTTACACTAACCTGTAGAATCAAGTTCAGCCCTGCAATATCAAAGCCAGTTACATCATGAGAAGAAATGTATCTCTCAAGATCAACAAATTGAGATGATTATCCGGCTCTTACAGAAAGTGTAGTGCGTACTTGAAAAAAATTTGAGCACTTTCCTTCAAATATTTTCTGCAAGATTTCCGAGAAACTAATTTGCATTTCACAAGCTTGTGTTGAAATTGTAATTGTAATTGCAATTACTGTGATTAGGGTTTAATGATCAATTACATCATCTGATCTGATAAGTAATTTGTGAATTTAATCAATTACATTTTTGCCATGAAATTGAGAAGTAGTTGCAATTACTTTGCATTCAGTTGTGTTAAATGTCCATATACCACGCAGTTCGAATTACCTCGTCGAAAACGCGTTGCCATGCTCATACATGCATCCGATGTACAAGTACCGACAATTTTTTTAACTTGACTAAGCGCATCGTCAAAATGAAAATCAAGTACAATGACATTCCCCCTCCATCTGAATTCATATTGCTGAACAGAAAATCTAAATCAGAAAAGAACATAAGTTTCCTCTCGGAGAAAGAATAGTATATTAATTCTTCTTCTAGAACCTCAGTTTAAATCTCGGAATTAATTTAAATTTTAGATTAGGTGTAAGTGCAGGCTGAACAAAGTCTCGAATCCATAAGCGTAGATATCTCAGTTTAGCATATTCAGATTTGAACCTTAGTAAGACGAAAACACTTAGAGAAAGAAAAAAAAGGTTTTTATCTTTCAACGCTACAAGGGAAGTCTGCTTTTCCGAGGAGCAATCGTTATCAACCTTAGAACACTCGTTCGGAATAGTAAATGGTGGAAAATGTGCAGTGTAACACTGACATTAATCTAAAGTAATTGAAATGTAATTGTGGAAAAACGGAGTAATTTTTAATTGTCATCAATTACATTGATGGAAATATTTGGGTCAAATCACAACACCAAATGGTCATCTGCTTAAAGAAGCGAATAACAGAATTAAAAATGGTTGGGCAGCATTCAAGAAGATTGAAGCGGCACTGACATCAAACCAAGTTCCCAAAACAACGAGGGCCTAGCTATCCAATACTAACATCCTTCCAGCATTGACTTATGCTTCGGAGACATAGTCTTCTGCCAAGAACGTCGAAGTTTAGATCCGAACGGCACAGAGAGCGATGGAATGCAGAACGACCCACATTTCGAAGAAACAGCATATTCGCTCAAGTGTCATCAGAAAGAAATCAGGGGTAACGGATGTGGTCGAGGACATCTACTATGCGAAACATCGATGGGCAAGGTACGTATAGCTAGAATGAAAGACAACCGATGAACGCTACGGACGACTTGTTGGTATCCCTACAACCATCCACGGAAAAGAGGAAGACCTCTTATAGGATGGGATGATCCCCTCCGAGGGGAACATGGAAGAACTTGGATGAGGATTGCGATGTTTGGAGAAGAAATGGTGACGGTCTGCATCAGTGGCGCCCCACTTGATGAAATACAGACCACTGAAGTAGCTCAAATAAGTAACATTGATGGAAATGTAATTTCTAATTGTAATCCATTACATTTTTAAGTGAGTAATTTGCAATTATGATGAATTACACAATGAGTAATTGATACAAGTCTGGTGCTTGATGTCCACGCATGACAAACATATAAACCGTATTTTTCAAATGATGCAAGTGCAGGAGATACGTCGAAATTTCCACCCTTACTACGAGATAGGATGCTTGCTTACACGTGGTATGAATGAAAGCCGAATACTTTAGAAAAGTTGTGCTCTAAAAATGTCTCCTTGATTTTTGAGATCCTAAAGAATCATGCCAAGAAATGAATTCAAACATTGTGTCATGAATCAAATATTTTTTAAAAAATTAGCAAGTGTTGCTGGTCAGGTGTATGACAATTTTCAATGGTCACGTTTAAGGATATCCTTTTACTTCGTCTTGAATTTATTTTGCTTAATTTTTTTTTCATCCACCGATCAGTGGCTGGAGCAGCTAATCGCAGATTTGATGGAAAAGATGAACACGTTTTTTTATAATTTTAGAATTGTGCGCATTTTAATTGCTGATCGGTGCGCATTATAAGCCAGTGTTCATCTTCAATCACATAATGTTCCAACATACATGAAATAGTCAGCTCTCAATTAAGATAATTACCGACCGCTTAGATATTGTTGATTCGCTGATGTTGTGATGGGAAGTTCTGGATGAAGGTTTGTTTTCTAGTGTCAATAACAAATGATACATTTCTTGTTTACTTCATGCCGACACATATCCGGTGGTAACAGATGGCTCACAATTACTGCAATCACCGAGTAAATGAATTTTACCGGATGTAGGGTTTCATTTACATTCTTCATTCGGTGTTTGATCGTCAACTGTTCTGCAATATAAATTCTGAAATTTAATTGCCCTTTAGGAATAATTGTGAATGAAGAAAAAGTTGCAGATCGCTCATTGCATCCATTTGATGAATTTTTCAATATCATGAGATAACCTTAGATTCCCAAACAATTATTGCATTTAATTCTGGATTTCACATAAATAGATAGAGGTTCGAGCGATCTATCACACAGAGAATCAATCAATGTCTATGGCGTTGAATTTAGTGCGAGTTCATCAAGTAATAAGGCGATAATCTATGGCTATCAATTGAACAGGAGAGCTTCATGCTGTGAATATTAATGCAGTGGCCATACAAACTGAACTAAATAGCTGGAACTAGCTACAAGTCAAATCGTCAACCACTTGGCTGAAAGTAGGACTTATTCTGGGATCCAAAGTGTATTGTATGACAAATAAGCTAAAAATTGCTGATCGTCCATCCTCGGCCTTTCAAAAAATAAGACCGGCCGGTTTTCTAAGTGTCGAATTTATTATCATTCGTCAGTATTTATGTTGCACGTCTCGCTGCTCGTGCTTCCTTTGGAGTTGTCCATGCAAAATCATTACCTGCAGAACGACATCTTCATCGAATCATGTGTTGATAGGCTTTGTCACGATTTCACGATTACTTACAATGCAAAAATAGTTATTTCTCGTTAGCCTATGTGAGCCAATATTTAAGTTTACAATATGCATCAAGCAGGTGGGCAACGACGACGTCACCAAAGGCCCCGTACTAAGACCCCTCATCCATGGATGCACTGTAGGTATAATCAATCAAAGTATAAAATAGAAAAATATGGCTCCGGGGTTCACTGGGCACCCCTCAGATTTCTGAGTGTTAAATGTAGCATTAAGTTTATAATCATTGAGTGAGCTCCAATTGTTATGATTCAGAACTCCAAATAGATTGATTTACATACCACAGTTGGCTTGAAATTAAAGGTGTCGACTTTGGTTTACAAAAGCTTGGAATGAGAACTTTTCCTTTTACACAGTGCCACATTCGGATTTACAAAATATTCAAGTAACAAGCCAAGACAAGTAACGTGGTTATTGACAAATTAATCGAAACTCAACAGATTTAACCACCACGAAAGATGTTTAGGCTTGTTGGGCCTCATCAATCGTCGGCAGATTCGAACCTGCGACCTTGGAGCTAGAGGACGTTGGATCAACAGATGGACCGGTGGTCTTGTGTTTAGAAGGTGTGCCTGTTTAGGTCCAATGTCGTTGGTTCGAATCTGCCGACGATTGATGAGGCCCAACAAACAGAAAAATCTTTCGTGGTGGCTACATCTGTTGAGATCTGGTAGATTCAAATAAATTCAAAGTGATTTCAATTCAAAATTCTAAGAAGGAGAACATAAAAAAAACCCACTTCTTAGAATTTTGAATTGAAATCACTTTTGATGTTCTCCGATTCTGTCGTAGCTTTTTTCAAAACATTGAAACACTTGTACAGGTGATGAAGGTATAGACTTTGAGTCATAATCATTGAAATTACGTCTACTATTAAGAGCTGTTATTATGTTGCTTGGAAACTCTTGATATTTGTATTATCTGATGAATGATGATTATATTTATGCATTTATCACATGTCATGATCACAACCCGTGCCTTTGATGATTTTCAGAAAAGATTTTCTCGATTCAGAAAATACTTTGCTTTTACGAGGGTTTTCCATCGATGAAACAGAAATATTGCAAATCTAGAAATCATGTAACATTTGGGGCATCAGTTAAAACTTGCAAATAACTGTTTGCGAAAGCAATAGTTGACGCTAGATATTGAGAAAAAGGTGCTACTATGCAAATTGTTGGCAATTCTATATGATTCAATGAAATCATCTAGCGAATAGAGAGTAATGTTTGTATCTCAGAATTCGATTGTTTAAGTGTATCACTTTGCTAGAAGTGCAAACTGATTCAAAACAATGGCACATGCAGGAACTTAATAAGTGGGCAAAAAGAAATTATTAATGCCTTACAGAGATAGGAAAAATAGTCGTGCGTCGCTTGCGGATTGCTCTGAATTCCTTCAAAATGCTCCAATCGCCACGATTCCCTCAGATTCGAAGAATTCAGATCATTGCGCAAAAGTTTCATCGATAATGTTAGTCCTTCCGATCAGTGGCGGCGCCAGGGGGTTACATACGGTTACTGATGGTAACCGCTAGAAATCGAATTGTAACCGTACTTGTAACCGTTCTGTGAATTTGAGCTCATTGACTTGACGACTACATCAACATTAAAAAACTTGTGCGTCTTATAGAATCTGAGTCATGTCAGTCTTATTCTATCAATAAAATGTTTGTGAGACGCAGTATCGACATGTGCACTCAGGGCGCAGAGCAGAGGGATCTGATATCAATAGCAACTGACAACGCTGTGGTTTGTGTGCACGAATGAAGGATCGCATTTCGTTACAATCAGCGACGATGACGAATACTTTATTGTTCTTCAGTTGATGCTGAAAACAGCTTTCGTCTCTCCTTGAAATTTATTGACCAGATTGAAATAGTTAATTAAAAGATATGTACAACCCCTACGCGTTTCAAGCGTTCGCTCTTCCTCAGGGGGTAATTCGCTAAAACCATTTATTTACTTTATTGTTCGATTGAGGGTGCCCTTTCATTGGCCTTGCGAGTTATGAAGACAGGAATACAGAGACACGAACTGATTGTTTCATTCTGTGACTGAGACAGACACTTGCAGAATCAACAACGAGTGTTGCCAGATTATCAGATATGGATAAATGGCTATTTTCTGCCAAAAGACGGAGGGAGTCTTCGCCTAGTGATTCTACTGAAACAGCTGATAGACGTAAACGTGTAGCTCTTCGAAAATCTACTTCACCGACTGACCAGTGTGCCCCTTCCTCCGATATTGATCCAACGTCGCATATTTCAAATGAAAGTGCGTGTTCTGTGTCTACTTCTCACCAGAAAGCTACTTTGTCTTCGAACGTCCCCATCGATGGTAAATTTGACTCTCTATTGACTGAAGAATTCATGTCTATTGAATCGTGTCCAACTGATGCTGAAGACGATCTTCTTGGTACACCATTATATCATTTATCAGACGAACATTCACCCTATCAGCAGAAGCCAAAAGCGCCACGAAACTCATGCCGTCCGCGCCAACAGGACCGAAGGATATATCGCAATCACCAGATGATGGTCCCTATAGAAAGCCATTAGCTAGTGGTCCAATGAAATTGATCGGTCCCATTTAGCTAGTGGTCCCAACAAATATAATCGACGATTTGTCAAAAATTGGTTGGATAATGAAAAGTATTCGTGGTTAGAATATTCCGAGAGAGAGAGAGAGAGGGAAAAGCTTATTGTTTCGTATGCCGGCATTTCAAAACAAGTGGAAAAGGCGCTTTTGTTGATGAAGGACTCGACACATGGACTAAGTGCAGCGTAAAAACTGATGATCCTGCGGTCAATCGTCTATTTGCTCACAAAATCTCCGATGACCACATTCTCAGTGTTGAGAAGTTCGCCAACTATTCTAAATGAAAGAAATCAGGAACTACCATCGTTGATTCCCTCGACGACATTCATCGAGAGGCTGTGCAGCGTAACCGTGAGTACATGAAAATTATTTCTGATGTCTTAAGACTGACGGCTGTTCAAAATATAGCACAGCGTGGCCACCGCGAAGGCAATGACACAAGTAACCACGGAAATTTTCTCGAAATTCTATATTTTTTAAAGCCATATTGACAAGTTATTTACGACCGGCTAACCACAGGACCCCGGAATGCTAAGTATACACATTATACCATACAGAACGCTATCATTGAAATTATGGCAGAAATTATTCTTGAAGAAATAAAATCTGAAATACAAGAATCCAAATATTGCGCAGTTTGAGTGGATGAGACAAAGGATCTGTCTAAAGAAGAACAACTGTCGACAGTTATCAGGTATGTTTACGAATGTGAAATTCATGAAGAATTTGTAGGATTCACGATGACTGAACAATTGGATGCAGAGAGCCTGACGAGTATATTCTGCAAGAACTGTTCAATTTGGGGATTGATTTGCATACATTAGTGTTCCAATGTTATACCATACATTGAATCTTGTTATTGTTGATTCAGTCAAGGGTGTGATGCAAGTTGCCGATTTTTTTGTCACACTTCAATCCGCTTACAACTTCTTTAGCGGATCCAATGTTCACAGTAGGTGGGTTGATTTCCAAAAAAAGATGGGTTTCAAACCTATCGAATTCAAACGTCTATCAGATACTCGCTGGTCTGCCCAAGTGAGAGCCGTCGCTGCTGTTAAGTTAAGATTCGATGAATTTGTCGATTTTTTGCGTTCGATCATGTTGAATGACGAAAACAGGGAGCGAGCTGGTTCTGCGAAAAGTATCTTTTCCGAAATTAATCAAGCATTTCTCTACATCATGTTGGTAATGTACGACATACTCTCTGAAACAAAAAAGGCCTCTGACGTTCTACAGGATCCCAAAATCGATTTCGCGAAGGCGTCAAATTACATTGAAGCTATTGTGGAAGAGATTGCATCTTATCGCAATGATGCCAAAGCTAGTGATTACTATCAAAAGTCATTTGAAATGGTTGAAGGAAGCGATGTTCCTCGTTGCCATTAATCCAGAAGACAGTCAAGCCTCACAGACAGATTTCAAGACTTCGTGGTGTATTCAACCGTTGGCTCAAGGGAAAATCCTAACACATCAGACGACATGAAAAGACTGATATTATTCCCTATTCTCGACAAATTGAGTTGTGAATTCAATGAAGGATTTAATAGCTCAAATATGGACATCATGAGATCGCTGTCAGCACTGGATCCTCGTTCGAATAACTTTTTGAATGTTGATGAAATTCGCCCATTTGCTGAGCACTACGAAATTGACATGGAAGGACTTTCCATTGAAATGAGACACGCTAAGCGAATGGTCGACAGAAACGAGGTGAGATTGAACAATATCCTAGAACTTCTTGAATTTTTGAATCCTCTATCCATGGCATTCCATGAACTCAAGACAGCATTAATTATTTCATTTACTCTTCCATTTAGTACTGCTTGTGTTGAACGCACATTTAGTAAGTTAAAAATAATTAAAAACGAGCATTCAAGACAGCCGGTTGACAAATTTAGCTATCATTAGTGTTCATCGCAAGCAAGCTATGAATGTCAATTTGGAGCATGTCATCAATAGATTTGTGGGAAAGTTCCCAAATAGTCGTTTAATGTTAGTTTGACATTATAATTGCATTAGTTTGTATCTCAATTCTTTTTATTTATCTTCATGTACAATTTTCAGCAACAATCAACACGTCACAAAGATGCGTGTGATTATTTATGGCCATCAAACATGTAGGGGTGCGTTGCATTGTATAATGAGCATATCTGACACATGCATGTAGGCCTATACATGCTTAGAAGAATGAATAATGTTTTGGCTTCTGTTGCTTGCATGAAGATTTAATCCCATGATTATATAGGCCAATATAAGTGCATGCGTTTCCAGCTTTGACTTGCATGTTGGGTCTATATGTGCGTACATGACTGTATAGTTCAGGGGAGCACAGAAAGTTTTCATGTCCAAGCCTTGTACACATCTGAGTATAATTTCATGAAAATAAGTGGCATCCGCAAAAAAATTCAGATCATTTATGTAACCAGCAATATAAGTGATGTAACCCATTTGTAACCGTTGTACTCACTCGCTGGCGCCGCCACTGCTTCCGATCATTATTAAAAGGTTAGCTTTCGCACGAAAAAAACGTTTACAAACTTCTCTGCAGAGCTTGATATCGTCTGCATTTCTTTGCTGTGTGATCCGCTTGATAACTGTCACTGAAACTTCGAACAATTTGGCGTGTTGCATGTTGAATTACCTGTTTATTGTTCGATTGCTGTGGTATTATGTTATTAGATTGTGCCATTTCATTAACGTTGCATGTTCCAATGCTTCCTTTCTAGTCAAACAGAAGAAGAGACGATCGGTCTAATTCTGCGGTCTGTATAGTTCAAGATATTCTGCTTCATGCATCTAACAAAGTCAAACCCTGTCAGGTGATTATTTAGATATTGTCAGCCATAGAAATTTATAAAAATAAAACCCATAGAATGGAAGTAAAGCTTAGCGCAATACACAGTAGTGGCACAAAAATCGCAAGGGATCAAGCATTTCACTTTTAGATACACTTGTCAACGGCGGCATCATTGGGTTAGAATCAGTCACATGTGCAATTCTAACTCTTCATTGGTGATCCATGCCCCAACTTAGTTCCACGGATGTGCCGCGACCTTGAGTCAATTTCCATTCAAGTCAACTTCAGATAAACAATCTATTTCTGTGTGACCAGCGATATTTCTCAGGACGTATAAATTATGATAAGTTTTTATTTAATTGAATAATTATTAGAAATTCTGACAGAGATTAGGAAAAACCCCTTCAAAGAATTTCAGGAGATGCGCGGCAAAGAGGATTTCATCATCAGGTGTCACTGTAATGTCTTAACTGTATCATTTCAAGAAGAATAGTTCGCAGTTTATTTTCTTCCTTCTCACGTACTGACTTTCGCAACTTAATTACTCAAGCCATTTTTCATTTCTTTAGATTTAAGGAATGCAATTGTCAGTCTGATTGATAAAGACAAACGAGAGAATTTCGCATCAGTAGATTTCTGTCTTAATGACTTTCCATTCAGATTCTTTTATGTGAGACTTCATTTTCAAATGTTACCAATTCTTCGGATCAAACTCGTGATGTAAATGTTCAATTGAAATAGTGAAAGTCAACGCTTCAACTTGGAACGAGTTTTCATCCAACAGATTGCAAACATGTTTCTGATATGTCAGGTCCTGGCAATTAGATTTTCCGCTGAGCGGGTTTTCCACTATGATTTCATCATCCAGAGAGCAAATTTCTGCTGAGAGACTTTCACAGAATGATGTACGAATCTGCACGTCTGTCGAGTTCTATTCGTTTCCTTTTCCTGTTGGAGAGGATCAAAGAAAAACGTAAGTAGATATAATGGGAACCAGACTGACGTTTCTGGAAAAATTAGATTTTCTCTACCTTTATTGATTAAGCACTATGTCTAAAGGCATATTTTTCACATGGAAAATCTTCAGGTCATTTCTTATCATGTTCATATCTATAACGCTTAACATATTCAGATTTTGCAAGCATCAAACACAGCATTTTAGTCCACTATAGTCATGTTTAACGACATTCTCGCATACATCATCGGTCAAAAGTATGATAATAACATATGATAGGAAGTGAACTGAACACATTCCATGACAGAAGTTATGGCTTTGTGCTCAGTACTTTCGGCCTAATCAGAGAACTCGTCGAAAATCCAATTTCTACCGAAACTTCAATCTCCTTCTCATTGGATTTGCATGTGTGTTTCCTTGATCCTGTCTGAGAAGAGCAAGAACCAGATCGAACTCGGCAGACGCACAGATTCATAGAGGCCATAAGGCATACATCCTGTGAAAGTTTTAATTTCGGCATCGATCCCTGCAGAAACTTCTAGCTGCCGGACTTAGGACCTATGTTGGATTATGGGCCTATGTTCCGGTAAGAGTATATTGATTTGACATGTAATTAGATAATTATTTTTTTCAAATAATTTGCTTTTCTAAAAGCTTGCCTACCCCAGTTCGAGTAGTTACTGATACACCTCGATCGCATCAAGTAGATCAATGTGAATACACCGATAATTATAAGTTCTTTATCAAAGTCTGATAAATATATTTTCTTTATCCATTTCTGTTCGCCTCAACATTGCCGGTTTTACAAAGATGCGCTTTGTGAAGTCGGATGTCTTTCATGAAGCATATCATGCAATACTCACTCGCATATCAACTTGAGATTTCATCCTTATCTTTTTTAGTCGGTTCGACGGTTGTTCGAACTTCATGTCACGTTGCAACTGCATCTACAGTGCAAATTATGTACAAGGAGTGCATTCTCAGGTTTTCAGGAACATATCATTTATTGATCTCTCGACAAAATGTATCGTGTTGTTCTCTGTTTTGCACTGAAATTATACATAACGGTGTAAATCAAATGCAGAAATAAACGCACGCCAAAGTTTACCTTTGCTGCATCCAAGACATATTGCATCTGATTGACGATGTTCTCAGTTTGAATTGTACGCTTGCTGAGGAATTGCATCTTCCTTTTATCAACATTTATATTATCTGATCAAGTATTAACAAGCAATTCAACTACCGGTTTCCCATTAATTTATCCGAGCATAAATTACTTTTTAGATAGACTTTTTAGATAGTATAAATTACTTATTTATTGTGATCCTCGCCTGTACCAAAGTAATCTCTCAACATAAATAAGTTAAGGTTGAATGAAGCTACTAATTTAAACCGATTAAAAATCACATCTCTAAATCGAAATTATTATATGCAAGCAAGTTCTGAAAGAATCTGACCTGCAGCTGTAGTGAAATGGAAAAAAACTGCAGTAACAGATGATTAGAAATGACTTATTATTATTCATGCCTTGCTGTAAAACACTGACATGTACAGTAATTTTAAACAAAATCGTAACTTGACCCTTCTTTGCTTCTAGCCTCATTTTATTAAAATTCTGTACTCCAGTCTAATGCTCTATAGCCTATACAGTGCGTCATATAGTGCAATAATAATGAAACATCATTCTCTAAATAATACAGAGTTAAATCAAAACTACCGGTATGTCCCCCCCCCTTTTCTAGAGATAAATTCCCATCGAAACGATATGTAGGGTAGTAATGAAACTTACAAGGTTTCAACATCAAACACTGTTGAGATGCAAAATGAAGCACAATGACAAGTTCATTGACAATACAAGTACAAGTATCTAAGGAGACTGCTCTCTACAGTAGAAATTTGTAGAGAGATAAGATATTGCATGGACAGGAATTAATTCATACGAGCTTGAAAAGAAAGAAGGAACTTAAAGTGGAATTGGATCGTGTGAATCAAAATTGCAACGACTTCAGTAGATTCTAACTTCTGAGAGAGATATACGTGGTGGCGTCAATAAGTCCGTAGACTCGCAAAGATAAAAAACAACTGGCTTTTTCCACTTAAGGTATATTGAACCTATGGTAATGTAGGCAAAATAAATCTGTATGGCAAATAAATCATGACATTGTGTATTTATAAAAATCACTTTTCTACATAGAAACCATTATTGTCAATGCACAGTTTCCACCGTCTCACTAGCTCGTCGAAAGCCGTCGCAAACCAACCTTCTGGACGTCCGGAAAAGAAGCTTGCAACGTCCTCCTTCAGTTCTTTCTTGCTGGAAAACTTCTTGCCCCTGAGGTGCTTTTTCAAATGTGAAAAGAGGAAAAAATCACTTGGGGCCAGGTCCGGACTGTAAGGCGGATGTGGGAGTTGGACGAATCCAGCACTTTGCAGGGAGGATTGAGCCCGTCTACTCGTGTGGATCGGAGCATTGTCATGCAACAGGTACAGATCCTGGCCAGAGGGCTTTCTTCTCAGTTTCCTGGATTCTGCAACGAGCTGCGCGTAGTATTCTCCCGTTATCTTGGTGTTCTTGTCCGCGAAGTCCAACTTGATCACTCCTTTGTGGTCCCAGAAGATGGTCAGCATGAGGGCACTTTTGTGTGAGGTTCCAGGCCTCAACTTCCGAGTCGCACGTTCACCAGGGAATTTCTATTCCATTGATGCACGCTTGCTATCCGGCACATAAAGCGAGAGCGGTGTTTCATCCTCTGTGACGATGTTCTTCAGAAATCGATCACCAAGTTCTTCATGGAGCTCCACGTTTCTCGCGCAACATTCCAGCCTGCGCGAACACATTTCAGCACTGAGAAAATAAGGAACGAATCTGGAAGACAACTTCCTCAGACCAAGTTCTTTGAGCCTGTTGTGGACAGACCCGTAGCTGATGTTCAGCAGCTCCGACAGTCTATGCTTGGTTATTCGCCGCTCTTCCGTCACGATCGCTTTCAGCCTCACAGGAACTTGATCTCCGATTTCTGAGGGTCCGCCGGGTCGGTCTTCGTCTTCAATGGAAGTGCGGCCATTTCGGAATTCCTTGATCCGCTTGTACACCGTTGACCGTGCTGGGGCTTCGTCCTGGTAGGCCTCATGCAGTTGCACCAGCATCAGTTCAGCTGGTATCCCTCGCAAATAAAGAAAGTGTATGACACTGCGTTCTTCGACATCAGAAATCATTCTGTAACCAAGAAATGTGATGAGATAAGACAACAGATCTGTTGTTGCTTAAATGCCGCATGACAACTGCTCACTCAGTGATAATCGAGACATACACGTACATGCACACGGCTTCCACTGACAGCAGTGATTAGATAAATGAACCATTATTTCATGTCGAGTCTACGGACTTATTGACGCCACCACGTATATCTGTATTCATTATGCTACTTTCTCATTACAGCTGCCTGTCTCCACTTCTTCAGATTGACGGAAGCTTATCATACGGAGGAGGGGCGTGGGTGATACGAAGCCAAACATTATCATTTTTATGAAAGTCTATGCGAACTTTAGAAGAGTAATTTTTTCAGTCATGTTGATAGTTGATTGATAGCGCCTCACCTGTGTTCTAATTGCACGCACTAAATGAAAATCATAACCCTTTCGTTAGATACTTTATGTGCAATGTGCATGACACACGAAATACAATGTGATTTGATGATGTGAATCAATGGGATTAGAAAAGAAATATTAAAGAAATCTTAACAAGATTTTCACCCATGGATAGGGCTTCACACATTCAAATAATGAACGTAAAATGGTGGAAATTACATAAACACATGTGTGGCAGACATAACCTATTCCTTCATTTTTCCTTCAATTCTCATTTTTTCCGTTATGATTCTTCGGTAATAGGGCTGGGGACCCTGCATTCTCCACATGAATTTTCATTGAAAACGGCCATGATCTGTCTGGCTGGACATACCATGCCATCAGGCGTTATACCAGTCGTAAGCCAGAAGCTTACTTCATATATAGCGCGAATCACTGCAGGTCACTGGATAACACGACAAAAATATTGGCTCAATAATTTGATTGAGGAATTTATAAGTTCAAGATGCTTGTTACATTGTGAATAGTTGCTTCTGATGATTGTTAAGGACCATGAAAGCGCTCAGGTAATTCCTCGTTTTTCAAGTTGCTTGCTTGTGATTCTATCTTCATAGTTGAGGAAATATGCCTTGACTGTTCATGATGATTGAAAATAGGTTTGGAAGAGAGTCAAGTTATCTATTGTAATTCCTACAAAAAGTTGGTACGAACTCTTTGTGCGAATTTACAATAAATAACTTGACTCTCTTCCAAACCTATTTTCAATTATCTTTATAGTGCCTAATGAAGTATCACCAAATTACCTCACTCTCTGGTGTCTGGATGTTTATCCACCATCTGGTATTGCGACAACGGAGTCTATAAAGCTTCTTGGAGTGATATTTTCTCAGAATCTTAGATGGAATGATCACATTAGAATTCATTGTAAAAAAAGCCAGCTAGAGAATTTTTGTTATCAGAAATTTGAAGCGATAAGGATGCGATCAACACATCATGTTTTCTGCGAATGATTTGTTCAGTACTCTTGTATGCATATTCCTGTTTTTGCAATGCCTCACAGTATTTACACAATTTGCTTTGCAGTGTCGAAAAAAGTGCTCTTAAGATCATTTTTAGTTCAACTGTCCATGATGATGATTTTGTGGCAAGTTCTGAAAAGCTATGTCATGATTTAGTTGAAGTAATTCACAATTTTGAGAATCAGCCGCTCCGACTTATGTTTGATGTGCGTGCTCCTACTCATAGAAACTCCTGTGTTTTGAGGCCTACAAATTCTAAGACGAAGCGACTTGGCTCCTCGTTTATCAAAATTTGTCGAAGTTGAATGTACTTTAAATTTGTGATGAATGCACTTGTGTATCTAATTTGTAACCATCTTATGATATAAACTATGTAACTCGACTTGTAACCATCTTAATGATGTAAATTGCTCAAATTTCAAATACTTCACAAATAAGAGTTTATAGTAGCACAACGCAGTGATTCCTCTCATACTAGTCGCATACACGATCCTTTTACCAAATGTTTATGAATTACGAATTTTAATATGAAAGATGTCTATGATACTCCTTTGAATTCAACATTGTCATGGAAGTTTGACTACGGCAACGTGATGGAGCAAATAGATAAATTAAATATTGAGTTCCGTTCTTAGTTGAAAAATGGGTAAAAATTCAATAGCTGTCAATTTATTCAATATCAAGAATCATTAACAGATCTAATTCAAATCCTTCCACATCAACACAGCTCCCTATTTATCATGCAGCACGGATTAAACTTGAGGCATTCTGTTATAGCATATTAGTAAATTTACTCGGGTAGGCCATTCTCTAAATGCTACTCTTGATCACTACTGACGCGTCTTTCTAAGTTAGTATTGCCAGTAATAGTCAATAAATGTGATGAGATAAGTCCCTGCATCATCAGAATGCTGTACTAGGTAAAGTCCAGGCCTTCCGAACTGACCTAATTAAGCATTACAACGGTACAAGATCCTCTCTCATCACTTACATCAATGTCCTTTATTCTCAGCAAAGTAATAATCAATTAGTGATACTTCTACCATTCATCAGGTCTGCTCCCATTCTTCAACTAATGATATAACTAAGCATTCGAAAATTATATTTAGATAATGTTTATTGATTGTGACTCCCTTGCAGGTACACTAGCTTAGGCGAAATAGTCGTGTATTCAAAAGAAGTGAATGCATTTGATGAATCCTCGGAAGTGCTCAAGCATGTTTATTTCACATCCTCTAATTTTGGATGGGTCAACGTTCAGAAAAATTCGTCAAAAATCTGTCTCTCCCACCATTTGCGTTCCTATCACAAAAATTATGCTGATGATGATGATAGCATAATAATGTAATCGCCCTTCTTCATCTTGTATTCAATTGAGAATCCAACTTAAGAAGTTTTCACCAATGTAGAACATTTTACGATGAGGGCAAGTGATCTTATATACCAAGTTCTTGTGGTTGCACATAAGAAATATTACTGTACAATGTTACAATTTGTACAATGTACAAATGTTACTGTACTTTATATATATATATATATATATATATACAGTAGAACCATCATATTACGGACACCGTCGGGACTGCGCCTTAGTGTCCGCATTTTAGAGGTGTCCGCAATATGGAGTTACCGGTGATGATACGAACATTATTCGGGACTGAGCTTAACTGTCCGTAATACGAAGGTGTCCGCTGTATAGAATGTCCGCAATAGGAGGTTCTACTTTATATATATATTTAGAGAGAAGAAACAATGTTTTTCAATCAACCGAACATGTTTCGGAACATCACAGGTTCCATCTTCAGCGGACTCGACAAATTACAAACAACGCAATGAAGACATTTATATACAAAATTATTCTCGATAAAAACAGTTCAACTGATCTACTTGCAGACCACTTTACAGGCAGAATAGAAGCATAGAAATCTACATATTTACAAAGGTCAAACTGCGTAATTACACTATCTACAAGTTCAAGAGGAGTGGCACTGATCCGTTTCTTTCATTGGACAACATATTGTTATTGCCTTTAATCAAAATAGATTCAAGAATCAAAGGATGTTTAGAGCTACCGACAATAGAGAAATTTACAGATTTCGGATGGTGATCATGCATCGATACTTCCGTAGGGTTAGGATAGCCTTTAAGATGCTCGTTAATGCGGACAGCCAGGTGTCGCCTTGTGGCTCCGATGTACCGCATTGAGCAGCGGTCACAAGAATACATGTAGATTACATTGGATTTCAGGGCTGTCGCAATAGGGTCTTTGTTCATGAAGTGATTTTGAATTTTCACAGTTTTGAAAGCGAGCTGAATATCAACATAAGGCGAAATTTTGTTGATTTCATCAATACGGTCTTTCATCATTTTGTAGTTACGTTCAATGTAAGGAACGGGCCAATGCACTCTCTTTCTAATAATCTCTTGTGCACTATTTTGTGCAATATCACTAGATTGCAAACGCTTTTCCGTCTCCCTTTTTAGATGCAAGATCAAGGAGTCTGGATACCCATTGCATCGAAAAATATTTAAAATGCGCTCACACGCGTTGTCATAGTTTTTGGAATTGCTGCAAATTTTAAAAGCTCGCGTAAAAAGTGATCTGATAGCAGACACTTTGTAAACAAATGGAGCATACGAGCAAGATGGAATATACACTCCCGTGTTCGTTTCATTAATATGAAGAGAGATGTCAAATTCACCAGAACTGATGTCAATTTCTGTATCAAGGAAAACCAACTTTCCCAAAGAACCTGTGATGTTCCGAAACATGTTCGGTTGATTGAAAAAACATTGTTTCTTCTCTCTAAAAATATGAATCTGGGCAAACTTTGTCTTAATATATATATATATATATATATATATATATATATATATATATATATATATAATGTTTTAAAAAAGAATGACACGGTCAATAAATAAGCAATAAATAAGGTTTTATTTCTGAGCTATATATTCGACTGTCTCTTTCATGAGTCCGATGTTATAAAGACTTTTAAGACTTTATAACATCGGACTCATAAAAGAGACAGTCGAATATATAGTCCAGAAATAAGACTTTATTTATTGACCGTGTCATTCTTCTTTAAAACCTTTTTATTTGGTCAATGGCGAAAATTATTATTAATATATATGCATTATGCATATTGACAAAATTGACAAGAAAGCAAATCGCTGTCAGTTTTCGATAATTTCAAATATTTTTTCTCCAGTTTTCTATAAATTTTTGTTGTAATATAATCTTTATGCATTGCCGAATCGCATCCGAAGCGCCGATCAGAGGTGTATTAAAATGTTTCTCAAAAATAGCATTTAAGTTTTCAAATCAAAAATCAAAATTGATTTATAGAAGACTAGAGGAATAATATTTGAAATTATCGATCATTGATTGTGAATTACTTTTTGGTCAATATTGTCTCACAAATAATTTGCTGCCAAATTATGATTTATAAAGGGTACTAACTTTGAATAATGATACATTCTATGATAGGGCTTTTATAGATACTTTAAGTTAATACTACATAATTTAGATCAATGCATTATTGTCATTTCTTAAATGTTTCACGGTTACGATCACCGATCATCAGATGACAACAAAATATATATACGAGCGTATAGACAGGTTATTTCAAAAAGAATCATCTAATTTCATTGGACTATAACTATCTTTTGGATTCATCCAGAGCCTCGAAATATTTTATCTTGCATCCCTGAATCCCATTATTCATGACGAGGATGCAGTTCATTTTCATCATTGACATTAGCATCGATTTCAAGAAATTGAGAGGCCTCAAGAGCTGAAATGCCTAAAAACCAAAACACTACAAATTGTTTTCATCGTTTAAGCGAGCACCTCCATTTAGCATAATGTGCGAAGCGTCATTTCAGTCTTCCTGAAGATATTGTACTGCAAACATCGTGTCAGTGTATTGACATTATCTGATGAAAAATGATGCATCTCGCCTTTTATCGGCTTAGTTTGACACTGTCAATGTGTGGTTAACAAATTATCAAACAGTTTCTGTTCAAGTAAACAAGAAGTGACAATAAGTTCGTTGTTACAATCGACGGAAAAGAGCACTTTGATGCAAAGTCTGTACTAAGACTGACACGACAAATCGAAAAGGCAAGGTAAAAAACCTTATCTTTGAGTATCTTCCGAAAAGTGACATAGTTTTAGTCCACGTAATGAAGCTAATGACAAATCGAGGAGCAAAGAAGAGCATTCTCCATCAAATATATTCAACAATGGTGATCAATAGAATATTTTACGCTGCATGATGGCAAAGGTAGGGAGAGGATCGACCAATATATAAGACGCGGAAAAATGCATGGTTGCTGTAACAGTAAAGAATCTAAAGAAATTTGAGAAAATAGTGAAAGACGACTATTTAACAAAGTTATGAAGAACCAAGACCACGTTCTCCACCGACTGCAATACACAGAGTGTAATGCAATGCGCAATAACTTACCATTGCATCCGATATAGACTCCAACGTTGCTGGTTCGAAACTGCCAGTGACTGATGACTGAACAGGCCTTAACATGTCTCGTGGTGGCTTCATTTCGTGAGATGCGATCAATTTATCGCAAGATTACTTGTGAAGAAGTCAAATAAGTGCAATAATCAAGAAATGTCAAAACGAATGCAAAACAAAGTTGAGCGATGATTGGTGTCACATACCCGACAATCATTCAACAGCTGGAAGTGAAATTATAATTATCAATGCATATTGTACATTGGAGGTAACAATGGCAAGCGACAAAACTACTGAAGGAGCAGTGCAGAGATGTAGACGTAAGTCATTCAAATATGCACGTGCATGTGTAAGACAGATACTTAAACGGCTCTTGATTCTAACGTGAAGGAGCATTCAGTTGAATTTTTTGCTTCAGTTATCTCGATACAAATGTTGCAATTGTCAAGAGAAAAAATTCCTAGGATATTTTGCCCTATGCAATTTCAAAGGCGATAGTCTCTTCATCAGTCGTGGTTTAAATAGAGGCACGCACGCACAGAATTAGACTGGTCGTCTCTTCTTCTGTTTGACTAGAAGGGAAACATTGGAACATGTAACTTAAATGAAATGGCACAATCTCCTGACTAAATACCATAGAAATCGAACAATGAGCAGCCAGTTCAACATTATACACGCCAAATTGTACGAAGTTTCAGTGACTGTTATCAACCGGATCACACAGCAAAGAGACACAGACGATGTCAAGTTCTACAGAGAAGTTTGTGAACGTTTTTTCATGCGCCTGCTAACTTTTTTTAAAATGATCGGATGGCCCAACATTATCGAGAAAACTTTTGCGCAATGATCTGAATTCTTCGAATCTGAGGGAATCGTGGCAATCGGAGCATTTTGAAGGAATTCAGAACAATCCGCAAGCGACGCACGACTATTTTCCCTGCAAGGTATTAAAAATTTCTTTTTGCCCACTTATCAAGTTCCTGCATGTGCCATCTGTTTGAATCAGTTTGCACTTCTAGCAAAGTGATACGATTAAACAATCTAATTCTGTGCACGCACGTTAAAAGTAATTTCTGTCGTCCTGAACAAATTTGCAGGAGTGACATTCTCTACAACAAATTCTGTGATTTCATCATCAACATATTTATTCGCAATGGTTGTATTCACAACTTCATTCTGAAATCTAAACGGAAGGTCGATCACATAGTTGTCAATCAAACCTATTTGTCTGACAACAACAGTCATGCTATTTCAGAAAATTCCGACAACGCTGTCATTGATTCGGAAGATCTTCACGTTAATGAAATATTGATGAATGCAGTTTACCGAAAATTACCATACATCAAATAGTCTGAAATTGAGATTGGCAAACATGTCCATCGGTAAAATAAGACTCGCATTCACTATAAAATTGTTGTCTCTTCAGAAACTTCTAATTTTTTTCGCAGGATTGAGAGAGTGCCTATTGGTCTCTCTTCAAACATTGTTTACAAAGAATCTTGTAAATTCTGTCCAAACTGTCATATTGGTGAGATCACTGTGAAGCCGATTTAAAGAACATTTCAAAGTCGTTACCTGTCGGGAACTATTTTACATTGCAAAAGATAAGTAGGCTTTCTCTGTCATCGTCAGTCCGAATGCTCGAATCGAAGGCTCTATGAATCGCAGAATCTGTATCCAACTAGTGACCGATCTTTAGAGTAGATCAAGAAAACTGCGTCTGACTCACTAAGCTTGCAATTTGGCATGAATAGAATGATGGAATGAAAAGAAGTTCTGTAAGACGTGTAGGTTCAATCAGCTACGATCAAACGATAGGCGAAATTAGGCTGTTGGTAAAAGGAGATTTTTATTTCCAAGCATGCAATAAGGAGTCGGCAACTCCTATTACGACATTTTATGATGATCATGATCAAGCATCTGAGCACTTTGATCATAATAAAGGTTACGAAACAACTGATTCATGATGGTATCAGTCGAATATCCTATTCGCTGGGCATTTCGTAGTAATTACTCCACAAGCTCTATTCCTGCTAAGATCTTGATTTTCTTAACTTGGGTTCAAAACCGAATTTTGACGCTTTAGAAATGTTTTCAACATTTTTGTTTTTATTGCTTCTTCCTTTTAAATGCCATCATTTCATGGTTTTTTACAATGTCCAACTTATTGAATGAGTTATCAACATTATGGGTAGTTTTAAGTGACATGAAGAGAGAACCCTGAGCGGCAATTTCTTATGTACAGAAACTAAGCCACATCAACGAGCTACATCCGCATTCATAGGATTTGCTACCTCTTGGGTCAGTAGTATCGAATTTCATCCTGTCTGCTTGCCTTGTGTTGTAATGCTAGCGCTTCTTTACGAAAGTTTTCAAAAAATTTATGAAATGCCAGGTTAGCAGGAACGCCTGCATCCGCCCCTAAGCAAACAAAAGCACAGTCATCCCGTTTATTTTGTATTGCCTAAAACTTCTCTCATAGTTGTATCCGGCGTTATTGCCTTGCATCTCGATCTCTGCAGATATCAGGTGTCCTTTCATCAAAAAATTAAGAAGCTGGGCCACTATATTTGAACTTTTCAGGTCGATGATTTCAACAACAGCACCGGCTTGTTGCAAACTGAAATATGTCTACATCTCAACGCCCGATAATTGATTGACAGAAAGGTACCTTTTTAATCTATCTTCTTACTGAAATCTGACCCGATTCGTTCTTCAGCTAACATAACATGCTCCATCTTGTTGTTCCTTTTTTTTGCTTGCACGAGTGAGTTACGCTTGCAAGAGTTCAAGAATTGTGACTGATGAATTATTAATGCCAAAAGAAAGATTTGATTTTAATTTGATGTGCTGAAAGTGTATCACAATTTTCAATTAAGTGCATTCACACCCCATCAAATGATTCCCAAATACCAATAAAACATGATTACTTGGTGGCATTGTTTAGAACATCGCTTTTAAAACAAGCAGTGTCCTTTGAACCATATTCTTAACATAAACATTGTAAGGGAAACAACATTGGATTTAAACATTGTAATTGGAAACAACAGGACATTCAGATGTACAAAACTGAACGAGTGATGGTTCATGTTTGCCAACTGAAGGCAAATTTCATTCTCAATGGTGACTGCGACTATGAAATCAGCGGTACCTCATTGACCTTTTCCATGATCCCCTTATCACTAGCAGAATAACGTAATGCCAAGAGAAGCAATTAGCACTTGAGCAGTGTTCGATGAAGCAAGACAGGCAGAAGCAAAATAATCCATTTTCTCATTCTATCTCGATAGATAACTGACTATCCAAATTTCATTATTGAAGGATTTACATGAGATGTTACCAATGAAATTCAAATTTCACATCCATGTATATCAAACACAGCTGTCGATATGTTATTGACAAAGTCGCCAACAGAACTCAACAGAACGGAATCGAATTGTATCGAATAGGATTTTTATTATCATGAAAATGAATAAAATCTGAAATTTTTCTTTTTCAATTCATTCGCATTAAGGACGTCACATCAATTCAGTGGCGTCGTTCAATGAGAGCCCCTTGGGCACCCTACTTAAAATTTAAGAATCTCAACGATCAAGTATGTAGATTTTCAGGGTAAATGGAATGAATGTTTTCGAACATTCTAACATCGTGAAAAGGGCGCCCGTCTCCACTGATTTTGCGTTTTCAGTGTTCATTAGTTTTGATGTGAAGAGGACACTCATGTAATTCTTTAGCGTTGCGCTGACACCAAGAGGGCGTTAATTGAAAAAAACATGTTTTAAACATATTCTTATAAAAATATATTTAATTTCCTTGCATTTGATATAAGCAATGTACGCTTATCAATTTTGCCGTTAATAAATAGATTTTATCATTTGCAATGAAAAACAACTTTATATCTATCAAAATTCGGTTAACTGTTAACTGTTTTTGTGGAAAAAACTTTGTTCAATTTTAAATGGAATTTGAGAATTGTAAATGCTGCTTGTATTATGCTCCGTAAGTAGCCTAAATAAATAGTGCTACCTTACTAAACAGTAGACAATAACTGACATTGAATTTACATTATCGAAAGATTAAAGAAACAATACACGGCCAACTGCCTACATCCCATGAAAATGATGCATTTAAGAAATAATGGAAATACTGATCATGAAGCAAATTAAATGAATCCTTGTATTTTATTGAGAAATAACAAAGTTCTTGATCCTGAAATAATTAAGAGCATGTTCGTGATGCAATAAATCCATCGTCATTGTTATACAGCAATATTTTGTTGTTCATCTGTTCAGCTGTTTGCAAGAGAAACGCATTTTCGACCATATGCTTATAAGCGTCCTTTTTCATGCAGAATATTTTGCTTATGTACCACTTCTCCCATAGTTCCATCGTCCTTTGTGACTTGTCTAAGAAAATTAAAACAGGATTCAAAACATGAAATAAATCATGTCCATGATCTCTCAAATGATTGCATGATAGAGTTGACCACTCGATAGGTGATCCATTTTGATGTAGCCTAATGTAAAGATAAAGAACTCTCCAAAACTTTAAGTCGAAAATTAATTTTATTAAAAAGTCACTTTACAAGAGCGGTCTTCGACGTCCAGCACCTCACGGTCGATGGTGGAGAACTGGCATATGGTTATATTATGTTTCGGTTGTATTCTCTTACACCGAGGACCATGCGGTTCCTTGGGGAGGAATTCAACATGCCAAGGGTGCAGTTCATGTACCTATTACCCACAGGTGACTAAATTTGTATAAATAACAAATCCTTTTAGATGTGGACGAACTCACCCCATAAAGTGCTGCAAGTTCGTTCATTGTAGAAAATACCAATTATTTTTCATGGAAAGGTTTCAGTAAGGAAATCATCTCGAAATTTTCATGAAATAATTGATATCTTCTTATCATCCAGAATCAAGCACGTCTTATATCTAATAACGTCCAATTTATCATCAGTGTCCAACTTATCATCTATTTTTTTTATCATCAGTGTCCAACCGATGATCACGCATATCACTCCACTATCATGCATTGTTTGGTAAAACATCATCAAAAGCATGACAACTATGGTTGATGCCTGTAGAGAGGATGGATTTTTTACAATTTGACTGTTACTGACTAGCAGCAACCCATCTACACAAAATTCGGAAAAAAACAAATTAATTCATGCAGAAAATCACGAAGCCAGCGATGTTATGTGTAGGCCTACTGAAATCTCTTCCTCAGAGGGCGAAAGAGCACCTTAACCATCACTTGCATGAATCGACGGTGTCCATTAATGTTGTCTTTTAAAGTTGTGCATGGTACTGAAAATGTTTTGGCAGCAATTCCTTGCCTCATTATGCCTGTGATTATATTTTATAGCTGTAGAGATTTTGGATCATGGATTCGATTCATTACTAAATCATTTCCAACAGCATCAATATCGATCCTTAATTAAAGTTTTGATAGTATGTGGTTACATTAATTCAAAATAATGTTGTTTCGAGTCTCGGATTGTCCTGCGAAAATCTATAACAAATTTTTATAGGCGCGTCGCCTAATGTGCAAGAAACATGTAATCTTAACAGAGGGACCGAAAAGTCTAACTCCAAGATCTCAATGTTCTTCATAACCCTGTGCAAATATGTTCAAGGTTCAAAAAGAACTGCGAATTTGATACCTATCTTCGACTGATTTTTTACATGTGTACTTTCCATATTACGATTGTTCTCTAAACTTTGGATGAAGTCCATCCAATGTTGTGGAGAGAGATAAAACTCCACGATGAGACTACATGCAGTTGCACACACACATTGGTAGAGCTTGCTATTTGTCTAATAGCAGCATGTTCTCGCTTTTATTTGATTATAGACATTACATTAATGTCAATAATAGATACTCTTCTTTCTATCATCTTAGTAATATTACAGTAAAGCAACTGCAGTTACTGAGAACAAAATGCTTGACAAACTTTATTTGCTCAAATTTCAATCGTCAATGTGGTACTATTCTCGGCGTACATATTCAGTTTTAAATTTTGCAAAAAAGTTTTCAAATTATCCCTCAGTGACACAAAAGTTTGAAGCATGCATTTACGTACTCAGATGTCTGATGGATCTGAAAATACCAATCATTTCAAGTTGAACTTTGAATACGTAAAGAACTTGTTTGACCATTCTTGCCCGTGGTTTGCTATTCACTAACCTTATATATGATGACAATACTTTCCGAGTTGCTTGCCACAATCCAGGACGATCATTATCCTATGATTTAAGCGCCGTCACATCTTGAGAAGATCGATACGTCGGTAGCAGATTGATAAACGAGATAAATCAAGCTAATCTATGTGCGTGGTCGAGTAGTTTTCATCTACATTAACTTGTCAGAATAAGAGGACAATTTGTCGAGAACCTTCCATTACTGAATTTAGTTGACAATCTGAAAATATAACAACCCTTTCCATGCAGTGATTTGTTTCAAACGCCATGAATTGGTTGATTAGATACAATTTCTAAATATAGTTCAAACTGTTAAAGTTTGTGAGCAGCAATAATGACAACAGAGTAAAAATCATTGAGGATACTTGTATACATGTCTCCATCAGACATAGGAAAGGCATGCGAAAGATTCATACACAGCATGCAAGCTTGTGCTAAGTCGATAGTGACCAACAAGTACGCCGAGAGCTACCGACGTTTTCTTCCTGAATTCATGCGCGTGCTTCTTGTTATTGTTTGAGTTTGTAGATTGTCACCCAACATCAGTAAAACGACAATTCTTAAGCTGTAACTCCAGTCGTCTTGCAAAATACGGAGTGTCAAACATCACAAACTTCCATTTGTTTGTGAAGATGCAGGTGCTTCCGAGTGTGGTGCACTTGGTAACGTAATGATCTAACATTCATTTAATCACTCATTCATGAGTCATGTCATCTTTATGACTTTGATTTCACTATTAATGCGACATTTTACAGAGTAGAGGGAAATGTGATATTCCTCGTATCCGCTAGCTTGCCCGAATTGCTCATAAAGGTAATGAGCACGTCATGACAACCGATGTTATTGTTGCAGATAAACAAACAAACAATCCAGGTCACAAAATGACATTCACAGAATTAATTATAGGTACAACTCGTTTCAGTAATCTGAATATTTTTAAGATCTAGCAACCTTTATCTAGGTCTGTGTCTGACCGAGCAGTTGAAATTACCATCGACAAACATTTATTGTCCATTCTAGTCACACTAACTGATGCAAAATGAAGTCGGATGTATGGATAAATCTATCAGCTGAAATAAATACTGAACAATACTTTTGTTTAACAGATATTTAGCTGATTCATAGCAGATCATTATCTCACGACATGAAATGGTTCGGTAGAAACTAGAAAAAATTTAACAAGAATGATCGAAATACATAATACAAGTAAGTGATATTGATACCATCTGCACTTGTCGGAATACAATTGAAGTAAGTCGAATTGTCTATCTCAATTCACAATCCTACACTGAATTCTCTTCTTCATAGAAGAAAATGTTCTGTATCCATAATAAATTTGGTGAATATCATTTTGTGATCAGGACAGTCTGTTTGTTTAGGCCTATCTGCAACAATAACGTCGGTTTTCATGACGTTTTCATTATCTTTAGATGCTACGATATCTGTCTTAAAAATGCTATTAAAATCATAGTAATGATAAATCTCGAGTGATTAAATACATGCTAGATCATTACATTTTGAAATGTACCAAACTGGAACGTACATGGATCTACATAAACAAATGGAATTTTGCGTTGTCTGACCCTCCGCATCTTTCAAAACGACTGGAATCACAACTAAAGCATTGCTTGGATGACAGTCTACAAACTAAAAATAACAAGAAGCTTGTGCGGGAATTTAGGAAGAAGATGTCTGTAACTCTCACGTTATATGAAGCTCAATTAAAACTAGAAGACATTTTTCATGACTTCACTTGAGTTAGCAAAGTTTAGCTTCATTTGATTTGTTGACTTAAATATTGAAGTGAAACTGTACTCGTATACTCCTCAACATTTCGCTCTTTTATGCCTTCTCGATAGCTGCATGAAAAAGCGCTAACAGTTTCAGGTAAAATCAGCTACCACCAGAAGATTTCTGATGGATCCAATTCAATGACATTACAAAGTTCATAAGGAAGCTAAAACTGTGATAAAGGAGAAAAAAATATTCGATTTAATAGCTATTTGCTTCTCTCTGATCATGAAAAACGGACCAACTTAGTGTTGTCATGCTTCCAATCGTAACGCACATCAACGTGCACTTTAGTGGTCACGAGAAAAATATTGAAGAAAGTTTGAAAAAGTTTGAGCAAAACTGACATATCCTTACTCCTTACATCATAAGTATTCTGAAGATTTCAACTACCAACATCTTCGATAAAAAATTGAGAAAATGACACTTTCAGTCAATAAAGTTGCGATACTGTGATAAATTTGTGATATCACTGTTTCTCTCTCTGTCCAACACTTTCTATGAGCAACATTTATTTCTATGTAACCAATTTCTATGAGCTCGTTTACCCTGCTCCCCATAGATTGTCGTGCTCGCATGCTTTCTTATTGAAAGACTACGATTTGTAAATTGAGCGATTTTTATCTTTTGACTACTGTCCAGCAAACAAAATACAATTTTGCCATAGCCTATTTGAAAGTTAAGAATGTACTCTCGAATGATGCATTGCACGTAGATGTACCACACAATTGGAAGACAAGGGAATCGATTGAATTTCGACATAATTTAGGTGGTTCGTTTTTGGACCACAGAGTAGATTTGATTAGAGCTTCATCTCCATTAAGCTATAGACACGCATGGAATTTTGGGGAACCTTCTGAACTTTTTGTCATTTCATTGAGCTAGCTTTATTATTCAGTAAGATAGGGAAATGAACATATTATCAAGTTCTCCACAGTCACAACGAATTGTTGAGATATAATTGCATATTCGTGATAAAGAAACTAAGATTGATTTATCACATTTGATTCATATGAACGGATTTCTTTATTATTTCCAAACATTATGCTGAACGCTATATTTTATAAATTCATTAATTTTTATAGGTTATGATTCCTTCCTTCTCCACTTGAATTTTCTGTTGCAATGAATAAACAATTTTTGCAGGGTGATACATATTAGAATCCTACTATTTTCTCCGGCTTTTACCAATAAATGGAAGGGGTAATTGTTTAAAACTTTGCTCGATGTTTGTCAGATATATGCTTTGAAATTATTTCGTTCAATAGAATAGCCAATTACTATGTTCATTCCCCTATTATTAAATTGCCAAACAAAAAAATTGCTTCATGGTACTTTGATTACTGCTGATGAGGAACTATTACTTAAGAAATGCAAAAAGTTTGTATTGCGATAGAAATATCATATTCGGGGACAAAAGCATCTATCAGATATCAGATGGATTATTGAAATTCCAAAGTAATTAATTCAGGCTTGTCGTGTTGCAGATTTCTTTGTCCTATTCCCATCCCATTCACACAGGATTTCAATGAGAATTCCCATGGAAAATCCAATTCCCACGGGATTTTTCAAAATTCACGATTACATCCTGTAATAATTCTCTCAATTTTCAATAATAGTAGGCCTAAAGCAAGTCTTGATACTTCGATGGAACTTTTTTCTAGGTTAGATGATCTATTTAACGATAAGGAAAAAAGAAGTATATAAATACAAAAACGTCAATAAAAAAATTAGCCTGATGGGCTCTCTCTAAGCCGAAGCTCATGGCCTCCCAAAGATAATTTGGAGCGCATAAGCAGTGCCCGAGCATTTGAGCGTTGGAGTGTAATGTTCATGCGTCCAAAGACGACAGACTACTCAACACCGTCTGTTAATGTCAAGGTGTTGAGTGGCAGTTAGGTGTTGATGGAACTCACAACTCTAGGATAGGATGTGCATTTTTACATGTATGTCATTAGTTAATCAAATCAAAGTACTCTGCAAATACTGGTAAGTCTACAATCCATGATATCAGGCTACTATACAAGCAGTTAACTTGCATTTCGAAAAGGAAAGCTACCCTCCTTATCAGAAGTCATAATATGCCCTTTTACGAGTACCTGTTCTCAACTAGTCAGGCCTAAAGTAGTTTACTAAAATAGATAAAACACCTTCGATGCATAAGGCCAGCCTCTTTTAAGCATGATGGGCCCCTACATGAGATGTACATGAGATGTTGGAGGGGCCCCTACGCATGCGTCCTTACATGAAATGTTCCTACTAACCGATGTAATGGTGCTACTTGCAGCAATGGTACCGCTATTAGGTGGATTGTCAACAGTATCTGACATACAGCAGTTAGGCATACATTATCTCAGTTTCTATTACTCAATTCACTTTATAGCCTCGGTTGCACCAACACGTTAGTAAGGATAAAAATGATGTTTTCGTGTAATCATTCCATGCATAATTTTCTTTAGAAATGAGGACTGATATCATCATATATCATAACCATATCATAACTATTATCATAACCATGAAATCGTGCAACAGATGCAAGATAAAATATTCAGTTCTATTGGAGTTTGTCGCATTTTTATGAGAATTCCCATGGGAAATCTCGCTCCCACGGCAAGTCTGATAATTATTCTCCATGCAGTCATAACTTGCTGAGAACGTCAGGTCCAGCAGAATAACGAAGCACGTGACGTTACAGGGCTGGAAATGTAAATGGATCTTGATCCTCCATCAATTTAAATTTCCATTTCACACATTTGCAGTATGCCTCCTGAAATTGAGCCCATGTCCTCGTTATCAATTTCTCACGCCATTGACCACTCAGCCTATAGTCTATAGACTAAAAATAAATACGGTAGAATGGAATTCGAGGGCATGCGTAGGAGGAATATTTGCGTCTGATAACAAATTTTAATGCTTGAACTGCATAGATATCTTGATTGATTTGAAATCACAAACATGCAAACATGTGCGTAATCTCATAAAATCACATTCTGATTATTATTAGAGAAGTGGTGCCATCACGCTAAAGTTTTGATAAGAGAAAAAATTGACTTGAAGCAAAGTATTTTCTGATCTTGGAAAGAAAGTATTCGAATTGATACATCAATTTTACAAAACAGTTTAAAATTCATCCGACGATGTCAATTATATTGTTCTCTTTATACTCCTCGTAAATTTTAATAATTGCCACGTCCTCTATTACGCAAGTTGTGGCTGACTCTTGACAGTACTAAGTGATTAGCTTACGTTTCACTTAACGTTGATATTTCCTGGACAGTTGAAGCAGCACACAAAGATAAAAACACCAGTTTTCAATTTTCATCAGTCGTTTGAAAATATAGACGGAGTTAGAAATTACAGAAATTCAGAATGACTTGAGTCAACACTTCGGTTCGCAATACGAAGGCAGAAAGCACAGTAAACACTGAATGAAAGTTGGAAGTGTTTGCAAACATCGTTGGACACTGTCAAGTCTTATTGGCGAAAGTTCTATATGAAAGTCGATTGTTACAACTAAGAAATTCGTCACAGAAAATATCCGTTCACATTATGATGATATAGGAAACCATAGAAGGAATCAAACAAGAAATAATTGCTGAACACCTCCGAATACACCGCCCAAAACTTCTGCAAATTTTGAAGAAAGATATTGACATTTTAAAGCAAGCGATAGTAAACATAATTCCCTGTCATTGTAAGTCATAATAGATCAGCAGAATTTCGGGTTTTGTATATTAGCTCTAAGTTTGCATTGTTCGCGCTTGACTAGTTAGAATGACACATTCATTGTAAGAATCCATGCCGGCAATTGGTCAGCATTAGATCAGGTTGGGGGGGATAATGCAATCCTAGGTGTTTATGGTCCGACTTCGAGAAAACAGGAATAATTACAACAAGAAATAGACATCTTCGGTTCTGGTTCTAGCAAAAAGTACCGTTTCCTATTCCAGTACCTGAAAGTGCAGTTAGTCCCTTACGTTTCCTTTCTTTACAAAATTGCAATAATGCTATTAATATAGCTAGTTTCAGTAAAAACAAATGATTCTTAATTATACAAAATTCAAACGTGAGATAATAAAAGTAAAGAGAGGGTCTTAATATTTTATGTGTTGCTTGTTCTGGCATACTTGAGACCTGACTATTTATCCAATCAAAGGGTTTAATTATTGCTCTGAAATTTATTCAAACGTCAGTCAAGACGGTCATGCCAGCTAAACTCATTGAAGTAGATAATAGTAGACTAGAATGGAAATTTTTTGATACAGTAGTCCCTGTCATTAACGATCCTGCTTTTAACGACTTCCTGTCGATTACGACCAAAAAATTTGGCACCGATGCAAAATTGCTATATTTCCTATATAATTCAACCAGTGCATAACGACTTCCTGTCTAACGCGACTTGCGACCTCAGTAATTTGGCAAATTGTTCAGTGATCCCTGTTTATTGCGACCGCAGATTGCTGGGGAACGATTAATACATGTAGATGCTTCACTAACTTCATGTATTAAAAACAGACAAACATCAACAATGGTCTTATTACGTAACAGCTGTCAGCTATGCATCTTAATCCCTCACTTTTGACAGATACATGAGTCTCAACACTCTCAGCTTGCTGGTTTCATCCTCCCCTGTAGCTTGTTATAAGGCTACATAGTATATTGTAGAATTGAAAGAACAAAGCAAGTCAAGTGAAGCAAGCTAAAATTAGTGACTTTTTCAAAAAAAACTAGAACGATAAATTCACATGATTTATGAATGCATTCAGAAAAACTGAGTTGATTTATGGAACAACATAACTTTTTTACTCTACAATTATGTATGAATCAAATTGTCATAATTTTGAATTAGTGCTTTTGGATACTTTGATGTGCATATGTACATGTATATTGTAAGCCTACATATTATGTAGACTTAACTATACGGGTACTACATGACGCATATATTATCGGAAAAAGTAAACTTGCATGCTAAAAACACAATCAATTATACATGCATGTACAATGTACATACTGTAATTGGCCTACATCTGAATTTATTCTACATAATTGTACCTGCCGGTAGTATAAAGTTTTACATAATGTCTACATACAGTGCCTAATACAGTGCATATTATCAAATTTTCTCATTGATTGATGTGTGCTTTATACTTGTATTTGTGTATCACACAATTGTTGAATTTCTATACAATTTTCTAAATTCTCATTAAATCTTGGGCATTAGGGCCCTGTATCATTCGTGCAATCATGCTGTGTTGGACTTGTGAGTGCGTGTAGGCTTATGATTGGATAATGTCATATATCATATAAAAAAGGTAACCAAAAGTTCACCTGCAAATAACGACCACCTATCTATAACAACTTTATTTGCTTGGCAGAGAGACAGGGACTACTGTATCCTGTATAAGTACATGTATACAGATTGCAGAAAAATCCAACACAGGAAAAGAAATTGAACCAAAGAAAAATCCATGGTTTGTGGTTCAATTTCTTTCTTTGTCATCTTGACGCTGCTGTATTTTGCAAATTCAAAATTGCTTTTGTACATGAGGCAAAATGATCTTTGAACACGGGGCAACAATCCAGATCACAAATTGACTTGACAAATATAGATGCCAACCAGAAAACAAGAAAATCAGCTCGTTAAATTTGCTTTTTGCCTCAACTAAGTTCCATCGACGTGTGCCATAATTTTCATGCAATTTCCATTCTAGGACTTTCTATCGTAATGTTAATTTATATGGCTAAACTCTCAAGTGTGATAATGCACCTGAAAGTGTCTGAGTAACACAAGTGAGACATACCCTGAGACCACAACTGTTCAACAAAGAAGAAAGAACAGGGTGAGGTGTATGTCTCTGTCGGTGAAAAATATGTTGAAATGACAATTGAGAAAATAACTATTTACCTATATTTGAAATTTCAACGTTCTATTGTGATCATCGATTCGCTATTTCGCATGCATGTAGATATCTATTAGGCTACAAGTTTACAAAGTGGAAAGTAGAATAATTGCTGTACCAGTTTGTTTATCATGGCTGGAGTCGACTACACACTCGAAGGAAAGATAGCGGTTATTTAAGATAACGGCGTTTGTCATTTCTGTGGACACTATATGAAGGATCTCGCACACTGTTTTTTGATCGCTTCAGAAATGATAGTCCGAGCAGATCTACGATTAAATATTGGAAGCTGAAGCTATTAGAGACTGGCTCATTAACACATGATCGACCAAAATCTGGACGGCCGATAACAATTCAAACTGAATAAAAGAAAGAGAACGTTATTTGCAGCGGTCACAACAGATCCATGTATTCTTGTAAACGTTTGTCTATGGATATGGACATTTCACAGAAAACCCTTCTTCGTTACAGTGGTGGAATGAAGCCATTCAAGCCAAACCATGGACAGCTTTTGTACGATAAAGACGGGGATAGGAGATAAAGAGACAATGCAGAGCATGTTTACTGAAGATCCAGCTATGTTGAGGAAGAAAAAGATAGTCACCCAATTCACTAATCCAAAACAATACCCAATAACCATAGAAATAGATTGTTTAACTGAAGTTGACTAGAATGGAAATTGACTCAAGGTCGCGGCACCGCCGGGGGAACTAAGTTGGGGCATGAATGACCAATGAAAAGCTTAGAATTGCACATGTGACTGATTCTAACCCAATGAAACAGCCGTTGACAGGTGCATCTAAGTGAAAATGCATGCGATTTATGTGCCGTTATTGTGTATTGCATGAAGCTTAACCTCCGTTCTAGAGGCTTTATTGTTGTCGATTTCTAGTCCAATAACAATAAACACCAAAATCAAAACAATGTAATATGAAAGTAATGCAAGAGAGCTTTCATGGTCTCTATTCATGTGCAACGACCAAGTGAAATGAAATGCAACAACTAGGGAAAACTGGGAACACAACTCAAAGCGGTACTAATGAACTGTCAATTACCACGGTAACAGCAGGGTGTAGATGAACTCCTTCTGGACACAAAGTCCAGGCTTGCGTCCTAGAATGAACAAAGCTTCCAGAATAGGCAACTTCACATTTTGACTGGAAGAACACAAAATCGAAAAATATGATGAAAACGTATTACCAACAAATGCATCACATTGAACAGCGTGTCTACAAATATATGAGGATGAATTACGAGTTGATGAATTACATGTATGAAGCCAACGAGGTAAATGTTCTTGAATTCTAACACCAAGGTTCCTATCTTTTCGGCCCATGTAACTGCTTCTGCAGTCACAGGTAAAATTATAAATAGCATGTGACCTTTTCAAACAGGGAACCGCTTTTAAAGAACGCACAGGAATACGCCTAGTAGCATAAGTGAACACCGGTTTGCACGACGGGTAAGCTTGTTTCGTGGCTATAAAAATGCGTTTCATATTACATTGTTTTGATTTTGGTGTTTATTGTTATTGGGTATTGTTTTGAATTGATGAATTGGGGACTATCTTTATCTTCAAATGCATTGGCCATCACAACTGCTTCAAAAGTATGTTGAAGTTAGCATTTTCAGATTGATTGATTGATTGATCACGATTTGTATTATATAAGACATAATGCTGATACAGCTTCAAGGTCTTTTTACAAAAGAATTAAAAACAATCAACTATAAAATAATCAACGCAAAATTACACTGAAAGTACATGAAATAGCATCAGATTGAGTTATTCAATAAAAAGTTTTTAGCGTCCACTTTAAAGGCAGAAATTGAATGCAGAGATGTGGAACTAGAGGGCAGCGCATTCCAGACCTGAGCACCCCTAGAAGCAAAAAGAGATTTTGCGACTGAAGATAGGCGACACTTTGGTTGTTGAATCATGTTTTTAGAAGAGGAACGAAGTCTGGATCGGCCAGGGATCTCACTGACAGACGTAAGTCTATCAGAAAGGTATGAAGGAGCCTGGTCATGTATGCACTTGAATACGAGCACTGCCAATCTAAGGTCAAGACGGCATCGAGCAGATAACCATTTCATTTCTTTTAAGTGCGTAGAAATGTGTGAATATCGAGGTAGGTTGAACACAAGGCGTAAGGAGGCATTCAGAATCGCTTGTAGACGGTTCATCAAGTTGTTTGTAATACCAGATAGAGCAGCCGCACAATAATCCATCAAGGGAAACACAAAAGCAGAAATAAGATAGGCTGCATCAGTACTTGAAATAGACCTTCGAATAGTCCGAATTTGCCGGAGTGCACTGAAGCTGGAGGAAACAGTTTTTGAGACATGTGATGAAAATGTCAAAGTTTGATCAATTATAAAACCTAGGTAACGGACACGATCGACTGGCATAATGGGATATCCGTCGACATTAATAGGTTCCAAATGAGGATCACCGAGGCGTTGTCGCGTGGCACACCACATTAAACTGGTCTTCTTTGTGTTCATCTCAAGTTGATTTTCCTTAAGCCACGACTTAATGGAGCTGATACAGTCAGATATTTTTGCAGATAGGGAACTCTCATTGCCAGACTTGCATGAACCATAGATGATAATGTCGTCTGCAAAAACGTGGACATTGAGATTATGACTCGTCACTACTTGAAATATATCTGCAGTATAAAGGGTAAATAGTACAGGCCCTAAGACGGATCCTTGTGGTACTCCACAATATACTTGAGATGTGGATGATCGCGAATCGTTGAATCGATAGTATTGGGAGCGTCCAACAAGGAAAGACTCAAACCAGTTGAGAAAGACACCACTTAAACCAAATGATTTATGAAGTCGTGTGAGGAGGATATCGTGGGAGACAGTGTCGAATGCTGACGTTATGTCAAGAGCTGCCAATAAATTCACTTCGCCTTTATCGATGGAAGAGAGTAAATCACTTATTACGTTGACGATAGTAGTTTCCGTCGAATGAAGTTTACGATATGCTGACTGATATTGAGGAAGTAAGTCATTTGAATATAGATGTGACCTCAGTTGTTGTAAAACCAGTCTCTCAATCAGTTTGGAGATAAAACTAAGATTGCTGATTGGTCTATATGAAGATGGATCATCAACATTCTTTTTGTCTTTTTTCATAACCGGAGTGACGCATGATGATGCCAAGGCAGGTGGGAAATGACCAAGAGTAAGTGAGTTATTGACTAGATTTGTCAAGAATGGTAAAAGTAAATCGAAACATTTCTTCAGCATGAGAGTTGGCAGAGGATCTGTACTTGAGCTTTTATTTGGTAATGAACATATAGTTGAATAAACTTGATTTTCAGAAACAAGCAAGAATGTTGATACAAGGCGATGGTTCACAGGAGTAGAGAAGTTTTGTGGACCACAGTCACATGAGCCGCTCGAAGATATAATTGTCTCAACTTTTTCTGAGAAATAGCGTTCGAAGTCAGTAGCAGTGAGAATGTCAGATGTGAATGATCTGCCTCTACCAAGTATATCATTGAAGTATCTCCAACGATTTTGTGAATTTCCGTTTTCTGAATGCATTCTTGAGTGCCAGTAAAGTTTACGTTTGGATTTCAATAGTTGGCGATATAACGCTTTACAAGTATTCCATGTTTCATGAACATAGTCATAATCGCTTGATGAATTGCGCTTAGCCCAGCGTTCAATCCAACGAAGTAAGCGTTTACTATGTCGACATTCCTAATCGAACCAAGGATCGGACTTTCTTTGACAGATTCTTATGGTCCTGGTGGGAATTAGTTGATCAATAATATCAGTTATTGTTGTGTTGTAGAGATCGACAAGTCGATCCACGGAAAGATCCGCCCAAGACACAATATCACATAGAATGGAATTAGCCAATAATGAGCGAAGCATCTCAACATCAAGAAACTTCCATGGGCGATAGGTTATCGATTTATAGACTGGAGTTGGTCTTTGAATACTTGACTTCCAGTATAAAAGTCGGTGATCTGATACACTTAAATCCAAATAATTGATAGGGGAGATATGATTATCATTCCGTGTAAATATCAGATCCAATGTACCACCATGAATATGTGTAGGCTGTGTGACATGGTTAATGAAACCGAAAGATTCGAATAAATTAAGTAAGTGTTGTCCATTCATATCACTTGACCGTTCGATGTGAATGTTATAATCACCAGCAAGAATCACAGGTTCTGTATAAGCACTGAAGATTTCAAGAATTCTAGTCATTTCAGAAAAGAACTTTGTTGTAGTAGGACCTGTCCGGTAAATGAGAACTACAATACAAGTCGACGAATTTGATGTAATTCTGGCAATAACTATCTCACAAGACTTCAATTGAAACCCCAAAGGAATGTTTGTAAGACGAGAACCATGTCCAGATACGATTGCAACTCCTCCATGATTTACAGATAGTGTGTCGCCATGAATGCGTCGACGAGGTTCATCAACGACGTTAAATCCACAAGATCGAAGACGAGACATTAATATTACATTGTTTTGATTTTGGTATTTACTATTATTGGGTATTGTTTTGAATTGATGAATTGGGGACTATCTTTATCTTCAAATGCATTGGCCATCACAACTGCTTCAAAAGTATGTTGAAGTTAGCATTTTCAGATGAGTGTGTGTTCCATCTTGATGGAACCGTCAATAAACATAATGTCCACTATTGAGGTCATTCGAGACCTGAAGTGACAATCGGCAAACCTGTTTACGCCTTGATTTTGTGTGCTTATTTCAAAAGGAGACCGTTGCTGTGGTACCTACAAGATGGAGCCCCACCCCATTACTACAGGATAGCCATAGTAATTCATGACGCCGAATTAACTGGCAGATGGATCGGACGAAGAAGCATGATCGCCTGACCTGTCAGCCTGCGACTGCTGGTTCTGGAGCTATATACCGCAGAGGGTCCATACACCCGGAGTCGCATTTCGCAACCGTGAAGAACTAATTAAAAAAATCAGTCATAAAATGCAAAACGTTCCTTTGGATGTGTATCGCCGATCAATTTGAAACTTCCAACATCACCCTGTACTTCTACTTTTCTGAGACTCAGAATTTTGGTCGGAATTGCTTCCATTTTTGATATTCTGCAACCGATAGTCCACATTCTCTAGCTAAGGACACTTGTAGTCGTTTGAATTTGAGGTTACCGTAGAGCTTGAATAGTTCCGCAAGGTTTGAGAAAACCGATGAAAACAGATTTTAGGATTTTACCGTACTTTAATCTGGTAGGTGAAGATCACATGCACGGACTCGTCTTGCATTGGCGTCTGGACTTACGCCTCAGTTCCTTTGAAGTATCACTGAATGACTTCTAATTCATATAGACCTACTAGAGCCTCTACTGAATCCGGCCGCGATACAAAATGTCAACCAAATGTTGATTCATTTTTGGGAGGTTCGATCAAATGCAAACACGATAGTAGGGCCTACTTGTTCCCAGCCTGGTTGACTGCTCAGCCAGGCTAATTACACGAAAAGACCTATATCTGAGATTATATAGATTAGACGAGACAAATGGGCAATGGCTAAGTTTGATCCTCCTCCTCTGACGATCATTTTTAATGAATTTTCGCAAGTAAACTAAGTTGGATATTTCCATTATGCTGCTTATATTTGATGACAGTTCCACAATGTCTTGAATCTGAACATTTGCCTTCTAGACCACTCTTGCAAGCCATGAATAGACAGTAGGATTGCTGGTTCGCTAAACCTGATCTGCTCTCTGTATCTCTGTAGTCCTGATCTTCTATGAGCAAAACACACCAAATTGCTTATCATGTTCATCAATTATATAGGCCTACTGGAATTTGAGTTTAACTTTAACAGCAGCATGTAAAAACGCATGCTTGAGGGCACTGTTTAAAAACAAGTTAAAAATCTCGGATATAATGAGCATGCTTGAAAGAATGATTGAGAAACATGCTTAAAAACAATGCTTTGCAACCATGCTTACAACAGAGTACAAATCTCTTATTCAAAAGCGTTTTTGAATTCCATGTTTAAAAGCAGTTTTGATATTGCTATAGAAAAGACATTGTACTAAAACTGGTATTTAGGTCACCCCAAACAATACAACTATTCAACGGATTTCAAAAACCTGATCTTGTTTTGTAAAATACAATGCTCCGTGATCGTTACTTGCACTTCTAATCCTTAAAATGCCAAGCTCAAAATGATCCTAGTAAGACAAAGGGTGGCCAAAACGGCCGACTTGATTTATTTTCAAAATAGTTCAAATTTAGCCAAACGGATTTTGCATGTATTTCATCTACAGAGACAACTTGACTTTCTTTTCATCTTTGCTTGACTTTGCATCATCTTATGTAAAAAATCGCTTTTCATGCATTTCTCACCTTTTCATGCTCTTAGAAGCATTGAACACTGCCGAATACATGCATGATATCTTATTAAATGTGACTTGTGACATTTCATAAACATTTATTATGGTTCCTTTTATGCTGATTTATGTTGTATAATAAATGCTCTTATGAATCTAAGCAACAGACTAGTTGAGCGTTTACATTGAACTCAACTGATGGTTGACAACGATGCGAGGCGATGTGAACGTGAGCATGCCAATAGAAGTCCGTCCAGCCCACTGGAGGCCGAAGACAAACACACGAACACATCCTTTACTTTAAAACGGTCGCCAGGAACCCTATAGGGAAAGTGTGGGCCCAGACATCAGTACTACCACGAACCGTCATTTTTAAGCCACCCTCCAAGGGGCATGCAAAGTGATTTTAGTGTGGCATATGTGTAGTACCATCTACCTAACATCAGGAACTTCATATATCGCAAAAATTAACGAACTCTTTTGAAAAACTAAATTTACGATTTTCGAATGCGCAGTTTGATGAATATTTTCGCGAAAACCATTGGTCTTTACGATAATGTGCAAGTAATCCGATAGTATATAACATGGAGTAGGGATATATAGGTAGAGTGTCGACTCAAAAAAGTATCTGTATTCAGTGAAAATTTTTATATCAAAAGATTCAGTTTTATGCGGAGATTACGTTCCCGTGGTCCAAAAGAATATTTGAGCACTTTTGAAAAAAATTCAAAATTTGCCAATTTTTATACTACCGAGATGACTCTCCTAAATAAGTAGTATGAAACAAGGTGGATATCAAAAGGAATGAATACTTGCTGATAAGCATCATAACTAAGTGGAAATCAAGCTGATTATCAAGGGAATTTCATGAATTGTATTATAATGAAAGTCTTCATGAAAAAGTCGCGATATCATTCGTGTTTTCTTGGTTGAAATTTCAAGTTTTTAATTCAATTTTCACCGGCATGAATCTATGATTCACTAAATTCATGTTTCATTTCTAGAATCTGAATAGTAATGTGGAACCATCTACATCTTTCAAAGTTAGATGAAATCATTGTCTTTATGATTATATGATTTTCTGCCACTTGCAGGTTGCCTGTGATATGATCACGCTTAAGAAAATACTCTTGAGGTTGAGGATGAAATTAATAGGAACCCATCGAATTGCTAATTTAACAAACATTAAAGCTCCAGGGCATTCATGAGAATCTGTGAAATGCCATCATTACTTCTATATTACAATCATGATCATTCAATTCCGTTGCAGTTTCTGCAAAACTGCAAAAATTTGTATATCTCACATTTGGTGACAATACCACCTGTATCTCCCTTGAGTTCATTTAATAAAATCGAAAGTGTATACACATTGGGGATTTAGTGAATGCGGAGTTACCACTCTACCTGACATACCTACTCAATGGTATATAAGCAGTTTGAATTTGTGCTTTACTTTGTAGGAACTCGACAGATATGTTCGAAAAAAGTTCGATTGAATAAAGGTCCCCCATGAGCCAAATTTGACAAAAGTTTGGCAGATTACCAGAAATGCGAAAAAACTGAAAGTCACGTAAAACTATAGTCGTAGTTATTACATGCAATTTTGGAGCAATATCAAAAAAAACGTGTAGGGGACTCCAGGAAATGCCCCTAGTGCAAAATAGGGTTAATCATTGAGTGAGTATATACAGTAGTAGGTAGTCAAGTGTCGACTCAAAAACTGTCAGCATACATTGAAAATGTTTACATCAAAAGATTCAGTTTTTTGCGCAGATTGCGTTCCGCAAGTCTAGAAATTAGTTTAAAAAAATTTGAAGTTTTGCAAATTATTCCTGTGTGTTTATATCTAGCGATTTGGTACACCTATATAAGTAGTATGAAGCTTATTAGATATCAAAAGGAATGAGCATTTACCAAGGATGAAGCGGAGATAGACCTGATCATCAAGGAAATTTCATGAACTGCATTATAATGCAATTCTTCATGGAAAAGTTAAGATCTCATTATGATTCTTGGCTGAAATTGGAAGTTTTTAATTCAATTTTCATCGGCATGATTTTATGATTCACTTAATGAATGTTTCTTTTTTAAATCTGAAGAGTAACGTCGACCCATATGCATCTTTTGATGTTAAATATGGTCATTGTCTTTGATTATGCTATTTTGCTCTTTCAGTGGCATGTAGTTTGTGACATGATCGCGCTTAAGAAAAAACTCGTATTAATGAGGCCTAGCATTAAAGTAATAGTAACTTATCGAATTGTTAATTTAACAAACATCACCTCTCCAAGGAATTGGCATGACATGGGAGATTTTTGAAATATTATTCCTTCTGTATTGTTATTATGATCATTCAATTCCGTAATAATTTCTTCAAAACTGCAAACATATGCAACAAATGCGTGACATGTTTGATATTTTTAACAGTTTTGCTTTCGATTTTGTTGACGGTTTTTATTATCGCTGCCCCCTGTACATTGTCCTAGAGTTTTCCTTGTCTTTTTTCTTTGTTTTGAAAAGTAAGCTTATCCTTTAACCTCTACGTTTTTCTCTGTCTACTTAACTACGTGTATTTGAAGCATTATGAACCTGAAATCGAGAATTTTCCTTTAAAACAATGTAATGAGGAAATTTATCGCTATCATTTATCATTGTGAATACTGACAGACCTCTTTGCAGTGCAATCCACTCACATAAGCAGCCAAAATCAAGTTGCATAAATTATCATCATTCGAAAGAGATGTAATGTGCTTTTTCCTTGACTTTTCCGTCGATTTTGTTTTATTTGATTAAGATTAAGATGAATTACGTAACATATTCTCTTTTTTGTTTATCAGTACAGGATGTTAGGTTGTCAGCTTCGGTGAATAAAGGTCAACCATTCTGTCAATCTTTCTGTATCGGTTTCGATTTTGGATTGCACTTGACTGCTTTTTCGTGTTCAACGTCTCTCAGTTCCGGAAAGACTATGACAGCATTTGTGTCAGTCTGATGCCGCTTCATACAGTTCTCAGCATTAGTAAAGCATTTTGAGTATTGAAAACAAATTTACGGTAAGAGCTCGGGAAGTGGAATAGATGAGAAGAAAAAGTTACAATTCATAATGAGTTTCTTGGGAGGATCGATATAGGATTCATCATGCTCAACTTCAAAGAAAGAGATGTCGTCTAATAATAAATAGAGCACAAAGCGGATGAGTCTCGGATGCTGCGCCAGCAATACATATCCAACAAAAGCGAAGAACCAGAATTGCAACTGAAGACAGAGATGTAAGTCCATAGATGATGCAATCGACTTTCTGTAAGCCCGTTTCCCTAAATAGTGCACTCTAAAGGAGCAAAATCAAAGTAGCAACCTGAGCTGAAATCATAGAGTAAGTATATAGTAGGTAGAGTTTCAACTCAAAAAATGTCAATAAAAGATTTAAAAGATTCAGTTTTGCGGAGATTGCGTTCCTACGGTCTAAAAAAGTATTTGATCACTAAAGTTAGTTTTGTGTGTTTATATACTAGCGACGTGGACCCACTTTACAAGTAGTATAAATCTTATTAGATATCAAAAGGAATAAACATTTACTAAGAGGTGCCATAATGAAGCGGAATTTGAGCTGATTATCACTGAGCTGATTGAGCTACATTATAATGCAATTCTTCATGGAAAAGTTGAGATCTCATTGTGATTCTTGACTGAAATTGGAAGTTTTTAATTCAATTTTCATGCGCATGATTTCATGATTCATTAAATATATGTTTCATTTCTTGAATCTGAATAGTGATATGGACCCATGTGCATCTTTTAATGCTAGATATGATCATTGTCTTTGATCATGATATTTTGCTCTTTCAGTGGCATGTAGTTTGTGATATGATCACGCTAAAGAAAATGGTGTGATTCACAAACTGATCACTAAACCCATCGAATTGCTAATTTAGTAAACATCACATCTCCAAGGAATTGTCATGACCGAAGGACGATGATCAGTCATTCCGTGGTAATTTATTGGATCTCAACTCGACTTCATTTATACGATTGGAGTCCACCCAATTCCAATATGCAACGCATGTAAAAATCTTCATTCAGCATAAGCGTCAAATTCTAAAAGATGTCCGTTGTTTTTGAATCCTGGATAATGATTTTTAAATATAATATCAATTATTAATATTATTATATTATTATTATTAATTAATTAATTATGATAATAATTAATATATATAATTAAAAATATATTAATAATATATTATTAATATATAATCAATTAATTATAATAATATATATATTATTATAATTAATTATTATATATAATATTATTATAATAATATATTATAATTATATATTATTATAATTAATTATTATTATTAATTATTATTATTAATTAATTAATTAATTATAATAATTAATATATGTATATAATTAATAATATATAATATAATATATATAATATATAATTGATTGATTATAATAATATATACTGTATATATATATATATATTATTATATATATTAATATATATAATTAATAATTATGATAATTAATTATAATTATTATTAATAAAAACAATATTAATATTGGCGTCAGCATCAGTCCAGCATGACGTCATCTTTCCAGACTTGATGTGCAGATAAATGTCAAAAATGTTGATAGAACTTCATGGGAGATTCATTAGAATTTGAGTTTGAGTGCATCTGACGCTTTCCGTTATATCATACTTTATTTTAAAATTGTATCATTGTATGTAATACATGTATGAATGATATTTATACATAAATTATATACTGCGTATTTTAGCTTGATCTATAGACGAGACGATATGATGCAGAGCTTTCCGACAAATTCAGGCGAATTGGGGTTCGACTAAGTGGGCTGACACCAAGAACCGAAGTATTATTAGCCTATATGCAGTTTCTGAATCTCAAGTTCTTTAATCAGATGTAAAATGCTGTAGATATAGTAGGTTCATTTTTTATTTCATAATTAAAGCATCAGCTTTAAATGTTCAAAGTGGTCTCCGTGGCACAGTGGTTAAGTGCTTGGCCTAGCGATCCGTTGGTCCAGACGTCAAGCCCGGAAAGTGTCATTGGAAGTCGGCAGGAAGGGCATCGCTCCAGAAAAGTCTGACTGCGTCAGCATCTTCCAAGCCGCCAGTATGGGGAAGTAGTGACGTTAAAGCTTCATTTTATTTTAAATGCTTAAAACACGAGAAAAAGTACGAGAAGACATTGTTGCTTTTAAAAGCTACGATGATTTGTTTTAATTATGCTTGCCTTCGTAATTCAATTTTGATCTGTGCAATCATATATCTTACTTACTTAGTGATGCATGCACATATTGAGGTCTTTAATTTAAAACAATTTCAATCATGTCAGGATTAGTCTATACATTGCCTCTATGTGCTTCAGTCCAAAGAAGCAGAATTGCACACCCAATGTCATCAAAATATAAATTTTACTAAATGTACTGCACACATCAGAACATAACTTTCTTTACATCCATACTAGATGAGGACTTTGAGTATTTGAAGACTTCTATCTCGCATTGCCAAGAGAACATGCTGATCACAGATATTGATGGTGATAGTCACCCGTTTCAAATTTAATGAAAATGAGTTTTTGTTGTGAAACTTCTCTTATCAACAGGAAAGCATCTACGTAAAAGGAATCCAAAATCATGGAAACGATTGGAGAGGTCCCTTATAACATACATATCTTATTTTGTGGCCTAATTCATGCCCTTGAATGTACTGATGTCTGACACGCTGTTGTTGTGCTGTTTATGCAAGGAACTTGAAGGGTCGATTTGCTCGCATGCCGTTGTGGCACAAAAAACTTCGAACAGTAGAAATGTCAACATTTGTCCCTTCGAACCGGAACCAACAACATGTGCCGTCAGATGTGCAAGTGATTTTAGGGTGCTTTATACACTCACGAGATGAAGCCTTTTCAGCACGTCCGTTCAATCCATTGCCCACCACAATTCTGCCTTTTCGAACTAGTATGGTTGACCTTGTCATGAAAATGCCTTAAAAACTTATGCAACTTCTTTTGGAATTTTCAGAACTCTGGTATTTTGCTCTGTTTCAACCCAAATATATATTAGGATTGTACATCAGGAGCCAAATCTCGAATATTTGAAGGAGCAAGCATAGCAAAATATGGCAAGTTCAACCGCGCTGGTATTGCTAACTGGTATTGCTAAACATCAAATATTGTTCCTTATCCACTGGTAACGCAAGCAACTACGCAAAATGTAGCTGGAGAGATATCTAAAATTAAGTTGTGGGATGCAGATGGTCCTGTTAAAAAAGTTAACCACATAATTGTAGAATAGAACCATAATTATTGGACTATTGGTGCAGCCATCGATATCTATGACCGATATCTTTGATCTGTGATGTATTGACATACATGTATACTAGTAATTTGATGCATTACTTTTGATTATTTGAGCGAATATTGTGTCCTCCAACACTTGATGGACATGATATTCAATGTGTTGTTCCGCTTATTGCGACAAATTTTACTACGATAAGATTTCAGGATTAAGGAAGTTGCCAGTCACATGAGGCGGGAAGCAAGTGTGACCCTACATCGCGTGCAGACGTACAAATCTGCGAGAACATGGTGCCTCCTTCCTGACCATATTAACGAGCAATTTAGTGATTACCTGAACAACAAAGTTACAATGCACTGCATCATTACCTTCGCAAATTAACTTATCCGGCTTTGTCAATGAAGTATTGAGCTCGGAAAACTGACAAACTATCGAAAGGTTCACAACCGCAATAAATCTGAGGACAGTCAAACTGCATGTCGTTTATGCTTGTACACCAAAATAGCGCTGAAATATAATTAACATGAATTCCACCACTTTAAATTGGAACACATGCTTTAAATCAGATAAGGTACTTAAAGAAGAGAAAGCGCTCAGATGTTTGGTATTCGTGCTTGATCCTCTTCGAAAAGTATTCGTAGAAAGTACTCCATCTAATACTTATTGTCTTGCACAAGCATCCAAATTATTTGTCTTCTTCTTCTTCATTCGTTTTCAGTCCACTGCTGGATGAAGGCCTCTACACGATGTCGCCAACCTCGTCGGTCTTGTGCTTCTCGCATCCATGTTTTTCCTGCCACTTTAGTTAGACTGTCTTCCCAACGCGTTCTCTGTCGTCCTCTTCTTCTCTTGCCATCCCTCGGACACCATTCCGTTATCGATTTTGTCCAACGCCCATCTTGTCTTCTTGCCACATGTCCAGCCTAGCTCCATTTCAATTTTGCTGCAGTCTCCAAGACGTCACTTACTCCTGCCTGCTGTCTAATTCATGTGTTCTTCTTTTTATCTCGTCTTGTAATCTTCAACATTACTCTTTCCATTGCTCTTTGGGTAACTTGAAGTTTATTTCTATGCTCCTTCGTTGTCCTCCACACTTTGCATCCGTATGTCAACACAGGGAGAATGCACTGATTGAATGTTTGTATCTTTAGGCACAATTATTTGTCTACGAGTACAATAACTAAATCTAGAATAAATCTGATAGCAGCGAAAGTGTTGTTAATCCCTTCGAATTAAAGACATAAAAATAATCGCTTTTTTAAAGACTATACTATTTTTTCTTTATATGTTGCTTGAAATTACTAATATCACTGCCATGTAGGGCTATTTCCGATCCGATGGTCAGACATATCACTAAGATATCATCGCTTATATTAGTATCCTACTGAATGTACGATTCATATTAGTACATACCACACATTCAATAGAATGCTTAGCGATCATGCATTAGTGCTATGTATGATTCAGGGATGGGGTATGAACGGGAAATTAGTTGGGTGCGGAAATTAGGTTAACTCTGGTTAACTGCTACTTTGGCACTTAAAAATCTCCTACGCCTGGAATATTCTTAAACATGAAGTAGAATGCAGTCAACTGCACCTCATAAATAATTCGTCTAAGTTTTGTGAAAATTGCGTCGATAGTATAAGCTCAATTAGTCATCCATCGTATTTCACCATTGAATTCCTGAGGAAAAATGAGACTACGTCTCTAAATATTAATTTCTTTACAAGAATTTCTTTGTGACACAATGTCTTCTTTCATTATTCCTTTACATTCCAGTGAGGATTTTAAAATTCATGGCTGACTTGACGAAGCCTGCATGTCAATGAGGAATAACAAAACTTTTGCTTTGATCTTGTCTACACTTTGTCTTCTATTTGATTACGTTTTATTAGAAGCTCTCCAGTGACTGCAGCCTTTCACTGAGTGCATTCATCGGGAAATACAGAGATAACTTCGCACATTATTTTTCTTCATTCGTTCTCACTGCACATCTCAATCCATCCATATACTCAATCAATCCGCATGCGAGAGAGTATATTGTAGCAGTCAATATCAACAAGTGGAAATTAAGATTTCAATATACCTTGCAAATTTAGTAATCAATAGGGACAAAAGAGACAGTTAAATATATTTTCAATCAGTTCCGGTGCTAGAATGTAGAAATGAGACTTCTCTGAAAATCAATGGGATGCATTAGAGGCAAGGACAATTTAAAAAAGGGAATCTACGACAAATAATAAGCATGGTATTGACCCTTTAATCCAGTGGTCTGCAAAGTGTGGTGCCGTACCTTCTGGTGGTACGCCGAGCATTTCCATATGGTGCGCGTACCATTTAAAAAAGCGAGGCACCTGAAGAATCAACACAGCATTCGGTATACTGCATCAGCTACAATATTGTACAAGAAACGAGAGAAAATGATAATACATAAAGCTGTGTATAATGCTGCTGTATACATTTACATGTGCATTCATGTCATGTAAGGACATACTACCATTATGTGCTGTATAGTCCAGTAGTCGTATCGCTTGAAAGTACGAATTATTGGAATTTTAAACATACTTCTGCCTTTCAATATTGGTGTCCCGCGTAAGGGCTCGCGAGCCCAATCCAAACTTGATCGCCCTGTAGATTCTACACCTACTAAGCAACAAAATCCTAGCAATTTCAAATGCTTACAAGTACGCAGCACGGTGAGAACTGATAATTACATTGTAATTCCAGGAGTTTGTCGAATAGAATTTTCAATATATAAGTTTAAAGTGTATCATGCTAGTTTTGCCTTCTCAAACAAAGAACTAGATTCTCAAAATTCATGAAACCCGAACCGACGCTCATCTTTACTTCTCATGCCTTGCTATTCTATCAGCCAACTTCACCAGTTTGAGAGTTTGGCTACTCAATGACTGTAGTATCAAAATTTATAGCACTGCTCACGAATATTCGATGAATAGGAACCAGGTAGCATTTAGCTAAGTAATGGAAGTAGCGGTCTCTGGACGATTCTTGGTATATGGGGGAGAAGCCTCCTTCTTTTGAATTGCTTGTTATAAACAACGAAGTTTGTAGAGAACCTTCAGTTTCAATTTTTCCCGAAAAGGTTGTTGAGTCCTATTCACATCATCTATTTCACCTGAACTCTCAAATAAAATGTTGACATAACCGAAACTGTGACGAAATAGCAGTATTCAACCGAGCATCTGTAAACCAAAATTGAATATTCCAGGTGCTAGCCCTTACATAGATGTGCAGGGATCGAGGAAATCTATGATGTGTCACTCCATCCATTTGCTGACTAAAACACATCACTGCAAGTTTTTAAAAGTGAGACAAAAATGAAAGAAAGCTTCTTACATTTGCTTGGCATTACAGTCGAGATCAACGAAACTTTTTCTAATTTAGCTATTCTATTTAGAAAGATCTCTAAATAAAGGAAATCTCACCGAGGTTTTTCTAAGTAAACTTACTGAAGAATAGACCCATTTATGCACGAATTCAAGCGAGATTTCCAATGATTATAGTTCTATGATATGTTTCATATTTTCTGGTTTCGAAACATAGGATCTGGCACTGTCATCTCCAACTGCCAATTCATACTTGCCGCTCTCGGGCATGTACATGTACTACAGATAATAGGCCTATGATAGATAATAAGAATATTTTTGTTCCATAATTTATGGTGGCTACTCAGTGCCGTTCGATTGATTTTCAACTTCATTGCTTAATAATTTAAGACATTATTCAATTCAAATACTTTCAAAATCTTTCATAAAAAACTGATAAAATACGGATAAATCATAAAAAAATGCTATGCAATAACGGAAGTTATCATTTGCATTTCTATTTGATTTCTCTAGCTTTCTCTAGATACACTTCATGATCATGCAGATGAACATTCATATTTTTATTCGCCACAAATTTTGTTGTTGTCATCAATAAGCTGCGCAAGTTCCATGTATCAATCTCATTCTCTTTCAGTGAATTAGTTATTTCATTAAATTTATTCTTTACAAGATCATAAGTAAAATCACTCTTTGTCCATTTAAATGGTCGTGTTACTTGTAGTTTTCTCTTATGAAGCATATTTTTTCTTAGATTTTTAATTTTGAAAGCAATTGAAATACTTTTCGGCTATAATTGGGGAGTGATGATTATGTCATTGGTTCCGTAATTTCATTTGTGTGAAGCAAATGATTTGGCCGAGACCTGAAAATCTCCTTCTTAGATACTTTCTGCAAAGTCGTAGCGTCTTGTCGCTGAGTCTTTCAGTTTCTTTCGAAGTTTTGTATTACGTTTTCCAAGTTGGAAATAAACGCTCTGACTTTTGACTTTTGCATTTTGTTTTAATACAATTGCAAATTCATGCCAAACTTGGTGAGACACGAGCAGAGAATTCATTACTTTCGCGACGTCGATGAACGAGAGCTTATATAATGTCAAAGTTAAAGTACAATTGCATTTGCAGCTTCAATTATTTCTCAATTAATATCCATAAATCAATAAAGCACTCGACTGAATTACTCATCTTCGCTTTTCAGATTCACGCTTCACGATTAAGAGTAGTTTTCTCATCGAATCTAATGCAAAGCATTTTTCAATTCACACTTTTTTATACATGCAGCAATGATGTCCGAAAATAAGTTATCAATGAAGTTACGCAGCGGGAACATATTTGTCATCATTTGATGCAGTATTTCTTGTAAATGGATTTATGTAATTGTGAATATTGTCGAGACAGAATATGATTATTTTCACAATTCTGTCACAAATATTATATTACCATTATCATTATGCACACAATCATTATATTAGCGCAAAAATATTGTTCCTAGGATACTCATGTCTACCAGGATTCCTTATTGAACTTTAATTTCAGCATTCTAAAGTACTCTTGGAGGAAATGTGAATTTTCAGCAAGCTATTCGCTGTGCGGCTGTTCATTTATAAAGCTTAGACCTATGCTTATTCACTATATATTCAAAGTTACAACAGGTGTATACAGAATCTTATCTGGAGTGGAAGTAGTGTAACATATAACATGCAGCACATGTGTGTGTGTGTTTGTGCTGCACTCATATATAAAGAATGAAGGGGCATGATCTGCTTGCATAGACTTTCTTTATATAAATCATTTCGAATAAATGCCTCTTCGACCTTATCTGCAGTCAAAAACTCAATAAAAATTATGTTTATCACGAATATGTCACTATTTTCACAAGCTCCCTTCGAAATGCACAGGGTTTTTAATACAAGGTACTCATGAAAAACAAGCGATCTGATCCGGCAGACGTGAAGTCTTGTAGTAGTCAGGTGTACAATGCTAACCGAATGTTCCACATACCTTGTTCCCTGCACAACCTCGTACTATCTCCCGGACCAATGCCATTATTTATGAGGTCGGCAAAGAGAACCGTCAGAAAATTTCCATACACGCAGTATGGTTTTTAGCCATTAGTCATATTTTCCTTACTCTGTTTTTGTAAATCGACAAAATCTAGCATCTACCCAAGGAAGCATCAATTCAGTTGACTTCAGCTATTGTTAAGTTTCTATTTGAAAAGGATATGAAAACAAATGGGCCGCATGAAAGCAAAACATTCTATATAAAAAGTCACATGGTAAGCTTTTAACATTTGTGTTTTTGCAAGCATGAATTGGTCATGGGCGGCAACACGCGATTTGAAATAGGTGCCACAAATGGATCATTCATTTTCGGCTTTAGGGGACAAATGTGGTCCTTTTAATAAGTCTGGTGTCTATTAATAAGCCGAATTAAATGCTGTGCTATACTAAATACATGCTTTAAGTATGAGAATTAGAGTATTGCAGTATTATACCGATGTTTGAGAGCGGTCATTCGCTGTAATTCTTATAATTCATCAAAATAGAATTTGACTGTTTTACGTGAGCATTATAGTGTGTCATAATTCATTTTTGAAGATCACATTAGTAGCCTATTGAGTCTTAGGTAGCGTATATTTAGCATAGTTAGTGCATTCCTTAAATTAGCCCTATCATGTATAACAGAAGTCTTATGAAATAGTTAATAAGCAATAAGTCTATATACTTACTTTCAAGTGCTGTGAAATAAATAAAACAATTGAAATATTTGCCTCTATGAGGATTTCACTTCAATTTGCTGATTGCTGAAAGTGAAAAGGAGAGTCTTTGGATTACACGAATACATGTCAGCATGCCGAATGTTATACATTTTATTGCTGCTGCAGAATGTGGAGGCACCTTGTTGTCGATTTGGCATCCACAAACTTTTTTATGAATTTTTAGTCTGAATAAATAAGTGGATCTGGCCGAATGACTTGATTTTGCGAAACCTCTGGTCATCAGTCCGGCTTCAGTGTCCAAAGACACATGAAAGAGAGAGATATATGATGATGTTTACTTTTATTATGGTAGTAAACAAAATCAAGTGCATTACTGTCATATTCAAAATAATCAATAGAAAATTGTAGGCTAATTTGAATATACCATTATGAATAATAGAAATGTAATTGAAAACATTTTAATAAACTATCCTACATTCCTTGTAGAACTATTATTGACTTTGTTTGCTATATATAGTCATTAGAAACAAGGTATAGAATGCATCTTTCGGATGAATTATTTCCAAACTTTTCCATTATCACATATTTGAGATATGAGTTCAAACAAACGACATCAGGTGAAAGTCGATGAATATTTACATTTTCCGAGCATACCTAGGAAGGAGTCGATACTTATACAAAATTTAGATTCCCTGAATTCCCTCAGCTCCTAAGAGATACATCGCAAATGTGACAATGAAATACAGTACTCGAATATTTACTCTTCACAAGGAATTTGGCCGAGACCTGAAAATCTCCTTCTAAGATACTTTCTGCAACGTCGTAACGCCTTGTCGCTGAGTCTTTCAATTTGTTTTAATACAATTGCAAATTCATGCCAAACTTGGTGAGACACGAGCAGAGAATTCATTACTTTCGCGACGTCGATGAACGAGAGCTTATATAATGTCAAAGTTAAAGTACAATTGCATTTGCAGCTTCAATTATTTCTCAATTAATATCCATAAATCAATAAAGCACTCGACTGAATTACTCATCTTCGCTTTTCAGATTCACGCTTCACGATTAAGAGTAGTTTTCTCATCGAATCTAATGCAAAGCATTTTTCAATTCACACTTTTTTATACATGCAGCAATGATGTCCGAAAATAAGCTATCAATGAAGTTACGCAGCGGGAACATATTTGTCATCATTTGATACAGTATTTCTTGTAAATGGATTTATGTAATTGTGAATATTGTCGAGACAGAATATGATTATTTTCACAATTCTGTCACAAATATTATATTACCATTATCATTATGCACACAATCATTATATTAGCGCAAAAATATTGTTCCTAGGATACTCATGTCTACCAGGATTATTGAACTTTAATTTCAGCATTCTAAAGTACTCTTGGAGGAAATGTGAATTTTCAGCAAGCTATTCGCTCTGCGGCTGTTCATTTATAAAGCTTAGACCTATGCTAATTCAATATATATATATTCAAAGTATTAATATGTCTGATTGACTGAACGGTATGTGCATCTTCCTATATTATATTTACTTAGTGCGATCCGAGTAGTCGAGCATGATCCTTGCCCTGGCTTGAGTTTTTGTCTATCAAGCTGAGCACGATCAGGTTCGCACAATTGTAAAAAATTAAATTAAATTCAAATGTAAAAATAGAAGGGGTTGGCTTCGACCGGAACGACACTGGGCTGATGTGGAATGTGTTTTAAGAAAACTATGCAAAGGTTGTCCTTTATAGTCTAGCACATGCATTCATTACAGGAGTCACATCTAAATTGCTGAAACAGAGTCGAAGATTTCATACATAGCGTGATGAAAGTAAACTGACCGCTAGCTAACAGTAATCTTTTGTGATTTACAATAACATTTCTAACCTTAAAACATCGACAACCGTAAAACATTTACCGTAACCGACAGAGAACAAACTTTCAACCCTATACTACCACTAATCGCAAACTAAAGACAAATCGGTTAACTGAGCGCTCATTTGACCGCTTTTACGTCTTTCTATTTTACCCATCTTCTTTCTAGAAAGATAAACGCAGCAATGACTGAACCATGCATAAAAGTTAAGCTAACTTCTCAGAGGGAAATATTTGTACATTAATAAAGTGAAAAGGCGAAATCCCTATAATATAGCTGCATCTGAAAGATGAAATAACTGACATTTGTCAGCATGTAATTCGTTGCAATTTTCCCTGCCATTTTCCTGAGATCATAAATTGTCTTTCACTGATTCCAGAATATGCTCAACTATTCTTTGTCTTTGTTGTCGTTTTCATGAATAATTAGAGAGTTTTCTACTCCTTAGACAGGACATTGTCTTTCCTCAAAATCATGACTTGAACAAGAATTCAAGGAAAGTAATGGGAAAGAAAGTGATTTTGAAGCACGGATTTCCTCTAATTCGTTTTCAATCATTATTCTAGCTCATGGATGAATGAATATCGAAAATCACTGACTCGTGCCTGCTTACCATTCTTATTGATAGCTTTTACATCTCTCCGGTTCGTACTCTCACTCAATCGTAATATGATAACGAATTTTCAGAACGAATTAATCCATTCGAATCGAGTCAGCAAAGCATTATCTATCCACTGACCTCTACGATGCGGTAGGTTAGCGATTTCATGAAATTTGAGTGACATGATATGCATGTTCCATTACTAGCAAAACAAAATTAGAAGCATTTACGCCCAGTCGATAATTTGTGAACAGGGCCCGTGGAACAATTTTTCACGAGGGGGGCATAAGATTTGTAACATGCTTCTTCACAATAAGATTGTATAGACATAAAAGATGCTGTTTATTAACATTTTTCGCAATCACAATGTAAGCATCATTGATCTACATCATTATCTTTATTTATTTTCTCTGATTTATGGTCATAGTGCAAAGTACAATCATGAAAACTACTCATAAACCACAGACATAGATAGAATTTTCAAATCTATAATTCGACGAATTTAAACAAAATCTGTTGATCAAAGTGATCATCTTTCATGTGAAATATAATTAGCACCAATGCTCTGTTAGAAGTAATAAAGTTGCATCACATGTCTAATTGAAATTACTGTAGTTAATCGATTATCTTAAAAAATCAATTCATTGTATAAATTTTAGAGATATCTCACTTCTCTACTACATCATTATACTTTATTTCCATGTTAAATGAAATGAAAGAAAAAGCAAACAGCTTATTAAAAATTTTAATAATAAGTGCTAGTGTAGGGCTTTGAATATAATGCCATACTGATTGTGATTATTATAAATAAGTGTTTGTTTGCGTATAACCTCATATTTCGCACGGAAAAAGATCACACGCGCTTGGAAGAGAACACTTGTCGTCGTTCATCTGTCTTGGAAGTTTAGTCGTAACTCTTTCCAGGAACCACACAGCGACTGGGCTTCTGGAACCGTCGATGGGGCTACCCTATACCGCATTGTACCACCGACCTTGAGTGTGAAAACACCAATTTCATCATTTCATAATGAATTTTGCTTACTGTGAATTCAAGTCAAAGTGCAGAAAATCCGCTGAGCGCTTAACAAAATCTGTTACATGTGCACGACACAATAGAAGTCAACCATGATCTATCCCAGTGGTTCTCAACGGGGGACCCATGACCCCATTTAGTGAGCCACGAGACCATTGCCTGGGGACCACATGAAGAGCACATACAATTGTTGTGTTTATCATCATGGATAATTGCCAGGTTAGGCTACTTCCCGTCAGAGAATCGGATGGGACACCAATATAAACAAAATAAGATTGTTGCTTGAGCATCATTGGGTAAAAAACAGCAATTAGAAACTTTTGCTTTGCAACGCATTTAGTCCGGCAGCCAGAACGAGTTTCTGCAGGGAACGAGGCCGAAAGTGAGACTTTCACAGAATGTTGTACACCCTATGCCTACTACGAATTGGCACGTCTGCCGAGTTCTAGTGAGTTCCTCTTCTTGTCAGACAAGATCAAAGAAAAACACATGCAAATCCAATGGGACGCAGATTGCAGTTTTTTACTAAAATGAAATTTTGTATGTTTTCTCTGATTTAACGAAGCGTACTAAGCTCAGAGTCATAATTTTTGACATGGAATGTCTTCAGGTCATTTTCTTTCATTTTCATTCACCCCTGTCTGTAAAACTAAGCACATTTAGATTTGGCGAGCCTCTTAATGTCGGCAAACACAAACATTTTGAGCTACTTTATCCACTTTCAACCACATTCTCACGCACATAGCTTATTAAAGGCACGATAAAAGCACATGCACATCATAGGAAATGAAATGAAGACATTTCATGCCAAACATTATGACTCCGGGCTTAGTACTTTTCGTTTAATCAGAGAAAACATACAAAATTTCATTTTAGTAAAAAACTGCAATCTGCGTCCCATTGGATTTACATGTGCTTTTCTTTGATCTTGTCTGACAAGAAGAGGAACTCACTAGAACTCGGCAGACGTGCCAATTCGTAGTAGGCATAGGGTATACAACATTCTGTGAAAGTCTCACTTTCGGCCTCGTTCCCTGCAGAAACTCGTTCTGGCTGCCGGACTAATTTGTCTGCTTCGAGTACATAACCGAGCATCGAAAAATTCGTACTAGTAAGGCAAGAACAGATGTCACAGTGAATCTCCGGTCGATGTTGTGTATTTGATTTATTATGCTTAATTCACCATATTGTTGGTTATTTTTGATTGAGCACAACTGTTACATTTTACTATTTAGCTGCTACAAATCAATTGCTGAAATCAATAATGAAGCCAGAACCAAATCAAACTCGCACATGATTATTTGCTTCAACTCCAGCTTGTTCAGAATTGTTCAACTTTGTGCCTAATTTATAACGGCACAATTTAAGTAAATTTATGTAATCGTAAGGGTTGAAGAAACTTGGAGAAAATAACAACAAAGAAGTTGAATGGGAAATGAATTGCTATCAGACATAAAGCAGGGGGGACGGAAAGTCGAATGGCTGGAAAGGGGCCACAGACCATTCAAGGTTGAGAACCACTTGTCTATCCTTTGATGTTTAAGTTGTGCACCGACATATAAGATACCTTCGAGAGCGAATCGAATAGCACATGTGATAAGCATTCCAATTATTAAACCACTACACATGTGGGTAGACAGTCCATGGGTCGCACGGATTTGAAAGCACTTTGTTGACTTTTTTGCGTCAGACCTCGCAGAGTTGATGAGGAGAACATCTGTTAATTCAAGTGGGACTCGTTTCATTTCCCGACTTTGTACTTATTTAATACAGAATAAAGAATTAGATTGCAAATTATCATCAAGATGAATATTTTAACAGCTCAAATTTGAGGGGGCCAAAGACACATGTGGTCCCGGCAAATTTTTCTAGGGGTGGCCTGGCATCCCCTGCCCCCAGTAATGGATATACGACCGGTCCAGGACAACCAAAAAATAAAGAAAAATAAGGTACCCCAAAAATGCAAAACAAATGAATGTATGACCGATTCAGGACAACTAAAGAAAATAAAATGCCTCCAGAATGAGTATAGGAAATATTTCATACACTGAAAAAAAGTTTTATAAAAATAAAAAATAAAATAGTAAAATAAAAAAAACAGTTTTAAGCTCGTTGGGATTTTTTCATATACTGAAAAGAGGTTTCAAAAATTTCACGTGGTCGAAAATTTAGGTAGTCCAAAAAGTAGCACGCGGTCGAAAAATATCGAAAATTTAGGCAGTCGAAAAATTTAGTTAGTCTAGGAATTTCAGAAGATTGTATTCAAAATATTTATTAAAAAAATGGATGAAACAAAAGTGGAAGAAACCTCAAAAATGGAAGGAACTTCGAGAATATATCCTTCGTTATCACAATTATTCGTTACACAACAAGTGAAATGGACAAAGAAAAACACAAAGATAGAGTTAGGTATATGAAAGATAAGGAAACGCAATTATTATTAAGATTAGAGCATTATAAAAAATTAAGAAAGAGATGGTCTAAAGTTGAGAATGTAACGCAAGGTATTGGAATATTTTTAACAATAAGTTTAGGTGCTTTAACAATTGTTATATCTTCAAGTGTTTTAGTAATTCCAGTAGTTGCTACTGCTTTAACAGGTACGGGTGTTTTTACAACTTCACTTGTTACAATGTTAGATAAATCTTTAATAACTAAGAAACGAAAATCATTAAAAACTAAACATTTACATATTAAAGAAGTTTATGATAAACTACATTATTATTTTCAAAGAGTCTGTGATGATAATGTTATTACACTGGATGAAATTGAAAAATTTGATCAAATAGCTAATGAAGCTAATAAAATATCATTTCATTTAAAGTCCGAAAAAGTTGATGATAAGAATAAACAGGATGGCAAAATTTCTAGTGATGGTAAACTTTCTAATGAAGAAAATCATAAAATTTTTTTAGAAGAACTAAAAACTTTATTAAACAAAACTTTAGATGAGAAAATTTTAAACGAAAAGATATCAGACAACAAAGCAATAAAAAAATAATTTGTTCAGTAAAATGTTTTTGTTGTATTCCAATGTTACCACAAAATTCAAATATCATATTTAAAAAATGGATAAAATTAAAGCTGATAATCAAAAAAGAATTAAACAATTAGATGAGTTAATAAAGCAAAGAAATATTATGAAAGAAAATCATCTTCAACATAGAATGATAAAAGCTGGTATTCAATCTGATATGTTTGAAAAAATGCAGCAAACCGAGCAAGTAAAAACTGATTTTGAAAAAACTATGAAACCATTTAAAAACCTTGAAAAAGAACTTACAAATAATGATAAACAAATTAATATAACAGATCCAGAGCACAAAACTATATTACTAGAATTACTAGAATCAAACATTAATAAGAAGTTACTAAAATCTATGCAATTTGAACATTCTATTTCATTTATAGATGGAAAAACAATACCTAGATTTTATCTCGGACAAAAAGAAATATTTCCACAACCTTTTCGAGGTTTAATTTTTTCACCAGATAAATCTCCTTTTAGTTTAGATAGAAATTTTGTTGATCTTTTAAGAGGAGCAGATTTGAAAAATTATGCTGTAGAAGATCTCATAAAATATAAAGCTATGTTAGATAGAGTTGGTGCAGTAAAATCTCTTAGACGTTATAAACAATTACAAAATTTATTATCAACGCGAGTTAAAGTAGGAAAGGTTTTAAAACAGAAACAACTGTATTTTTACCAGATGATCCACAAGAAGCGCTAAATAGATTAAATATTCTAATATCTACAATAAAAGAAGGACATAATTCTAGTTTCAATGAAATTCATGCTATATTGAAAAGACTGTTAGAAAAGAAGATTCTAAATGAGGAGGGTTATAAAAGTATATCTGAAATATGTTGTTTTTTAATTTTTTATAAAAAATATTTATTCAAAATTTTAACTAAAAAATGTCTTCGAGAGAATTATCATCAGCAGAACTAGAAAAAATTAATAATCATTTAGAAAATCTAACAGAGATTTTGGGTTCATCAAAATTTAGTACGACGTTAAAAATTATAACGACTTCTTCATCACACACTTGTAATTTAGAACCCATTCTACATTTGGAACAAAATAAAAATTATCAAATTGCATTGACTAGTTTCTCCACATTTAACACTATTCAAAACGTTATCAAAGATGTGAATGACCAATTTAGATATTCTACTGGTAAAGGTAAAACATGGAAAATACTAACTTTTCTTCCTGGTTCTTACGAAGTTGAATCAATATCAAATGAAATTAAGAGACATTTAGGTGTACCATTTAAAGATAAGAAACAATTACATTTTGCAGTTGAACCGGCAGTTAATAAATTTTCTCTTACTTTAGACGAAAATCATCAAGTTGATTTTAATCATGATAGATCATTGTCAAAGCTATTAGGATTTAATAAACAAACCTATAGTCAAGGTTATCATTTAGGTGAGAAGATTCCTAAAATAACTGAAATAAATTCAATTGTTGTACATTGTGACATTATTGAAGGAGGATATATAAATGGTAAATTGTCAAATTTAATATTCAGTTTTTCAGCTTTTACTGTACCCATTGGTCATAGATTAAATGCATTTCCACAAACATTAATATATTTCCCTATTACAAGAAAAACTATTAACAACATTAACATTAGAATCACTGATGAGAAAGGACAAGAAATAAATTTTGCAGGTGAAGAGATTATAATAGATCTTTTGGTTAGAGAAGTTTAATTTTTTTCTTCTTAAAAAATAAAATTTTTTATTAAAAATGAGTGAAGTGCCCCCATTAAATTAAAAAAAACTCAAATTTAATCATCATCTAAATTTATCTAATAATGTTTTGTCAGATATTGTGGAAGATCAGGATGTGGAAAAACAAATTTATTATTTAAAATTTTAACGACTCCAAATTTTTTAGATTATAACAAATCCTATAATTTTTACAACAACAGCAGAGCAACCCGTCTATCAATTTTTAAAATATGGATTTGAAAATATTCTTACAAAAATAGAAATTGCTTCATTATTCAAAGAATATGAAAAATCTGAATATGAAGAAAAAATAAGTTCGTGGTGTGAAGAAGCAGCAAAAAAATAATCAGTTAGTAGAATCCAATAAAAATAAGCATATAAAGATACAATTAATAGATGATAGTGGTAATATGCAAGATCCTAGTAAACTAGATAAAACAATGAAACATTGTGTAATTTTTGATGATTGTGTTAATGATGGAAATCAGTCAGTTCAGAGAAATTATTTCACAAGAGGTAGACATAACAACTGTAGTGTTTTTTATTTTACACAAAGTATGTATTCATTAGATGGAAGTGTTATTAGAAAGAATGCAAGTATATTTATACTATTTGAAATAAATGCAAGACACTTAAGTGATTTGTTAAGAGATTTATGTGTAAGAAATAAAGATGAATTTAAACAATCGTGTAACAATGCTTGGTCAAAAGATTATGGCTTCATTACAATTAATATTGATAAAAAAATTCGTGATACAGTTATCGAACAATTGTTCTCTGACTAGGCTTCGCCTCGAGGGGCTTCTCTCCGATTGAAAGTCGATAGAAAATATTTTCGCGGAGTGATTGAATAATTTATTTTTTTCTTAATCTTTAGAAATTTAAAAATTAAAAAATTTAAAAGGTGAAGTAGTTGTTCCATCAGGTAAAATTTTTTCTTTTATCATCAAATGAATCTAATGCTAATTTATGTTCCTCTTTTAAATACATTTTATGTTTCTTTGAATTTAGTCTATAATTACATGCTGTTTTTATTTCATTATTAAATAATGCATTCTTATAATCTTGAAATGTTATTTGGTTAGCCACTGATGCCTTTGAAATTCCTTTTAATGCTTTAGATGTTTTTGAATTTGTGTTAGAATTTGTGTTATAACAATAACATTTAGATTTTAAAAATACAACTTCTGTTATGTACGCTTCATTTCCTTCTAGTTCATCTTTTACTTTACATAAATCAGAAGGATGAATGATATCTTTTATTTTGTCTTTTTCTTCATCAAGTGAAGAATTATACGGTATTGTTAATTCTAAGAAAACGGAATCCGTATCTGTAAAGTGTAATTTATAGTTTTCGCCATAAGCAGGTGCTAAATGATAATATATAAATCTATACATAAATAGTTTAGCTAATTCTAATATAGTGAATCCTATAAAATTAAACTTATCATGTTTTATAGTGTTTCGTCCTAGATACACTGCACATAGTTCATCACTAAATCTAGTAGTTCTTTTATATGTAGGTTTCCTTGTTAAATTTTGAAACCTATCTCTATCATAAACTATTTCAATAGTTTGTCCATTATGCACATTTTCTAAAGTCTTACCATAAAATGCATTAATCATTAATTTGAAGAACACGTTTCCAAAATCGTCTTTATTTCTTTAGCTATTTTACGTTTTTCAACATTGAACTCTATATAATCTTTTAATCACCTAGATTATCTATATACCAGTTTCCTGTGAATTTCAACAAGAATCATTCCATGATCTAAATACCAATCTAACATTCTTCCTTCAACAACATACTTTTCGTTATTACTTTGTGTCAACATAATTTTTTTGTTGGTCTGTATTTCTTAGGAATTAAAGATTTTTGATAATCTGAAAATCTTCTTCATTGGGAATTTTGTTTTCGGGACAGAAAGGATAATATTTTGTTGCGCCTTTTATATAATCAGGGTATGCTTAATCAACTTCATATATATAACCATAATTATTTCCACCATCTAATGTAGGTTCGTGTTCAAGAATGTTACTCCATTCCATTTCACCTGTTAGCAATTCTTGTATAATGCAAGAAGAATATAAACTATTATAATCATAATATAGCAAATAGTTTTCTCTCATGAATTCATCAACTGCTGCTTGACTCTCTTCATTTGATATAAGTCCTTTTATATTAAAATTAAACAATTTTATAAATTGATCTTTTTCTTCTGGATTTAAAATTTTTAAATAACCATGATCATCAGGATTTACTTTTTTATTATAACACTTAACATATCTATTACCTAGAACAGATGAAGCACCACCTCTTATACCAGATTCAAAAAATAATAATTTATCATATGTATTTTCTTTATAATATTTAAGTTTTACATTTGTATATTTCAACCCTGCTAACCATGTTAATCCTGATGCAGAATAACAATAACATGGATCTACTCCGTAATAATCTACACACATGTTACGAAAGTTTTCAAATAGATCAGCTAGTATTAATACATCTAACTGAAGATATTTCATTGTATAATCATACATTGTTCTACAATTTAACTGTTTCCAATTTTTTTCAGCTTCTGAATAATCTTCTTCAGACAGTTGTGATTGTTTTAATGTTGATTTAAGTTTTTCACGTGAAGAAAATTGATGTTCTTGCATTATTTCATTTATTCTAGCGATATCTCCAGTTAAATATTCGTAGGGAAAAATACCTTTTAAAGGTTTTAAATTATATTTATTTAATATTTTACATTGTTCAGGTTTCAAAGTTTTTCCCATGAATAAGGATTAAAAAATCGAAATGCATCTGATATTTTTATTCCACCAAATTGCATTGAAAAATATTCTTCTTCTGTTGTACATAGTACGTTTGCTTTTAGTTGTTGTAATTTTTCAGATGAGAATAGATCTTTTATTATTAAATGGAAATTATTCAGAACCATTGTAGAAATATAAAGGTACAAAGTTATATCTAAATTTATTAGCATCAGGATTACAAGAATTATGTGCTGCACCTCTATATAATCCATTTAGATGATCATGATCTTTTACTTTGTCGGGAGAGCCGTCGCTTCGCCTATAAGTTGTAAATTCTTTTCCACAGTAATAACAATTTTTTTCATTATCAAATTGTAATATTTGGTCATACGTTAATGGAAGCATTGGTTTATTTGTTTTAAGCAATTGTGAAAAATATTTTTGTAATTCTTCTATTTTCTTTGTAAACATTTCTGAACTATCTTCACCATAGTATTGATAATATTCTGATTTAAATAATTCAGGATAATTTGAATGAATGTACATTCCCCAACATAATGGTTTTTGTTCAAGCAAATGCTTACCAGAACTTTGTGTCATGTTACATTACATGCTTCAAAATCACAATATATAATAAAGGGTAGTTTATTTTTGTAATACCATTTATTTATTATATATTAGATAATCTTCTTTAGTAAAGGTATTTTTAGCTGCATCATTTTGATGACAATTCTCCAAATGTCTATTCATTTCTTCTTTAGTTCTAAAGCTCGTCATACATTGGAGACAGGGAAAATTAGCATTATCTGACGTTTTTGTAAATATAGAAATATCTTTACACAATATGTAATGACCTTGACAATTTAGTATAATCGCTTGTGCTGGTTGTATTAACTGCTGCTTTAACATTTTTAACTTTTGTTGATATTCCTGTTGTAATATTTCTAACTGTTCTTGATATTGTTCTTGATATTTTTTTGAAATTGTTCTTCATATTGTTTTCGACATTGTTCTCATATTGTTCATGATATTCCTTGCGTAACATATTTATACCCATATGATATTCTTTTAGATTTTTTATTTACAATATTCTTTATATTGTTGTAGATTTTTTGGATGACATTCTAGTTCATTAAATTGAGAATTACATTGTTGGTAGACTATGTATGATAATTTTAAATATTCTTTATCTTCAAGATTCAATTCTTTTTCAAAATATTCGCGATATAATATAGTTACTTCTTGTCGATATTCTTGTAGATATTGACTATGTAACAATTGTAACTCTTGTTGATATTGTTTTTTATATAGTTGCGGTAACATCTCTAACTGATGTATATATTCTGACAATAGAGACGAACGCTCGGTTTCGTACTCATAGGGAAATCCACATCCTTTATAATTATTATGATTAATCATTATTGGTGATAATGTTTTTATAATTTCATATTTTTCAGTACATATTACATTTCCTTTGTAAATAATATTATGATGCATGTAATTTCCTCTTTCATTGTATACTATTTCTCTGTGGCATAAATTTTTGTTATTCAAATAAAATTCTTTTAAGTTGTTATAAACAATGTCATTAACTTCAATATCTCCGGGATATAAGAGAGTAACATCACCAATAGAAACATACTTCACATTTAATTCAAAAACATTTACTTCTATTAAATTTTTTTTATGAAACTTTATTAACCTATTATAATCATATGGAAATTCATCTAAGCCATCAGAGAGCAAAATTCATTTATATATTCTTCTTTATTGTAGTGACTTAATCTTTCTTTGTGATATTTTGCAGGATGTAAATGTGCTATAACACTCCACAGAAAACAATATTCATCTTCATTAACATTCTGTATGTTGATTATTTGTGAAGAACTGAAAGGAAGGGGTATGTAACTGCCACCAGTATTATTTTTATATTTGTCAATTACTATTTTCTTAGATAGTATTGCAACAAATTTCCAACCAGATTCACGCAACTCAGCTTCAGTTATAGCATCTTTTAATTTATATATCATTGTTTCAAATATGCGTTGTACATCATTTACATGATGAATTTCTTGTGTCTGTGTAAAGTGTCCTTGTATTATTTCTTCAGTCATTCCATCGGATCCAGTTTTTGTATAAAGTACTTCTACATTCATATAACATTTGAAAGATTTCTTAAATATATTATAGTTTATTAATACATCATAAAAAGTTTCATCGGTTTCATTATGTTCAACAGACTCATCAATATGATATATATATACCCATCATTTTTTCTTCAATATAAATTTTTGACAATCTCTATACTTTACTTTTTCTTTAAAGCAATCCTTACACTGATATTTACTATCATAAAACTCTGTCTTAGGTTTGATAATTTGACAATTTGTACATTGTCTTGTAGAATTTATACAAGAATTATAATGATTAGTAATTCCTTGACTTGTAAAATATTTATTACAATTACGACATAGCTGATCTTTCATTTTATATTTTATTTTAACTTTTTTAGCCTCCTCTGGTTGCTCACATAATTTTAAATGACGTGCAAAATTTTTAGACGTTTTACTTTTATTACAACCAGAACATATTTTTTTCGTATTACATTGCACAGATTGTCGTGCATCCATAGATTCTTGTGCATCCATAGATTGCCTAGCTTGAAGAATTCTATTTTTTGTGGCATGTGAACTTCTTCATGATTTTGATCTACATGATTATTCTGTGCTAGATGATTATTTGGAACTACATGATTATTCTGTACTAGATGATTATTTGGAACTATATGATTATTTGGAACTAAATAATTATTATTTGGAACTACATGATTATTCTGTACTAGATGATTATTTGGAACTATATGATTATTTGGAACTAAATAATTATTATTTGGAACTACATGATTATTCTGTACTAGATGATTATTTGGAACTAGATAATTATTATTTGGACCTACGTTATTTTTTCTAGCTGTATAAAGATTTTGTCTTTGTCGTGGTATAAACAAATGTTGTAATTGTTGAATATTTGACATAGGTTGCATATTTTGAATAGGTTGCATATCTTGAATAGGTTGAATTTCTTGAACAGGTTGCATATTTTGACCTTGTTAAGGTAGAAACAAAGTTTTTAATTGTTGTGATTGACGAATGTACTGCCTATATGTCACAGGTAGTAATTAATGCATAGGTTGCATATTTTGTTGAGATTGTTCTATAAGTTGACCACATGGTGTATATTTCATATGTGAATATAAGAACGCTTGATTTGTAAAATGCATATTACAAACTTGACAAAATTGATTCATTTTTATTTTCTTATTTTTATGTGAGAAAAATTTATTTTTATTTTCATGAGAAAGTAATTTTTATTTTTATTTCCATGACATCTTTTATTGTTAAAAAATGATGTCAACAAATGTTGGTGGAGTTGCATATATCCCGAATAATCGTGAATCAGAAATAGAAATAGCAAATTTTATTACGAAAACTGGAGACGTTTTATCTGGTCCATTACATCTTTCTATTCTTCCGCAACAAAATACAGAGTTAACGAATAAACAATATGTTGATACACAAATCAATGACTTAAAGGAAAAATATATAAACGATGTTTTGGTTCCACTGATGAATGAATTAAAGTTGCTTAAACTTAATGACAAATCATTAAATGAAAAATTATTAAAACTTGATAAAAAGGATAGAGAGCTAGAAGCAGATATAGCAAAACTTTTTAAAAAGATTTCTGAACAATCAAAAATTTTAATATTACTTTCTATAAAGTTGAAATCTGCAGTCATTAAAAATAAACATCAGATACAACTACTGAAAGAACAATCAGAAAATGAATTAGAAAAACTTCCTAAAAAATTTTTAAAAATTTAAATAAGTTACAAACTACATTCCAAAAAAGTGTTGATGAATTAAGTTCTAAAATTACTCAACAAATGAAAAAGATGAATAGAATAATAAATGAAGTAAACTCACTAAATCAAAAAGTTGATAAAATGAAAACTCTTAAAATCAATTTGGAAAATGAATTAAAGAAAAATTATAAAGGAAACAAAGAACAGTTAGATGCTGTTAAAAATCAGTTAGATGTTCTTAAAGTTCAATTGAATGCTCTTAAAACGGCGTTGAAGATGAATCAGCAGAAAATGCAAGTTAATAGAAAAGAAATTAAAATACATCACACGCTGCTTGACGCAATAGATAAAGTGCAACAGAAAATTAATGAAGTAATCACGCGGTTGTTGTCCATTCACAAACGTAAATCTTAATCATAAACGTAAATATTATTTCCCAAAAGTCAAATTTATTCCTAAAAAATGCCTATAATTTGTAAACACAATCTTAAACATTTTGCTCCAAATAAAAGAATTGCCCATGAACCATCTATGAAATCTGTTTACCATTATAACAATGTAGAAACTATTCAAAAAGAAGGAGATGTTGTAAACCGCGGAGCTGGAATATTTTCTGGAATCAGTGATAATATAGTCAGTATCGGTAATGTTATTAAAAATAATAAAGATTTGATTACATCTGCTGCAAAAGGAGCAGCTGCTATAGGTAGTACAGCTAGTGCAATATCAAATGCTGTTAAGTCTCAAGACGAATTAAAACAACTAGAAACTATTCGTAAACTTAAGAATGATTCTGAAGAACTAAAAAAATTAAAAAAACTTTCAGAGGAAACAAAAAACAAAATTGCTAACACAGCCGCGGCAGGTGAAACCTTGAGGAGTGGTACTCCGTCTGACAGTAAACAGGAGAAGAAATCAATTGAAGAAATAAGAGGTAATGGTTTAGCAAAATTCTAAAATATATTCGAAAAGGAAACCTAAGAAAATATTTTTTCTCTGTGTGAGAAAAAACAAAAAATCAAATTATTTTTTATAAAAATGTCTTCTTTTATCGAAAATAAATTTAGATTAGACGATCCTCCGTTCGTCAGTTACAATCAAAAAAAGAATGCTATGAGAATTATATGTATATAAGAATTAGTATGAATCCCGGATCTTCTCGCAGAGTAAATACTGGAGGAGATTTAATCTTTGAAGTTGATAATCAACAAAGTTATTTATATTTACCTGATTCCTTTTTGCATTGTGAATATTCTTTACATAGTGATGCCGATTTTACAACACCATTACCAGATACCGAAAATATTGCACTAGAGAATAATTTCTTTCCAAGATTATTTACACAAATGCGTTTAGATGTTGCAACTCAAAATATAGAAACAATAAGTGATTCCCAAGGTGTAATTGATGCAATGCTTAGATTTGTGACAATTGGTGAAAATAATAAAAAGTATAAAATCGAAGGTTGGTTTCCTGATACTAATGATGGTATAATTGTTGATGATTTAACTCACGCTGGAACAGATGCAGCAGGAATTGCGAAAGATGTAGAAAATATTGCAAATCATTTATATAAAACAAACAATAGTGCATATGAAGAAAGACGTGAATTTAACAAGAAAAGTAAACAGACAGTAAATTGGTGATTGTCTCCATTATTCGGATATTTAGATTATGATAAAAGATCATGTCAATTAAAATTCAAATTAATAATTCATCGCACAGCAAATAATGAATTAATCTTTTACGGTAAGACTGGAAAAAAGCATATTTAAAAATTGATAGACTTGAATGGTGGATAAAACATACAGTACGTTCATAAAGTCACTGTGCACCTCTTCTAACTTTGTTTTGCCAAAGAAACCAGTCGTAATCTCAAAATTGTAGATATCCATCACATGCACAGAGTCACTGGCTCGTTTGGGAAGCGCAATTGAGTAGCTTGCGACATTCAACATGATTGTAATTTAAATTTAACTTCACATCTGTCAGCTACTGACTCGGTGAAGATCTGTACGTTGCATTTCGAAGCTAAGCATGGTGATGTCAATGCGAAAGAAGAACTTCTTGGTCAAAAATGTTTTTCGCGCCAATGGGGAATATACTAATGAAGTGAAGAAGGGGTTTTTAGAAAGACTTCCTGCATTTGATTTGCCTCATCGAAATGTTGATTGGAGTCCAATCAGTGAGTTCAGAAAAGCTGACTCGGTGCACGATCCATCACGCTGAGATCAACCATTAATCTTAAGCGACAAAAAGGTTATTCCTGAAAATGTTATTTCTGAAGCCATGACTCATTGCCCAAACAAGTCGATGCGTCGCTTATCCCAAGAAGTGGGTCTATCTCTCGTGGCGGCTCATCCTGCTGTAAGAAAGAACATAGGCCTATATCCGCACCGCATCTCTGGCCAACATGAATTGAATGATGCCGATCATGACAAGCGTCTTCAGTACTGCGTTTGGTTCAAGGAAAATCTAAATTAAAATAATGTGCTCGATAAGACTTTCTTTTCTGATATTGCTTGGTTTCATTTATCAAGGCATTTCAGTAGTCAGACTTCCCAAATATAGTCTAGTAAAAACCCACACGAATTTGTTGAGAAGCCATTACATTCTCTTATGTCAAGAATACGAATGCTTGGACCGATATTCAAATATTATTGAAAAAATTATTTGACAAAATGATTGCTTCACTCGTTGACGAATTAAGTGACGATGAAAGTTTGACTGCTTATTTCTAGTAAGATGGAGCAACTGCGCATACCGTCAATTCCTCAATTCGATATTTTAGTGGAATATTTCAAACAAGAGTTATCTCTGAAGGATTTGGCATCTGAGATACCGGATTTGAATGTCTTGGACTTTTACTGTTAATTAGCGGTGAAGCAGGAGGTTTACGGAAGCAGGTCACGAAATCTACAGGAGTCTAGAGAAAACAGCCGTCAGCAAATTGACGCTATCAGGCACGAGAAAATTCAGCGAATGTTTGAGAATATGAGATGTCGAATTGACATTTGCATTCGTGAACAAGGTGGACATTTTCAAATGTTTTTGTAGTATGTAAATAGATATTTTGTGATCACACAGAAGTCGAAGTTTCAACAAGAAACTTCACTTTTTATAGTGCCATGGCAATCTATTTCTAAGCGGCAAAGTACTGCACATGCATTGATTTATTAGGTGCACAGTGACTTTATGAATGCACTGTATTACTCCTAGTTTAGAGGTTAAATTAACTATTGTAAAAAGATTAAACACTAACAAACCAATTCCAGTAAATTTTCTGAAGCGTACTGCTAGTTCTGTAACTTCTTATGAACAAAGATTTAACTGGCAGAATGCTGGAAGTTCGAATACTCCAAGATATTTATTACTAACTTTTCAAAACAATAATTCTCCAAGTTTTGATAAGAACAACAATCTTTTTCATATTAATACAATTCGAAGTTTACAAGTTGCTTTAAATCAAACCCGATATCCAATTGATTCATTAAGATTCGATGATACCAATAATCAATTTATGGAAGGATATGATGCTGATAGAAATCTTTGTATAGAATTTGGAGTTCAGCCACAATTAACTCCTGCAGATTAGAGACAGTTATATCCTGTTTTCTGTTTCGATTTAAGTGCACAATTTGAAGATATTATCAAGACTGGTTGTGATGTAACAATTAATATTGAAAAGGAAGATTCCACAACTTCATTGATGGCTTATGGTTCATTGCTATAAGATGTAAAATATTCTATTGAAATTCTTAATGGAAAGATGGTTAGGATTGGTTAGTAACCTGAACAAAGTGATCGGCTAAAGCGTCTGAACAAAGTTCTATAGGTTAAAACCCAAGACTTCGTCGATAAGTTAATTAGAATTTTTGGTAACTTAAAATTTGTTCTTAACTTAAAATTTTTTTATTAAAAATATCGCAAGCGAAAAGTAATAATAATAAAACTGTTGAATTACAACTCCGTAACATTGTTGACAAAAATACACCTAAAACTATTACGATTAATAAAAAGAAATATTACATAAGTAAACCAATGATAGAGAATATTAAATTACAGGAAGAAAAGATTGGTGGAATTCTCACATTAATTCCACTAATAATAGGAGGCATAGCAGCTGCAGGAAGTGTTGCAGGTGGGACAGCTGGTATTGTCTAAGCAGTAGATAAAAATAAATCAGAGAAGGCAGCATTAGAAGAACAAAAAGGTCATAATGGAAAGTTGGAGAAAGTTGCTAGGGGCGAAGGAGTAGTAGATAATTTTATTAGTAAATTAAATTTAGTTGATGAAGGAAAACGAGTTCTCAAAAACATTCTACATAATGTTGATGATTTAATAGAATATAAGAAACTAAAGATGGTTCTGGGATATATCTAAGTTCTAGTATGATTAGGTAAATACATTCTTATAAAGTCATAAATATATTGTTATAATGTTATAAATATATTGTTATAATGTTATAAATATATTGTTATAAAGTTATAAATATTTTTTTTACCTTTAAACTGTTTTCTGCAAATTCTACAAGTTCTACAAATTCTACAAGTTCTTCAAATTCCGAAAATTATAATTAAATTGAAAATTTCTAATTTAGATTTATTGAATGATCTCTTAAAATTATATTCTGCCCATCGGCTGAAAACCGGTCGGCTGCACACCGGAGGTGACATACAAGAAACATTAGAAAATTTTCCTGGATTTATTTGGAGTAAATATTCAAAAGAAAAACATCTTCCTGGTCATTCATATACCGGTCCAGGAACTCGATTAGATATAAGACTAGATGAGAATAATAATCCAAAGCCAGGTGAAGAACCAATAAACAGAGTTGATGCAGCAGCTTATGGACACGATTTAGCTTATCGAAGTCATGACCACAAATCTCGTCATAAAGCTGATAGGAAAATGATAGAAGAATTAGATAATATTCAAAATCCTACATTTTGAGAAAAAAATTGAAAGAATACTTGTTAGGAAAGCTTTATAAGCTAAAATATTGTTCGGTCAGGGTTTAGACAAAACTCATAACACTGAAACCTACGCGTCCGAAATTCACAAGGAATATAGAAAGCCGAAATATCTATTGAAGGTAAAAGTATTTAATAAAGATGATATCTGGAGTGCTGATCTTATTCATATGCAAAATGAAAGAGACTACAAATACGCATTAACCGTTATAGATTCATGTACTCGATACGCTTGAGTGAAGCCATTAAAGAATAAAAGTGGTTTGTCAATTAAATATGCGTTTGAAGAAATATTCAAGGAAAGTAATAGAAAGCCAAAAAAATTGTTTGTTGACAAAGGATCTGAATTTTATAATAGAAATATTAAACCACTATTTGAAACTGTTTATTCCACTGAAAATGCTGGAAAAGCTGTAGTAATAGAAAGGTTTAATGGAACATCAAAAAGTAAATTATTTAAGAAATTTCCTGAAGAAGGAAATCAGAGATGGTTAAAAATATTACCAGGAACAATAAGATATAAGATATAACAATAAGATTCATTCAAGTATTGAAGAAACTCCAAAGACTGCTTCTAACGATCCAGATTTGATAAGAAAGAAGATATTTGAAAATAATAATGAGAATAATGTTAATTTACAAAAGCGTAAATCGAAATTTAAGATTGGTGATAGGGTACGAATATTTAAGTATAAGAATAAATTTGAAAAAGGTTTTGTTGGTTATTGGACTAAAGAGATATTTGAAGTTTGTAAAAAAAAATCAAACTTATCCGATTACTTATGAAATTAAAGATTTAGAGAATGAAGAAATAAAGGGAAGATTTTATGAGAATGAATTACAAAACACTGAGCTTTAGCTTCGCTTGAACTTTAATTACAAGTATTCTTGTAACGTTCGGGAACGTTTCGGGAACGAAATTCCCTTATTGAATTCTAACATAATATCAAGAAATGGTACTCCTTCTTGCAATTTGTATAAAACGTAAATACATAATTGTCCACAGGAATTTTTTCCAGATTTTTGAATTTGAAATGTATTGTATGTTCCATTACCAAGTAATTCTTTTACTTCTTTTGTTGGAGGCAATCCATATGAGTCAAAATAATAATTAGAACAGTTTTTATTTCTTTGACCCCCAGACCAATGTACTCCTTTTTGATCTGACGTGTGGAGATTTGCTACAAAATTCACTTCAGGTACATTTTTGATAAATTGTAACTCGGCTCTCATTAGGACATGAAAATTCTTTATTCCTAATCGATTAGCGATTTTCTTTAGATCGAAATTCGTTGTTGTTTGTTTGCCGTATAATTTTAAGAACTCAATCAGTCCAAAAGTTCTGGGAGATATCTCAGTCAGATTTTCACCATTCATTTTAAATGAAATAAATTCTATTAACTGTCAACAATTTGTTAAATGTGATACAGTTTATATGTATCATGAAATCCGTATGACAACGTTGACGAGACAATTGTAACTTTCTAAAAGAATAGCGTTCAAGTAACCAATGAATCGCTGCCAATTTCTGAGCCAATTCGCCTAACAAAACGGTTTTGGTTTTATTTCTGGTTGTGGACACAAAAATGCAGCGCAGTTGGCAAGTGGGGTTAAGAGAAAGACATAAGTGCGGCTAACAGCTGTTTGTTCTGAAATGCAATGTTTCATGAATGAGGGAAGCAACTGCATTGTTTCATGAATGCGAGAAGCAACTGCATTGTTTCATGAATGCGAGAAGCAACTGCATTGTTTCATGAATGCGGGAATCAGCTGTTCCCTACAATTGAGTGATCATCAAAGTGCAAAGCAGTAGCAATAACAGGAATTGAAAGAGCTTGTGTTACATTCTTAACTTAAGACCATCTCTTTCTTAATTTTTTATAATGCTCTAATCTTAATAATAATTGAGATTCCTTATCTTTCATATCACGTACTCTATCTTTGTGTTTTTCTTTATTCATTTTTTCAATGTCCATTTCACTTGTTTTTAATTGAGATAACAAAGGATATATTCTCGTCGTCATCGTCGCCGTCGAGGTTTCTTCCACTTTTGTTTCGTCCATTTTTTAATAAATATTTTGAATACAATCTTCTGGTATATTGAGACTACCTAAAGTTTCGACTACGTGAAATTCTTAGACCACGTGATATTTTTTGGACTGCCTAAATTTTCGACCACGTGATATTTTTTAGACTGCCTAAATTGAGACTACATAAATTTTTGAAAATTTGATTTTTCGAAAATTTGTCACTACCTAAATTTTTGAAATTTGGGGATTACCTAAATTTTTGAAATTTATAGACTACGTAAATTTTTGAAATCTCGGAAGGTGTGACATCCGGTGCGAGCGAAGCGATGCGATGCGCCGGATGTCATACCCTATACTACTGCCCCCACTTCCGCGGTCCATGTTTGTGAATAAATGAAATCGCGTTTCCAGCCGAATTCATGCTCTTTATTGCTTTGGAGGCCTTTTGCCGGTCTTCTCAGCAGAGCATACCCGGTAGAAAGAAAACAAATGAATGCAAATGCAATGAGAAGTACAACTACATGTTGAAATAGAGGCTTCACAACGCCTCAGAAATTAGCAATAAATATTTGCAAGCAACGTGAGCTGCTGATTGGTATTCATCCACCGTGGTGAAGCCTCATTATAACATGCAGTTTTACTTCTCATTTGTCATCACTCATTTGAATTCTTTCTACCGTGTAGGTTCTGTTGAGAAGACCTCTAGGGCGAAAGGCTTCCAGAGCAATAAAGAGTATGAATTCGTCTAGATGCGTGCTCTCATTTTGTTTACAAGCCAAATATGCTCAAAACAATCAGGTTGCTGAAGCCCTTGTGTTTGACTGAGTTAAATTCCTTATTTCTATTACATCGATAGCACACTGCTTTTTAATAGTTGACATGTGATGCTTAATAGTAAAGCCATAAATATAATGAATATTATCATAAATTATGGGCATCCACGAACCTTAGATAATATCATAATCACCCTATTCCTGCGTGTGTAAATTTCATTTTTGTGTGTTGCAATGATAGAAATGTTATGTCGACTACATCACAATGATTTATATTGAAACGTTGTCATACTTGATGTTATGAAAGGCATGGTGTTGATTCCAAGGCAGGATCCAATACAGCAAAACTGAATCAGAATTTCCTGAATCAAGCCCTTGACCAAACTACTGCGTTGCATATGAATTGTGCTGGGGTTATTCAGGTGGCCAAATTACATTGGCAAAATTAGCAAATGCTTCAACAAAGGATCGACGAACAGAAGAAAACTAAAAGCAAGCTACAGTAAAGCAACATTTGAATTATTGCTTTTTTAATGCTCAAGACATTGCTAATCAGTTTTGCATAAAATGCAAGATAGGACCCTAATACCGTTATTTATGAAATTAGAAGAAACTGAAATTATTACGCAAAAATGACCTTAATTTGATTATAAACAAAATCAAGATTTATGAATGTGGAAAGTTTGTGATTCTGTCCGTCTGTCAATCTCTTACGTATAACTGACATATCTCGATCTTTGCATAATTCAATTTTAAAACATATTCTGCTCTGGCAATGCTTGGCATTTATTTAGCGCTCATTCCGCATCATGGAATGTTCATCATAATATTGCTTCACTTCGAAATAATAGATTACACAATCAGATGTCGGTCACAAATTCTGAATAAATTACACTTTGAGCATCATCATTTCAGCAAATAAATAATGCGATAGAAAATAATGTGCAGGCCTACATTAAAATTAGTCCGCGGTAAAAAAAGAGATGGAGATACGAAAGATGAAGCACATTGTGTGATGATTTTGAGTTTTTGATTTCAATTGGTTTTTTTAGTTTTTTCTCCACTCTCCCCTACGTTATTTTCTCAGTTTGTAATTGAAAAGCGCATGATACAGGTACATCAGAAGCATTTCTTTCCACTGATTTTTAATTGAATGATAATTTTCATTTTTTGCAAGGTTTTCTTGAGTCTATAGGTCTTATACAGCTACTATACTTAGATACATGTTGCTTGCATCACATGCATTCTAAAATTTTCATGCCATCATATTTTCCCTCATTTTGACATTTTCTTACTTTAACATTTGATTTTCATGAAGCAGAAGTATACAGCTTGGTTAGAAGAATATCGGCTTACAATAATACTCCTAACTAATTTGTCAAATATCTAAGCTTCAAAGATGGTGAATTGGAAAGCATGATTTTGACGAAGCATTCAATGAAATAAAAGAAGATTATTTCAGAGAATCGAAACTGAATTTGATTTACATTACATGAGCGGCCGCACGGTCCCTCAAGTCTGTTTCTAATCAACACAACTTTCAAAAAAATTCAAAATGATTTCTGCTTTGAAAATATTGCTATCAACCAGGGCTTTGCGCGGTGCCCTGATTTTCGGACCGGTGCACCGACATGCGTTTATATAATTAATTCATTTCATCTGCTTTTATCTTAGTGAAAAAAATAGAGGAGAAATGCATTTTAAGTTTACAGCACAATTAATCCAATAATCAGGGGATTATCCCATTCTACTTATCAATTCAATTCAAGTTTTAATTTTCTATGTCATGAAAATGAGGCTCTATATAAAATCATGGCTATTCTCATAAAATAACTGATGTGTTTCCTGATGTAGAGAAAAATATGAAGAAAAGTGACGAAAGTTAGATTATTCAAGTTTGTGATAAATCATGTAACCTCAGAGTTTCGGAATCTTAAAGTGAATACTGCGTTGGTGTTGCTCATTTTATTAAGGAGGCTTTCTCAGCATTCCAGCGGTCAACGATCCGTCCGAAAGATTTTTCCGGTATCCGCTAACATTATAACCTTATAGAGCGACTACGTCAAACCGAACAATGTCGAGATGTTGACCTTCTTAAGCAGTAATTTGCAGATAACAGTGACATTTATTCAAATCTTTCTACATTTCCTGATGTGTTCAAGTATTTTGAGAAAGGAATAAAAAACTTTTTCTAAAACAATCAATTAAAACTTCGGCCTTTGTCTTCCACTTGATAATTTAGTCATTGCAATGTTTCGCCATTTTTATTGCGTATAATTTCTGTTATTATCCAGCTTTAGAGAATTTCATTTAAAACTTCAAATTAACTATCATACAGACACACGAGTTAAGTATGATGAAAGTCACTTGCAAGTATTGACAAAAAATGTAGTCCTATGTAAGTCTACTTCAATTTCTTTGGCACTATTAGAACTTTCCTAGTGCTCTATAAAATTTGCATTGAAGTTTAGAAAATCTGAACATTTACTATGAGAGACAGATTTTAAAAATTTTGATTGACACTAACATGACAATCTAGTAGAGTGCGAAACAAATTCACCAAGCAATTTAAGAAATTTCACTTTTTATTATCTTTTATTCATTTTCGGTGCGGTGCGAGCAGGTACAGCTAGCGTAGAGCCCTACTATTAGCAATTACTATAATCAATAGAATAGATTACAAAAATTCGGCTTTTAATTTATTCAGATAGCCTTCGTTTTTTTATTAATTATTTCTTAACTCATTTAATGACACTTTTTTTACATGAAAATGTTTATAGATTACTGAGTGAATGCATATTTTCTCTATTCCGCATTAAGTTCCATAAATAATTAAGACTTTCACACTGTAATATCACAAGTTTGGCGACTTGGCGATTTTAATATGCTATGACTGCTGAGACTTTCAGTCATTTATGCACATCTGGTGTGCATTTCTAAATTTGAAATATATTTGCTTGCTTGCGTTGTTGATAGCCTCCACAAATATTCAGAAGTACACACATATTCGAAAAATTCATCAATCAATTTCAAGTGATCCGATAACCGAAAGACCTTTGTTGATAAAACCACCCTCTCCATTTAAAACCGCAAATAAATAAATCAAGCAATATGGGAAATTGAGTAACAAATTCCACTTGAGCAGATGTTGTATGTCACGGAAGAAATGCTTGGCATTCCATTCCCTGACGGAAGAAACTCTACTCAGGATTACCGAAGAGATTGTCCGAAATTATGGAATGGTTATAAATCCGATGTGAAAAAACTCCTTAAGTAATTTGAAATTTAATTCTGAAAATTAAGAGAATTAGTATCACATTGAATGCACGCCTTTGTGCGCTTTTTAAGTACATCTCTTTACGAATTGATCTTTAAGTGTGGTGCACGGCTGCTTGTCAGAGGTTGCGTTGTGTCAAGACTCAAGATCGATGAGAGTAGGCTACCTGAAATTATGGAATCTAGACGTTTAAACGAGGTCATGGTTTTTGAATAGTGATGTAAAATTACCGGAAAACTGTTGACTTGGGTAAATTTTATCAGCAGCAGTTGCCATTTGCAATACTAATTTCAATTTAAAAAATTTGCAGATTTGCAGGACAAGGATGTTGGAAGAGTTTCTAGCAGGATATTTCGATTGATTTAATGCCAATTAGGATAAGCGATTGATTCCAATGCCAATGTCTGTAGATAGTCATGATGCAATAATATTTGAATGCACAGAGGCTAATTTCTTTCATAAAATTTCATTTCCCAATTTTAAGGCCTACTGTGCAGACTTCAATTCTCATTCTTTAATCATAGGTTGATATCTGTCACTCAATTAGTCAATGATGATGCCGTGTTGGAAGCAAACATTATTGACAATTTATCGGGCTCTATCCGTCACAATCTTTTTCTGTCACTTGACCCTACGGTTTGTCTACCTGTTACAGACTCTTCGATTTGTGTTTCCCCGCGATGTGGCCAAGAAGTACAAAAACGTTGATAACTTTCGGATTTCGAGAAATGGATTACTTTTAAGTAACAAAAGTTTACATAGCAGTGTCTTCGGCAGAAGTCTATCCGAATCAGTTAGAAGCATCATAGCATTCGATATTCTTGATGAAAATGGTGAAATCATGTGGCGTTCTTCTGTATACAATCTGTACGACCTACTCTGTGTGCAAAGTCTAAAACATCATGAATTTCCATGCCGCTATTCACGTATTGATGAAATCAATATAATGATTATTTCAAATCAAGGGACTTCACTCTAAAGATGAGCTCTTCCCTTGTGTGCTCTTCACATTTCTCGAGTGATTGTTTTGAGACTTCCCGTGAACGAGCTTAGATGAATTGGTTGCCGACAATTTAATCTATAATCAATGCGCGAGTAAATGTCTTAACTATAAATTCGTTTGTGATCGAAACGAACTTCTTTTCTGACTTCCTCGGCGACTACATACTACACTTATCTACGATCAATTATGTAGAAGACGAATAATGTTGGAATTAGGCATGAAAGCAAGTTTACATGTGTTGACCTTTACTTACCTTAACGATTTTGAGCTTTGTAAACCCGAAGAGGCTCCTGGACGATGTTTCTATGATTCAATCGTCCCAAAATTGCTGTCTGACACAGTTAGACGGAACGGTATCGGTTTTGACGGACTCAGTCATCTTGATGCAATAAATATCATTTTCCAATTTGAATTCAACTTCTTCACCAAAAAGATTGATTTTTTAGAATCTGCTGGAAATTGATGGTAGATGACTTTGACAAATGATGTGAATTGATCTATTATCGTATGAAGGCGTCTTAAGATACTATTGGAAGCATGTTTGATTGCATTGGGGAAGTCAAGCCGTGCTAAATACAACCTATAATGGGGAATTTTAAAATAAATGTAAAATGAAAATAGCCTGCTTCTATCTGAGTTATGAATTGAGCTGAAAAAATAATGTATGATAATGTGTAATTGCACATCTACTTAGACAAATGCATCGAAAATAGTAGGAGGCATGATATGAGTTGGCATCCACTATTTCTAGCATAAAATGACAGTATTACATATATATATATATATTGCAAGTAGTGTGCGTATAATATTGTTATTATTCATATGATAATTACATGCATGTAGATGCCATCGTGGAAGAATGAACATGTTTATTATATTTTTTAATTATTCTATGTTATGCTGTATATCTACTTTGTCACTGGTCTGTAAGTAATTTGAATTGATTAAGATGCTTGATTTTGTTGGAAATTGACAAAAAAATCACGATTTTCAAAGAGCAATGAAGGTCACAGTTTTAACGTTCCCAAAGGCCAAATTTGATGAAATTTGGGTTGATTGTCAGAAAGCATACAGACTAAAAGTCACAAAAAACTGGAGTCCTAGTTATCTTAGTTGACGAGTCCCCAGATAAAACAAGGTTGATAAGTTCATTAGGTAAATCAGAAAGATAAGTTTGCGACCGAAATAGTTAAAAACGTCCGAAACAGCTAACATTGCCAAATTAACTGGCTTTTTATTTCACAATATAAGCAAAATAATCTCGGTCGCAGACTTACCTTTCTGATTCTTTAATTAAACGTACCGAGCGATGCTCAGCATCAGAAATGATTAGATGCGTTGTTGAACATAAACAAATTCAATTCGAGCACCCGTTTACCAGGGAACTTAATGAAAAGACAACTGAACCGGTCGTTATTGCGAGTTTCATTAGATGACATGAAACAGGAAAAATGCCATCTAAGTATCATAAATACACAGTAACACCTAGAAAGCATCGCATCTAAACCATTAATTTTTATTGTTCCATATTTCTTTGCTGAAATTAGTCTATGTTATTACAGTTATAAAAATTTTATCTTATTAGATACATTTATTCATGTCCGCGTTTTTTCCAGGGAGGTCAGTTGTAAATTCAGGGGACTCTCCCTGTGGCTACAGGTCCGACATGTACAATATCTGATTCAAATGAAGTAGGAAATGATAGGACTACAAGAGTGACACTTTGCTTCATTATATACGAGTAAATGTTGGACTGCTTTTCATGGACAGGCAATTGCGACAGCCGTGGTAATGAAACATTTCTTGCGTTTAAGTTTAACCATATGTCCAGTCGACATCACGTTTGCAGCACTACAAGTGTCAGAAAGAATTAGATTTCATCATTTGGTAAACTTTGTACTGAAGCTGCACATGTTGTGAACCCAGAATGTCCATGCGTCGCTTGATTGCAGACTTTCTTATTTAATCAGGCTAGGATATTGAAGACATTCACTGTCTGTTCTCATTACGATAAAATATAGCTACATGCATGTTTCTCGATAGTGGGCGGATCCCTACAAGGGACGCTATTTTCAGCTTTCCTGATACGATTACCTGGCCACAACCACTGTCTAATTATATAATCAAGAGGATATATTCCATATTCACTCTGGAAGCAGTGGACTTGTGTAAATATGCACAGAAACTTAGGAAGTCGACGCAGAAGTTATTTGAGATTTCTCTTTGCACACTCGACCATAGAGTCATCAAAACCAGATCGATAAGATGCTTATGGTCGAAATCGCATGAATTCCGAGTAATTGTAAATTCAAATCTAACGAGCGAACGAGAATCGATTTACTGCCCATCTCATGTGAAAATCATGCGATATTGCTTCAAATACAGTCACGATTTTGTGATAACTTTGCGTTATCACCGCTTTTTTCCTAGTTCACCGATTTCGATGATATCAAAAGATTATCAATTCTTATATCTCCGCCTTGTGTCTGATTCATTGTCACACTCATATGTTTTGTTATTGAAAAATTGTCATTAGTAAATTGAGCGATTTTTGTGCTTTGGCCACTGTCCAGCAACCTCAATAACGGTTGCAAGTTTATCATAGCTTAACCGCTAGCTGAGAATACAAGCTCTCGAATTAAGTGTGAATGAAAAGGCTGAGAGTCAATCGAATTTCGGCATAAATTAGGTTGTCCGTTTTTTATTATCATGTCTGCATAGATACAGATCCACGCTGAAGTAAGAGTAACTTTGTACATCCTTCCTTTCGCGCTTTTCGCATTTTAGAAGACATTTGAAAAGAATTGAAGCAGTGTCTGTCGTTGATGAATTTGTACACCGCAAACACAACTATTCTCGAAATCATAATTTATTGAAAGTTAAAATAAGTCAAAGGAAAAAAGTTAACACCCGAACGTTTTGTTTTAGCCCACAGAAATTGACAACAATAAAACCTCTAGAATGGAAATTAAGCTTCATGCAATACACAATAACGGCACATAAATCGCACGCATTTTCACTTGGATGCACCTGCCAACGTCTGTATCATTGGGTTAGAATCAGTCACATGAGTAAATCGAAGCTTTTAATTGGTTCTTCATGCCCCAACTTAGTTCCCCCGAATGTGCCGCGACCTTGAGTCAATTTCGATTCTAGCGAACTTCAGATAAACAGTTTATTTCTATGTTTTCGCCGGCTCTTCTCAAGGGTGGACACCGGTTAACTGACAATAATGCACTAATGCAATCGACACTGACACAGCGAAATGACAACAACTCAAAAGGACGGAGTGACGGACAGAACTAACATAGAAATCTACCAAGGCAAAGCAAGAGAGAAAATGAATTGTTTCTGGATACACAAAGCAGGTTTGTACAATTTTATCAGTAATGCCTCCAAAATGCTTAGAAGAAAAACAGAGTCAGAATGAGCCAGTACAGAACAATGACTGACTGGAGGAACAGACTTGTCAAAAAGGTTGCAGGACATAACATGCCTGGTAACAGCGCTATCTGGCAAAGACTTTGAACGAGGACAAAAACCACAAAGAGTATATCCATGCTGGTAGATGCTCAGACACTCTGGCAGACAAAGCACGTTGAAAGCATCTACACAATCTTTCGGATGTCCAGTTGAGTACCACTGAGAAGCAGGCTTTGAGCAGAGGCCTGAAATTCTCAATGCCCTTCAAGTTCAAGCAAGTAACTGTGGATGCTGAGTTTGAGAAGTACTTCAATCAAGTTGCTGATTTCTCCACTTCGAGCAGCATGACGAAACCGAAGGCGGATTTAGTGCTCCATCAAATAAACATCGAACCAATCCTCTCTTATAAGACATCAGAACATGATTCAAAAAATGTAAATACAAGCCGCTCCAAGACGGCTTTTGATAAGTGGATGTCACAGTGTTCCCTTTACAGTCTCTAGACACTAAAACATCCAGAAAAGCAAGACTATCATCGGATTCTGCTTCACAAGTAAATGTCAACCTTCCATGGAGTGAGTTTAAAAATGTCCAGGAAGTTTCTCAACTTTTTCTCATCAGAAAAAACTGCAAAAATGTCATCGACATAGCGGTAGTATATCAATGGAGCATCTGATGACCGGAAAGAATTACACAAATTGTAGGTTTCCAAAAAACCTAGAAAAAAATTGGCCAAAACCGGGCCAAGTGGGCTACCCATAGCGATTCCGTCTCGTTGAATAAAGTACTTGGAGTCAAAAATGAACTGTATGTCTTCAGTACACAAAAGTAAACACTCCTTCAGTTCAACAAAAGGGAATAGGGAGACGCAAATCATTATCAGTAATAATACGCTCAATCATGGTTATTGTTTCAAAAAGTGGAACATTCGTGAACAGAGATTTTATATCAAAAGAACACATGCGTTTATTCACAAGAGGAAAATTCTTAATCTCATCAACAAAAGTGCATGAATCAATAACACAATGATTGCTTACACATTGTTGAACAGGAGTGAGAACTTCAACAAGCCACTGTGCCAGCTTGTGAACCGGAGACCCAGTCATGCTCAGGATTGGTCTCAAGGGTACGCCATCCTTCTGTAGTTTAGGAAGACCATAAAGTCTTGGTGTCACTGAGCCCGAAGGGGTGATGCTCTTCGCTAGCGAAGCCGAAAGTAGACCTCTTGACTTCAGCTTCTTCACTTTGTCGATGACACTCTTCTCCAACCGTGCTGCTTGATCTTTACCGACGTCTCGCTGAAACTTGGAAGTATCGTCGAGGATGTCCATCATCTTGCGAACGTAATCACACTTGTTCAACATCCACTACGGTGTTGCCCTTGTCAGGGCGGCAGATAACGATGTTTGAGTTGTCACGAAGAGATTTTAATGCCTTTTGATGATCGGCACTTAAAATCGATCTTGGAGTCTTCTGACGTTCAAAGTTCTTGGACAAAGACACTAAATCCGCCTTCAGTTTCGTCATGCTGCTCGAAGTGGAGAAATCAGCAACTTGTAAAGGGAACACTGTGACATCCACTTATCAAAAGCCGTCTTGGAGCGGCTTGTATTTACATTTTTTGAATCATGTTCTGATGTCTTATAAGAGAGGATTGGTTCGATGTTTATTTGATGGAGCACTAAATCCACCTTCGGTTTCGTCATGCTGCTCGAAGTGGAGAAATCAGCAACTTGATTGAAGTACTTCTCAAACTCAGCATCCACATTTACTTGCTTGAACTTGAAGGGCATTGAGAATTTCAGGCCTCTGCTCAAAGCCTGCTTCTCAGTGGTACTCAACTGGACATCCGAAAGATTGTGTAGATGCTTTCAACGTGCTTTGTCTGCCAGAGTGTCTGAGCATCTACCAGCATGGATATACTCTTTGTGGTTTTTGTCCTCGTTCAAAGTCTTTGCCAGATAGCGCTGTTACCAGGCATGTTATGTCCTGCAACCTTTTTGACAAGTCTGTTCCTCCAGTCAGTCATTGTTCTGTACTGGCTCATTCTGACTCTGTTTTTCTTCTAAGCATTTTGGAGGCATTACTGATAAAATTGTACAAACCTGCTTTGTGTATCCAGAAACAATTCATTTTCTCTCTTGCTTTGCCTTGGTAGATTTCTATGTTAGTTCTGTCCGTCACTCCGTCCTTTTGAGTTGTTGTCATTTCGCTGTATCAGTGTCGATTGCATTAGTGCATTATTGTCAGTTAACCGGTGTCCACCCTTGAGAAGAGCCGGCGAAAACATAGAAATAAACTGTTTATCTGAAGTTCGCTAGAATCGAAATTGACTCAAGGTCGCGGCACATTCGGGGGAACTAAGTTGGGGCATGAAGAACCAATTAAAAGCTTCGATTTACTCATGTGACTGATTCTAACCCAATGATACAGACGTTGGCAGGTGCATCCAAGTGAAAATGCGTGCGATTTATGTGCCGTTATTGTGTATTGCATGAAGCTTAATTTCCATTCTAGAGGTTTTATTGTTGTCAATTTCTGTGGGCTAAAACAAAACGTTCGGGTGTTAACTTTTTTCCTTTGACTTATTTTAACTTTCAATAAATTATGATTTCGAGAATAGTTGTGTTTGCGGTGTACAAATTCATCAACGACAGACATTGCTTCAATCATTTGAAAAGTCGTTTGCCTCAATCTGAAGTACATTTGAAAAGATAATTTTTGTTGTGTGATTTTTGAGAATTAGGCTATGGCATAACAGGCGAGATCATAACAGTTAGATAGCATAAAACATCAGTGAAATCCATTCAGAAACTAGTATTTGTAAGATTAAATACACATTTTAGTCAAAGGTTTTGGATTAAAATGGATTTACCGTATGGCTTTACATAATGCAACCTATTCCTTTGCATAAGCTAAGCTGACTTAAATGTCATCAGATAAGTTATGTGACTGTAATCAATTATTGTATTGTCTTTCATTGTGTATTTATTGTGTTCATCTTTGCTTTTATAAATTCTTGGTTGCTGCTGTCATAATGAGTAACACTTCGGTCTTTTCTAGCAGAAAATTAGGAAATTGGACACTTAAGTGGGTAGAGTTGGGACTATTACATTAATAGCTATGAAAATACTACTCAAGTTTCTGTCAAAATTCGTTGACAGAACGTTATCGAACTCGCTAAATTGAAACCAATATGTTGACACAAGTGATAATTATCTGAAATATGACACAGAGTTGGATACTGATTAAGTAAGAAACGATGTACTGAATGTGAGACCTATGAAGATTCAGAGAATATCGCATTCAGTGGTTTCCCAATTATAAGTGGGAGTTAGACGATAAATAAACAGCGAACGTGAGAGATTTAGTGAGCAAGTATGATGAGAGATGAAGCTAATGTAAGTATCCCAGGCTGGAAAGTTTAATTATTATAAAACTAAAAAATGTAGATGTAAATGATTATTGGAGAAATTCGAGGCCAAACTTTCATTTGCGAACAAATGCATATACATTCTACTTACAAGTAGTATCTACATGCATGTATATTATATTTTCTTGAATGTAGCACATACACTTGTTTTCATGCTTCGAATGCTGGTTATATTAGAGATGAAATATAGCATTTTTATTGGTATAAAATGACACTCACAGCATAATAAAAAAATCACCCAAAATTTCTTGGTAGTCTAATGACAAAATTGTAGAAATTGATTGCGGGACGGCAGTTTATTAAGCGCAATATTTAAGCACAGTATACCAACTTTTGCCATTTTACCATCTTTACAATCCTTTACAACACCTTTAGCATAAGCTTATGAAGGAATGCTAGGAGCAACTTACAGTCTGTGATGAATTCGCTTTCATTATTAAAAATATTTCTATAAAGCAAGAATCCCATCTTATTAATGTTAAACTTGATTTCCCATCACAAAGATCCATGCTTGGAATAAATGCAACAACAAAAGTTTTGTGATTGCACTTGAAATGTATGGATGTTCTCAAATATCTGTTTAGTGTTCGAAATGAAAAATTAAATTGTATTTGTATTTTTACATTCTGAAAGATAATGATCTCCTCTGAGTAGGCTATGAATCAGGGACCACCTTTTCACAAGGCAGGACTCGTCAATGTCAATCGCCTTTTTTTCACAGAAGCTTTGAATCTTCTGCAGACGTATTGATTCATCAATCGACAAATTAACAAAGACTTACGAAGCGCAATCTATTAATGTTTTTTCTTATTAAGACAATTTATAGTTTATGCAAACTCCTCATCGTTTACGTGCGATTTATTTCGCCGGAGAATGTAAATACATCGAATGTACAAGAACTGAATTAAGAAAAATGCCGAGAAAGTTATAATGCGCTTTATTGAAACTTTTTTGTTCCTTTTTATTTTTAGATATTTTCAAGTAATGACATTCGCAATGCGATTTTCTTATGCAAACTAGTTGGCATTAACAAAATGATGCTTACTTTCATACGTGTCTGTTTGGTGTTTAAATGTATTTGATATTCTAATAGCACAGTTGTGCAATAATACATATATATGCTGAGTTGAGTACCTATTATATACATAAGACACCTTTACTGCAGGTTGCATTTTACTAAATTTGACAAAGCTTCTAACATCAATTGAATAACTGTGTTGGCAAAGGCATAAAAATGACCGTTTTAACACTATCTTGTTCGAAACATGCTTTTAAACAAAAATTGCGGTCCTAGTAATTAAGGTGATTTTGTCACCTCAATATCAACGCGCAAACAAGGTTCCTTAACTCCCAAAATGATCGAGATACAGTCAACACACGAATTGACGGATTACAAGACTGAGGGATGCAATATATAGACCAAACAGGCATGGAACCACGGGATCCTTGCAGTTCGCCGATAGTTAAAAGCATCATGTCGCGTTTGATAGAATTGATTCGGTTGCAGATATGAAAATAGCTAGCTCTTTTGCCTTATGTGAATCCAAAAGACAAGTTCAGTATTGGATTTCTTGAAGCACTTAATGGTGACCAATGTTGTCAAAAGATTTTGAGAGATAAGAGCCGACGAAAATGTTAGGACAATATCAATGAGCAAATTTGTAAGATGCGACTTTTGGTCTGCAAGTCTCAGCAAAAATGTTTTCTTAATGCGTTCTTTATCATCATTAGCTTAGACGATACTTCTATTTTCATTTTGTTGTTCTTTCCCTGTTGTGTTTCACAATATGTTTCACTGCAAATTGTATCATTATGCATTCTATATCCAATTAAATATGGCTGATACATTGGCTTAACCGCTTCCAGGCGACCTCAGATAATCGATCTAATAATTCAATGCCTCTGGCTCTCACAATGTCGAAATGATATTTGAATGCGCCTTGCTTTTGGTTCTTGCCGGCTGGGAATCGAAGCCAGTCTTTGAACTGCTAACGCGGCATGAAGATCACCAAGACCAGCGAAGCACACCCTCCATGATTGTGTCAAAAGCAAGTAAAGCTTTCAGCGCGCATTAATGTCAGCACAAGTAAAGCTGCTGCACAGCAGTTCGAAGACTGGGTTCGATTACCAGCCGGCAAGCCTTTTTTCATGGTGGTGCCAAGAGTAAGGCGCATTGAAATATCATTTCGACCTCGTGAAAGCCGGAGCCATTGAATTATTAGACAGTAAGAAAGATCTTAGTACCGCTACACGTTCAACAGCAGAGTCAATTTTCATCAAGAAGGAATGGCAATTAAGGGATGTCTGTGAAGGTTGAGAAGCACTCTTTATTTTTGTATCATGGTGCATATCCCTTGCTTTTTTAGTCATCCTCCTCTTTATCCTGCACTTATAATGCGTGCATCAGCTTCAGTCATAAACCATTCGGAACTTCATCAGCGGTTGCTTATGTGTACAAATAAGAATAACAGTAACAGAAGTAGTGGATAACTTTTCAATTCCTGGTGAAGAATTGAAGAGTAGAAAATTATTCCGAAGAGATTTATTACAGCGATTTTTGTTGTTAGATGAAATGCTCAATGTGTCTCCCATCGCTTTCAAGGACAACTTGCAGACGAGTAGGTAGACTGGCAGTCGCACTTTGCAGTTCTTCAACCGTGAACCGGTCACACTCCTCCGATATCCTGATCTGTAGATCGTCCATTGTTGTTGGTGGATTTGAGTGAAAACTCTCGCTTTCAAAGCTCCCAAAACCAAAAATCCAACAGATTTAAATCGGGCGAGCGGGGTGGCCATGTAATGTCACATTCACGAGAAATGACGCGTTGTGGCGAAAACTTGTCGTAAAGGAACTGCCTCACGATGTTTGCATAATGGGCCGGGGCATCAACCTGTATAAAGATGGTTTTGGACAATTTACGACGTTGGGCGAGCTGTGGAATGACATGAGACTGCAACATATGCAAGTGTGTCTCAGATGTCACTGTGCCATCAAAAAAAGGAAGGTGTGACTTTAAATCAGTGTTTAATCCAGCCTTGTTTTGGGGGGAGGAACCTCCCCCTCTATGATGGAAGACATAACTAAAATCATACACTAGATGCAGGATGCAGCTGTAAATTTTTAAGATCGCCTTTTGATTTTTAAATCGCTTAAGTGACGCTTCGCTGGCTGAAGACCGCAGCTTCACTCGTGAGAGGGAGTTATCTATCCACAGACAAAGCAAGATTTATAATCCTTCCCTTTCCCGCTGCAGCGAGATGTCTGCTGACACTCGCCGATCGATGAGTGGGCAGCAAACAGCATTGGAATGAATGGGTGGGAGGATTAATTATAGGCCTAAAATAGGCATACTTATATGGTCATGTTTTTGAAGTATTCATGAGCAGATTAGATCAGTGACATGTCATATGTAGAAGCCCATTTATATTGTACAATAGGAATTACAATTTCTTATTGCCTGATGAGAAACATTAACTTCCAGAACCCCCCTTAAGGAAAATTCCCCCTGAACCACTAGGAGTGAATAAAGCACTGCTTTAAATTCACTTGTGGATCCAAACCTAGCGCAGATCTTTTTTGGATGTAGCGGTTTCGTAAGGAAATGAGTGGACTTATATGATGTCCAGATGCGGCAGTGGTATTCTTGCAACGTACCATTCTGGTAACAGTCATAGGGTTGCACGGATGTTTGCACTTATTCTCCGTGCAATACGCGCGGATAGCTGCGGTAGCACTGTTATTATACCTTTTGCCACAGCTGTTGTCTCAACCAGCATAGTTGTTGGTAGTCTTTAAATATCTTCTTTAAATCAACATATTGGCTATTCGCAGACCAGTTATAGTTGTTGACACATCTATTCACAACATTTTAAAATCGGCATTGCTGTTGTCAAAACCAGCACAGTTGTTGGCAGTAGTTCAGATATCTTCACCTGAGATGATGGATATCATGATCATCAAAAAAGATTGAGAATCATAATGCAGGGCATTCTATTCAGGTGATTTTGTGTAATGCATGTACGAGTTGATCGTCATTGTAACTTAGAAAACAACAGTAATGGGCAAAAGACCGTTCCAGGACACCATAAAATTCAAAAAAATAGTATCTTTAAAAACGACATAAATTCATGAATTTAGACCCTTTTTCAGGTTTTTAAGACCTAAATAAATGAATTTAGTCCATTCAAAAAGTACCATTTTTTCAAAAAATGGCATTTTTAAAAAAAGACATAAATTCATGAATTTTGGTCATTTTTCAGGTTATGAAGACCTAAATTCATAAATTTGGGCGTTTTTAAAAATACCCAATTTTCAAATTTTTCAAAATCTCAAATTTGAGAATTACAATTTTCTCGCTTAAATCATGACCGTTCCAGGACACCAAAAATCATAAAAGTTGAGAATTTCAAATTTGTGATTATGACATTTTTCATTGCTTAAATCATGACCGTTCCAGGACACCGAAAATCATAAAAGTTAAGAATTTTAAATTCATGAATTTTATCCATCTTTCAGGTTTTCAAAATATATCATGTGACTAAAAATATTTCTTTAAAAATGGAAGAAACAAAAGTGGAAGAAACCGCAAGAATATATCCTTCGTTATCATATGAACGTAGTTCTACTTTAATGGACATTGAAAAGATTAACATTGAAAAAATGAATAAAGAAAAACACAAAGATAGAGTTAGGTATATGAAAGATAAGGAAACGCAATTATTATTAAGATTAGAGCATTATAAAAAATTAAGAAAGAGATGGAGTAAAGTTAAGAATGTAACACAAGGAATTGGCATATTCTTAACAATAAGTTTAGGTGCTTTAACAATTGTTATATCTTCAGGTGTTTTAGTAATTCCAGTAGTTGCTACAGCTTTAACAGGTACGGGTGTTTTTGCAACTTCACTTGTTACAATGTTAGATAAATCTTTAATAACTAAGAAACGAAAATCATTAAAAACTAAGCATTTACATATTAAAGAAGTCTATGATAAACTACATTACTACTTTCAAAGAGTATGTGATGATAATGTTATTACGTTAGATGAGATTGAAAAATTTGATCAAATAGCTAATGAAGTAAATCAAACCTTTCAATTACAGTCCGAAAAAGTTGATGATAAGAATAGACAGGATGGCAAAATTTCTAGTGATGGCAAAATTTCTAATGAAGAAAATGACAAAAATTTTTAGAACAGCTAAAAACTTTAAGCGAAAATTTAAGCAAAACTTTATTAAACAAAACTTAAAACGAGAAAACTTTAAACGAAAAGATGTCAAACAACAAAGCAATAAAAAAATAATTTGTTCAGTAAAATGTTTTTGCTGTATTCCAATGTTACCACAAAATTCAAATATTATATTTTAAAAATGGATAAAATTAGAGCTGATAATTTTAAAAGAATAAAACAATTAGAAGAGTTAATAAAACAAAGAAATATTATGAAAGAAAATCATCTTCAACATAGAATGATAAAAGCTGGTATTCAATCTGATATGTTTGAAAAAATGCAGCAAACCGAGCAAGTAAAAACTGATTTTGAAAAAACTATGAAACCATTTAAAACTCTTGAAAAAGAAAGTACAAATAATGATAAACAAATTGATATAACAGATCCAGAGCACAAAACTATATTAGATGACTATGGATTACTAGAATCAAACATTAATAAGAAATTACCAAAATCTATGCAATTTGAACATTCTATTTCATTTATAGATGGAAAAACAATACCTAGATTTTATCTCGGACAAAAAGAAATATTTCCACAGCCTTTTCGAGGTTTAATTTTTTCACCAGATAAATCTCCTTTTAATTTAGATAGAAATTTTGTTAATCTTTTAAGAGGAGCAGATTTAAATAATTATGCTGTAGAAGATCTCATAAAATATAAAGCTATGTTAGACAGAGTTGGTGCAGTAAAATCTCTTAGACGTTATAAACAATTAGAAAATTTATTATCAACGGGAGTTAAAGTAGGAAAAGGTTTATCTGAAAAACAGAAAACAGAAACAACCATATTTTTACCAGATGATCCACAAGAATTACTAAATAGATTAAATATTTTAATATCTGCAATAAAAGAAGGACATAATTCTAGTTTCAATGAAATTCATGCTATATTGAAAAGACTGTTAGAAAAGAAGATTCTAAATGAAGAGGATTATAAAAGTGTAACGAACCGATAGTTCTAGGGCTTCGCCCGTAGCTGAAATATGTTGTTTCTAATTTTTTTATAAAAAAATATTTATTCAAAATTTTAACTAAAAAATGTGTTCAGCAGATTTAGACAAAATTAATAATCATTTAGAAAATTTGACAGAGATTTTGGGTTCATCAAAATTTAGTACGACGTTAAAAATTATAACAACTACTTCATCACACACTTGTAATTTAGAACCCATTCTACATTTGGAACAAAATAAAAATTATCAAATTGCATTGACTAGTTTCTCTACATTTAACACTATTCAAAATGTTATAAAAGATGTGAATGATCAATTTAGATATTCTACTGATAAAGGCAAAACGTGGAAAGTACTAACTTTTCTTCCTGGTTCTTACGAAGTTGAATCAATATCAAATGAAATTAAGAGACATTTAGGTATACCATTTAAAGATAAGAAACAATTACATTTTGCAGTTGAACCGGCAGTTAATAAATTTTCTCTTACTTTAGACGAAAATCATCAAGTTGATTTTAATCATGATAGATCATTGTCAAAGCTATTAGGATTTAATAAACAAACCTATAGTCAAGGTTATCATTTAGGTGAGAAGATTCCAAAAATAACTGAAATAAATTCAATTGTTGTACATTGTGACATTATTGAAGGAGGATATATAAATGGTAAATTATCAAATTTAATATTCAGTTTTTCAGCTTTTACTGTACCCATTGGTTATAGATTAAATGTAATTCCACAAACATTAATATATTTCCCTATTACAAGAAAAACTATTAACAACATTGGCATTAGAATCTCTGATGAAAAAGGACAAGAAATAAATTTTGGAGGTGAACAGATTATGATAGATCTTTTGTTTCGGGAGGTATAAACTCCCACGCGAAGCTAGAGAAGTTTAATTTTATTCTTCTTCTTTAAAAATAAAAATAAAATAAAAATAAATTTTTTTATTAGAAAATGAGTGAAGTACCCCCATTAAATAATAAAAAAAACTTAAATTTAATCATCATCCAAATTTATCTAATAAAGTTTTGTCAGTTATTTGTGGAAGATCAGGATGTGGAAAAACGTATCTATTATTTAAAATTTTAACGACTCCAAATTTTTTGGATTATAACAATCTTATAATTTATACAACAACGGCAGAACAACCCGTCTATCAATTTTTAAAATATGGATTTGAAAATAATCTTAAAAAAACAGCAATTGCTTCATTATTCAAAGAATATGAAAAATCTGAAGATGAAGAAGAAATAAGTTCGTGGTGTGAAGAAGCAGCAAAAAATAATCAGTTAGTAGAATCTAATAAATATAAGCATATAAAAATACAATTAATAGATGATAGTGGTAATATGCAAGATCCTAGTAAACTAGATAAAACAATGAAACATTGTGTAATTTTTGATGATTGTGTTAATGATAGAAATCAGTCAGTTCAGAGAAATTATTTCACAAGAGGTAGACATAATAACTGTAGTGTTTTTTATTTAACACAAAGTATGTATTCATTAGACGGAAGTGTTATTAGAAAGAATGCAAATATATTTATACTATTTGAAATAAATGCAAGAAACTTAAGTGATTTGTTAAGAGATTTATGTGTAAGAAATAAAGATGAATTTAAACAATCGTGTAACAATGCTTGGTCAAAAGATTATGGCTTCATTACAATTAATATTGATAAAAAAATTCATGATAGAGTTATAGAACATTTGTTTGCCGAGTGATAAAAATATACAAATATAGTGTTATAATATTTTTTTATGTATATATCAAATTTGTCTATCTTAGAAATTAGAAAATTAAAAAGGTTCAGTAGTTATTCCATCAGGTAAATTTTTTCTTTTATCATCAAATGGATCTAATGCTAATTTATGTTCCGCTTTTAAATACATTTTATGTTTCTTTGAATTAAGTCTATAATTACATGCTGTTTTTATTTCATTATTAAATAATACATTTTTATAATCTTGAAATGTTATCTGGTTAGCCACTGATGCCTTTGAAATTCCTTTTAATGTTTTATGTGTTTTAATATTATTAGTTGTATCATAAAAGTAACATTTAGATTTTAAAAATATAGTTTCTGTTATGTACGCTTCATTTCCTTCTAATTCATCTTTTACTTTACATAAATCAGAAGGATGAATGATATCTTTTATTTTATTAATTTCTTCATCAAGTGAAGAATTATACGGTATTGTTAATTATAAGAAAACAGAATCCGTATCTGTAAAGTGTAATTTATAGTTTTTGCCATAAGCAGGTGCTAAATAATCATATATAAATCTATACATAAATACTTTAGCTAATTCTAATATAGTGAAACCAATAAAATTAAACTTATCATGTTTTACGCTAATTCGACGTAAATGTACAGCACATAGATTATCACTAAATCTAGTAGTTCTTTTATATGTAGGTTTCCTTGTTAAATTTTGAAACCTATCTTTATCATAAACTATTTCAATATTTTGTCTATTGCGCACATTTTCTAAAGTCTTCCCATAAAATGCATTATTCATTAATTTGAAGAACACGTTTCCAAAATCATCTTTATTTCTTTTAGCTATTTTACGTTTTTCAATATTGAACTCTATATAATTTTTTAACCACCTAGATTTTTGATAAAATAGTTTTCGATGTATTTTGGTGAGAATCATTCCATGATCTAAATACCAATCTAGCATTCTTCCTTCAACAACATACTTTCCTTTATTACTTTGTGTTAACATAAGTTTTTTTGCTGGTCTGTATTTTTTAGGAATTAAAGATTTTTGATAATCTGAAAAATCTTCTATATTAGGAATTTTGTTTTCGGGACAGAAAGGAAAATATTTTGTTTTATCTTTTACTTCATCAGGATATACTAAATCAACTTCATATATATAACCATGATTATAATTTCCATCATATGTTTTTTGATAATCTAGAACGGGCGAAGCGCTAGTAGACATCTCTGATGTCGTACGAATATTACACCATTCCATCTCACCTGTTGGTAATTCTTGTATCATGCAAGAAGAATATAAGCTATTAAAATCATAATATAACAAATAGTTTTCTCTCATGATTTCATCAACTGCTGCTTGACTATCTTCATTCGATATAAGTCCTTCTATATTTTGATTAAACAATTTTATAAACTGATCACTTTCTTCTGGAGATAAAGGTTTCATTATTCCATAATCATCAGGATTTACTTTTTTATTGTAACACTGTACATAACGATTACCTAAAACTGATGAAACTCCACCTCTAATTCCAGATTCAAAAAATAATAATTTATCATATGTATTTTCTTTATAATGTTTAAGTTTAACATTTGTATGTTTTAATCCTGCTAGCCATGTTAAACCTGGTGTAGAATAACAATAACATGGATCTATTCCGTAATATTCTAAACGCATATCACGAAAGTTTTCGAAAAGATCAGCTAGTATTAATACATCTATCTGTAGATATTTCATTGTATAATCATACATTGTTTTACAATTTAACTCTCTCCAATTTTTTTCAGCTTCTGCATAGTCTTCGTCAGATAATTGTGATTGTTTTAATGTTGATTTAAATTTATTTATTGGAGGAAGTTGTTTTTCTTCCATAATTTTATTCACAGAATTAAAATCAGTCTTCGACTGTGAACCGCAGGTTTTATCTCCAGTTATATCAGTCTTCGACTGTGAGCCGCAGGCTATATACTCATACGGAAATATTCCTTTTAAAGGTTTTAAATTATATTTATTTAATATTTTACATTGTTCAGATTTCAAAGTTTTTCCCATAACATCTAATGAATAAGGAGTAAAAAATCTAAATGCATCTAAAATTCTAATACAACCTAATTGCATTGAAAAATATTCTTCTTCTGTTTTACATAGTACATTTATTTGTTGTTGTTGTAATTTTTCAGATGAAAATAAATCTTTCATTACTAGATGGAAATCATATTTAGAACCATTATAGAAATATAGAGGAACAAAGTTATATTTAAATTTATTAGCATTAAGATTACAAGAATTATGTGCTGCACCTCTATATAATCCATTTAGATGATCATGATCTTTTACCTTATCAAGATATCTACCTTTGCCATTTTTATAATTTTTTGTAAATTCTTTTCCACAGTAATAACATTTTGTTTCATTAATAAAATTTAATTTTTCTTTTTCTGTCAATGGCATCATTGGAATATTTGTTTCAAGCAATCGTGAAAATCGTCCTTGTAATTCTTCTACTTTCTTTGTAAACATTTCTGAACTATCTTCACCATAGTATTGATAATATTCTGATTTAAATAATTCAGGATAATTTGAATGAATGTACATTCCCCAACATAATGGTTTTTGTTCAAATAAATATTTTTCTTTACCTTGTTCAGCTGCACTTTTTTCATAATTAAAAACCGAAGGTTCTAGGGCTTGGCCCGTACAATTATCACAATCGGGCGAAGCCCTGGAACTTTCCGTTCGATTTTGTGTCATATTAACATTATATGCTTCAAAATCACAATAAATAGAAAAGGGTACTTTATTTTTAAAATACCATTTATTATATTCTAAATAATCATCTTTAGGAAATGTGTTTCTGACTGCTTCATTTTGTTGGTAATTCTCCAAATGTCTATTCATTTCTTCTTTAGTTCTAAAACTTGTCATACATTGGAGACAAGGAAAATTGGCATTATCTGAAGTTTTTGTAAATATAGAAACATCTTTACACAATATAAAATGACCCTGATAATATAATATATTCGCTTGTGCTGGTTGTTTTGTCTGTTCTAGTTTTTCAAATTTATCTTTATATATTTCATGTGTTTCATCAATTTCTTTTGCAAGATTAAATGTATTTCGATGAAAATTTTGTTTTAATATTTGTAGCTGATAACTATATTCTTTATCATATTGTTCTTTATATTGTTGCAGACATTTTTTTAAAGATTCATTTATTTTTTGATTGGTTTCATTTTCTTCATTATTTAATTCTTTATTGTCTTCATTTAATTTTTGAATCGTTTCTATCTTATTTTGATAATTATGACCATATTCTTGTACTAATATTTTTGTTTGTTGTTGATAATCTGTTTTACATTTTTGTAAACTTTCATTTAAATTTTGTAATTTTTGTTGATATTCTAAAGATAAAGATAAATAATCGGAATCATAATCATAATTATAATTACGTCCTTTATAATAATTATGATTAATCATTATTGGTGATAGTGTTTTAACAGTTTGAAATTTTTCAGTACATATTATATTTCCTTGGTAAAAAATATTATGATGCATGTAATTTCCCCTATCATTATATACTATTTCTGATTGACATAAATTTTTATTATTCAAATAAAATTTTTTTGAATCTGAGTAAAGTGGAGTAATTTTACCAATAGAAACATAATTCACATTTAATTCAAAAACATTTACTTCTATTAAATTTTTATTCTTCTTATGAAACTTTTTTAACCTATTATAATCATATGGAAATTCATCTAAACCATCCGAAAGATCAAATTCATTTATGTATTCTTCTTTATTATAATGACTTAGTCTTTCTTTATGATATTCTGCAGGATGTAAATGTGCTATAATACTCCACAGAAAACAATAATCATCTTCATTTTTTATGTTGATTATTTGTGGTGAACTGAAAGGCAAAGGAACATAACTACCACAAGTATTATTTTTATATTTATCAATTACTATTTTCTTAGATAGTATTTTAACAAATCTCCAACCAGATTCACGTAACTGGGCTTCAATTATACAATTTTCTAATTTAAGTATCATCGATTCAAATATGGGTTGTATATCATTTACATTATGAATTTCTTGTGAATTTGTAAAATGTCCTTGTATTATTTCTTCAGGAATTCCATCAGGTCCATTTTTTGTATAAAGTACTTCTACATTCATATAACATTTGAAAGATTTCTTAAATATATTATAAAAGTTTGTTAATACATTATAAAAAGTTTCATCGGTTTCATTATGTTCAACAGATTCATTAAATAAATATTTTATATCTGTTACCGCTTCATCGGTTCGTTCAGCTTCATCAAATTCATCAGTATCGCTAAATAAATATCTTCCATCTGGTAGGGTCTCATCTTCACTATTAAAAACTTTTTTATATTCCGAATGTGAATAATCATCAAACATTTTTTTAACTTTTATATCAGTAGGCAATGTTTCTAGATAGTTTTTATAACTATTTAATTTTAATATATTTCCTTCATCAACTCGATCTACATTTTGTAAATGCAATTTACTATTTAAATGAGATTGATAACTTCTTTTTGTTTGCAACTTTTTTTTACATAAGACACAATAAAACTTGGTATTTTCCATTTTTTTATTTTTTAAAGAAAAAATTTGTGTTTTAATTTTAGATATAAACATTCTAATATCAAGGACTTGAGAGTTATCATATATTATTATATATTTCACATTCTTAAGTTATTTTATTTTCTTTATCACATTAAGTTTTATCATATTAAGTTTTATCATATTAAGTTTCATCATATAATGTTTTATCAAAAGATAATTTAAATTTATTTTCACTAACTATTGATTCTTCATCATCATCATCAATTGATTCTTCATCATCATCATAAATTGTTTCTTCAACATCATAAATTACACTTTTTGGTATAGGATGCCATTCTCTGATAGGATACCATTCTCTTATTGGAATATCTAATTCTAAATTACATCTTTTATCTGATAATAATATAATAGAGAAAAATATTGGTCTTTGATCTCTTTTGGAAAATTTAATAACACCACCATAATCTGAATCACTTTTAGTTTTTGTTAAAGATGATAAAATTTTAAATTGATTAGATGTAAATCCTAATTTAAATTTTGTAGACCCGACACATAGTTGTCTAACAGTATCTTCAACTATACCATCATTATTATTTTCAATTGTAAGAAAATGAAATTTAGATAAATTTTGATTATATGTAGTATTAATATCATGTACATCAGTATGAGATATAAATTTTTCTTCACTTAAATTTTTATAATCTTTTTTACCATTTACACCTTTTTCAGATGTTACAGAATCATCATTATTATCATAAGATTCTTTAAGATCGGGCAAAGCCCTAGAACCTTCAGTTCGTTTATTATGATTATGATTATGGTCATTGTTAATAGTATAAGGTGTAGTCCACATATAAATTTTCTCTTGTTGAGCTAAACCATTTATATAAGATTTTAACAAATTAATATTTAAGTTGGAATATAATCCTATATAAGTATCATCATCATATCTTTGCGGCATTTCTAATGTTTCTTGTTTATAAATTGTGTCTCTATAATAAACTTGACATAATAATTCTTCATTATGTTTTTTACTCTCTATGTGAATGTTATATTGATTTTGATCGTCAACCAATTATCTAATTTTTTCTTTCGAAAAAGATTTTAATTTTTTAACTAATTCTTTAATATTGATATAATTAATAATTTTAGTTTCTATCCAATCAGTATTACTAATTGGTAACACTGTTCTAGTAAAACCATAAACATTATTATGACCTATTAAAACCATATTTTCTTTATTTAATTCCACATAAGCTACATCATTATATTTACTAACAATATCCATAAATTTAATAAATGGATCGCCCGGAAATAAACAATAATTAGTTTCTATAGAAGGTAAACCTTTAGTCTGTTCTCTAAATATTTCGGCTTGTAATTCAAACAAAAGATTAACATCTATACATGGATTATTATTATTATTATTATCAAAACATTTATTTTCAAATCCCGTTGATCTCGTCGAATAAGAAGAACAGGATGATGCGGGCGAATATAATTTTTTTAAATTTGGTTTTTCCATTTTTTTATTTTTATTAGAAAAAATTTTATTTTTTTATTGTTAAAAAATGATGTTACCAAATTTTGGTGGAGGTGCATATATCCCGAATAATCGTGAATTAGAAATAAAAATAGAAAATTATATCATGAAAACTGGAGACGTTTTATCTGGTCCATTGCATCTTTCTATTCTTCCGCAACAAAATACAGAGTTGACAAATAAACAATATGTTGATACACAAATCAATGATTTAAAAGAAAAATATATAAACGATGTTTTGGTTCCACTGATGAATGAATTAAAGTTGCTAAAACTTAATGACAAATCATTAAACGAAAAACTATTAAAACTTGATAAAAAGGATAGAGAGCTAGAAGCAGATATAGCAAAACTTTTTAAAAATATTTCAGAACAATCAAAAATTTTAATATTACTTTCTATAAATTTAAAATCTGCAGTCATTAAAAATAAACATCAGATAAAAATGTTAAAAGAACAATTAGAAGATGAAATAGAAAAACTACCTGAAGGAATTAAAAAAAATTTAAAGCAGTTACAAACTACATTCCAAAAAAGTGTTGATGAATTAAGTTCTAAAATTACTCAACAAATGAAAAAGATGAATAGAATAATAAATGAAGTAAACTCACTTAATCAAAGAGTTGATAAAATGAAAACTCTTAAAATCAATTTAGAAAATGAATTAAAGAAAAATTTACAAGAAAACTCTAAAGAAAATAAAGAACAGTTAGATTCTGTTAAAAGACAATTAGATGTTCTTAAAATTAAGTTAAATGCTCTTAAAACGGCGTTGAAGATGAATCAGCAGAAAATGCAAGTTAATAGAAAAGAAATTAAAATACATCACACGCTGCTTGACGCAATAGATAAAGTGCAACAGTCAATTAATAAAGTTATCTGGAAGTTGTTGTCCATTCACAAACGTAAATATTAAACGGACCAAAGGTCCTCAGATTACTAACCAATCGTAGATATTTTTCCCAAAAGTCAAATTTAATCCTAAAAAATGCCTATAATTTATAAACACAATCTTAAACATTTTGCTTCAAATCAAAGAATTGCTCATGAACCACGTATGAATCCTGTTTATCATTATGATAATAGAGAAACAGTTCACACGGAAGGAGCTGGGATCTTCTCTGGTATTGGAAGTATCGTTAACTTAATTAAAAATAATAAAGATTTGATTACATCTGCTGCAAAAGGAGCAGCTGCTATAGGTAGTACAGCTAGTGCAATATCAAATGCTGTCAAATCTCAAAACGAATTAAAACAACTAGAAGCTATTCGTAAACTTAGGAATGATTCTGAAGAACTAAAAAATTTAAAAAAACTTTCAGAGGAAACAAAAAATAAAATTGCTAACATAGCTGTAGGGGGTGAAACCTTGAGGAGCGGAGCTCCGTCTGATAGCAAACATAAGAAGAAATCAGGCGCAGCCATAAAACGTTCAATTGAACCTACGGTTCGTTCAATTGAAGAAATAAGAGGTAATGGAATTAATAGCAACCTTCGGTTTAACAAGCAAAGCTGTAGCGGAGCTGGTCTAGCAAAATTCTAAAATTATGTTTTTTAGTAAAATTTTTTTAGCAAAATTTTCTTAGCAAAATTTTCTTAGCAAAATTTTTTTAGTAAAATTATTTTAGTAAAATTATTTTAGCAGAATTTTTTCTGTGTGTGAGAAAAACAAAAAGTCAAATTATTTTTTATAAAAATGTCTTCGCTTATCGAAAATAAATTTGAATTAGATAAACCACCAGGTGTTAGTTATAATCAAAAAAAGAATGACTATATAAGAATTGCTATGAATCCCGGATCTTCCAGTAGAGTAAATACTGGAGGTGATTTAATCTTTGAAGTTGATAATCAGCAGAGTTATATATATCTACCTGATTCATTTTTACACTGTGAATATTCTTTGTATAGTGATGCCAATTTTACAACACCATTACCAGATACCGATAATATTGCACTAGAGAATAATTTTTTTCCAAGATTATTTACACAAATGCGTTTAGATGTTGCAACTCAAAATATAGAAACAATAAGTGATTCTCCAGGTGTAATTGACACAATGCTTAGATTTGTAATAATTGGTGAAAATAATAAAAAGTATGAAATCGAAGGTTGGTTTCCTGATACTAATGATGGTATAATTGTTGATGATTTAACTCACGCTGGAACAGATGCAGCAGGAATTGCGAAAGATGTAGAAAATATTGCAAAACATTTAAATAAAACAAATAATGATGCATATAAAGAAAGACGTGAATTTAACAAGAAAAGTAAACAGACAGTAAATTGGTCATTGTCTCCATTATTCGGATATTTAGATTATGATAAAATATCATATCAATTAAAATTTAAATTAATAATTCATCGTACAGCAAATAATGAATTAATCTTTTTTGGTAAGAGTGGAAAAAAAGCATATTTAAAAATTGATAGACTTGAATGGTGGATTAAGCATATTACTCCTAGTTTAGAGATTGAAACAGCCATTGCAAAAAGATTAAATACTAACAAACCAATTCCAGTAAATTTTCTAAAGCGTACTGCTAGTTCAGTAACTTTTTCCGAACAAAGATTTAACTGGCATTTTACTAGAACTGCGAATACTCCAAGATATTTATTGCTAACTTTTCAAAGAAATAATTCTCCAAGTTTTGATAAGAACAATAATCTCTTCCATATTAATACAATTCGAAGTTTACAAGTTTCATTAAATCAAACCCGATATCCAATTGATCCATTAAGATTCGATGATACCAATAATCAATTTATGGAAGGATATGATTCTTATCGAAATCTTTGTATAGAATTTGGAGTTGAACCACAATTAACTCCTGTAGATTGGAGACTGTTATATCCTGTTTTCTGTTTCGATTTAAGTGCACAATCTGAAGATATTATCAAGACTGAATGTGATGTAACAATTAATATTGAAAAGAAAGATTCCACAACTTCATTGATGGCTTATGGTTTATTGCTAGAAGATGTAAAATATTCTATTGAAATTCTTAATGGAAAGATGGCTAGGATAGGTTAGTAACCTGAGGACCTTTGGCCGATCGGTTAAAGCCCAAGACTTCGTCGATTAATTAATTTTTTTCATAACTAGAATAGATTAAAATTTTTTGGTAACTTAAAATTTTTTGGTAACTTGAAATTTTTTAATAACTAGAATAGATTAAAATTTTTTCATAACTAGAATAGATTAAAAATTCTTAACTTAAAAATTTTTCGTAACTAGAATAGATTAAAATTTTTCGTAACTTAAAATTTTTTTATTAAAAATGTCGCAAGCGAAAAGTAATAATAAAACTGTTGAATTAAAATTACGTAATATTGTTGACAAAAATACCCCTAAAACTATTACGATTAACAAAAAAAAGTATCACATAAGTAAACCAATGATAGAGAATATTCAATTACAAGAAGAAAAGAATGGCGGGATTCTCTCATTAATTCCCCTAATAATAGGTGGTATAGCAGCTGCAGGAAGTGTTGCAGGCGGGACAGCTGGTATTGTCCAAGCAGTAAATAAAAATAAATCAGAGAAGGCAGCATTAGAAGAACAAAAACGTCATAATAGAGAGTTAGAGAAAGTTGCTAGGGGAGAAGGAATAGTAGATAATTTTATTAGTAAATTGAAATTAGTTGATGAAGGAAAACGAGTTCTTAAAAATATTCTCCACAATGTTGATGATTTAATTGAAATTAAAGAAACTAAAGATGGTTCTGGAATATATCTAAGTCCTAGTATGATTCGGTAATAACCTCAGGACCTTTGGTCCGATTCGGTAAAACAATTATTTTATTTTATCTTTTAAATTTTTTTTTAATCTTTTAAAATGAATTCTAAAAATTCCGAAAATTTAATTAAATTAAAAATTTCTAATTTAGATTTATTGAATTATCTCTTAATAGTACATAAAAACTCAAATTGTAAAATTTATGAAGGTAACGACGACAAACAAAGTTTGGCTACTACCTACGGTGGTGACATACAAAAAACATTAGAAAACTTTCCTGGATTTATTTGGAGTAAATATTCGAAAAAAAAACATCTTCCTGGTCATTCATATACCGGTCCAGGAACTCGATTAGATATCAGACTAGATGAGAATAATAATCCGAAACCAGGTGAAAACCAATAAATAGAGTAGATGCCGCCGCTTATAGACATGATTTAGCTTATCGAAATCATGATCTAAGTTCTCGACATGCAGCTGATAAGAAAATGATTCAAGAATTAGATAGTATTCAGAATCCTACATTTAGAGAAAAAATTGAAAGAATGTTTGTTAAGAAAGCTTTACAAGCTAAAATATTATTCGGTCAGGGTTTAAATGAAACGACAGCAAAGCTGTCTGAGAGCAACGCTCGAACCTACGCGTCTGAAATTCATAGGGAATACAGAAAGCCGAAATATTTATTGAAAGTAAAAGTATTTAATAAAGATGATATTTAGAGTGCTGATCTTATTCATATGCCGAATGAAAGGGACTACAAATACGCATTGACCGTTATAGATTTATATACACGATACGCTTGGGTAAAGCCTTTAAAAAATAAAAGTGGTCTATCAGTTAAATATGCGTTTGAAGAAATCTTTAAAGAAAGTAAGAGAAAGCCAAAAAAATTGTTTGTTGATAAAAGGGTCGGAATTTTATAACCGAAACGTTCAGCCACTATTTGAAACTATTTATTCAACTGAAAATGCAGGGAAGGCCGTAGTGATAGAAAGATTCAATCGGACGTTAAAAAATAAATTATTCAAGAAATTTACTGAGCAAAGAAATCAGAAATGGTTGAAGATATTACCAGGAATTGTAGAACAGTACAATAATAAAGTTCATTCTGGTATTGAAGAAACTCCAAAGAATGCTTCTGACGACCCTGATTTAATCCGAAAGAAAATATTCGAGAATAATTATTCGAACGAAAATAATAATTTGAATGAGAGTAATCCGAATTTACAGAAACGTAAGCCGAAATTTAAAATTGGAGATAGAGTTAGAATATTTAAATATAAGAATAAATTTGAAAAAGGCTTCGTTGGCAATTGGACTAAAGAAATATTTGAAGTTTGTAAAATAAATCAAACTTATCCGATTACTTACGAAATCAAAGATTTAGATGATGAAGATATCAGAGGCCGATTTTATCAAAATGAATTACAACGAACTGATTTTTAATTATCATTATCATTATTATTGGAACTAACGTTTCGGGAATGAAATTCCCTTATTCAATTCCCTTATTCAATTCTAACATAATATCTAGAAATGGCACCCCTTTTTGTAATTTAAATAAAACATAAGGACATAATTGACCACAATAAGTAGTTCCCGGTTTTTGAATTTGAAATGTATTATAAGTTCCATTGCCAAGTAATTTTTTGACTTCATTTGTAGGTGGAAGTCCATAAGAGTCGAACCAATAGTTCTCAGCCTCCGGGCGGTCGAAATAGTAATTATCTCGATTTTTATTAAAGATACCTGCAGACCAATGTACTCCTTTTTCATCCGTTGTGTGAAGATTTGTTATGAAATTTACAGTTGGCTTATTTTTTAGGAATTGTAATTCGTCTCTCATTAGAACATGAAAATTCTTTATTCCTAATTGATTTGCAATTTTCTTTAGATCAAAATTTGTAGTTGTTTGCGTTCCATATAATTTTAAAAACTCATTTATGTTGTTCATTTTATAATAAAAAATTTCTTAAGGGACCCCTAGAAGTCAGAAGGGACCCCTAGAAGTTAGAAGGGAGGGGGTAGTAGAACTACGCTCATATGATATTTAAGGATACATCCCCGCGGTTTCTTCCACTTTTGTTTCTTCCACTTTTAAAGAAATATTATTAGACACATGATATATTTTAAAAACCTGAAAAACGTCTAAACTCATGAATTTGAAATTCTCAACTTTTATGATTTTCGGTGTCCTGGAACGGTCATGATTTTAAGGGGGGTAAAAATTGTAATTCTCAAATTTGAGATTCTTAACTTTTATGATTTTCGGTGTCCTGGAACGGTCATGATTTTGGGAGTAAAAATTGTAATTCTCAAATTTTGAGATTTTGAAAAATTTGAAAATTGGGTATTTTTAAAAACAGTTTTTTCTTCATAACCTGAAAAAGGGTTCAAATTCATGAATTTATGTCGTTTTTAAAAATACCATTTTTGAAAAAATGGTACATTTTGAATGGATTAAATTCATGTATTTAGGTCTTAAAAACCTGAAAAAGGGTTCAAATTCATGAATTTATGTCGTTTTTAAAGATACTATTTTTTTGAATTTTATGGTGTCCTGGAACGGTCTTTTGCCCATTACTAACAACTTAATTGTCAAATTAATTGCTAACTTACAATTCATGCTTAGTTTTTCAAACAGGACGGTGGTCTATCTGCTTTGGTGCATATGAATTATCAAGGTAGTATTTTAATTTTTGTTCACATTGATTAAGCATTTCCATCCATATTGTCATACCGAAAGCGAAAATATGATGGATCTTTATTGCTACATATTGTAATTTCTATTTTCAGGGATGACGAAAAAGTTATCTAGATGCACGTGCTGCAAGAGGTGTTTTCAAAAAGAGTACATGATATTCTTGAACCTTGGGCCAACTTCTACCAGGACCTTTATAAAGACTAGGTCACTCTAATACATAGAAATTGACAACAATAAAACCTCTAGAATGGAAGTTAAGCTTCATGCAATACACAATAGTGGCACAAAAGTCGCACGCACTTTCACTTAGATACACCTGTCAACGTCTTCATCATTGGGCTAGAATCAGTCACATGTGTAAATCTAAGCTCTTAATTGGTCATTCATGCCCCAACTTAGTTCCCCCGAATGTGCCGCGACCTTGAGTCAATTTCCATTCTAGTCAACTTCAGATAAGCAGTTTATTTCTATGCTCCAATACATGTTCAAGATCCGCCGTGCGATGACATCAAGCCCATCCTAAGGTGCGAAATCACCTCACCGATTAGCAAAATGAAAAACAGGAAAAGTCTTGACATTGACAATATCTATTCTGCATTCCCAAAAGCTGGCGGCGAACCAATAGTCAATGCACTGTTACAGTTATTCAATGCTATCCTCTCAACAGGCAAAGTGCCCAAACCTTCAAAGAGGCTCTCATAGTTGTCATTTACAAAAAAGAACAGCAGACTAGACTGCAGCAATAATCGCCCCATAAGCCTTTTAAGTCATGTACACAAGTTGTTTGTGAAAGTCATGCATAAAATCGCATGTTTAGCAATGGAAATTATCTATGCAAACGTCATAAAGTTCACCCAAGAAAGGATGATCACGATAAGCAAATTCGTTTTCCTTAATGCAATAATTAACTCAACGTTCCAGCACGATAAAAAATCCATGGTCATGCATGCTCTAGCAAAAATATGATGACCAACTCAATAGGAGAGCGCATTCAGAAGCGTCAGTTTAAGTAACTAAGCAGGAAAGACACTCAAAAGAAGCGAAGAACTCAACCTCGTTGCCAGTTTACCTGGCCCATTCTGTGCCCTGTTATTTCACAAGTCCAGGCTCAGTGTATCAGACAGTCTCAATCATAGAGACGAATTTTCGATAGCGAATTATTCATTGACAACAAGTATGCTGGTTGTGCCAACAACTATGCCAGTTTTGAAGGCTTCGAATTCTCTGTTTGTCAAATGAATCCTATGACCATGCTATGACGTGCAAATGTTTCCATTAGATATGAGAATGACGCAGTGATCATAGAGCTTGTAGAAATCTTGTATTGCCAACAACTGTGCCGGTTGAGACAACAACTATGGCACAAGGCATAGAAATTGACAACAATAAAATCTCTAGAATGGAAGTTAAGCTTCATGCAATACACAATAGTGGCACATAAATCCCACGCATTTTCACTTAGATACACTTGTCAACGGCTGTATCATTGGATTAGAATCAGTCATATGTGCAAATTTAAGCTTTTAATTGGCTCTTCATGCCCCAACTTAGTTCCCCCGGATGTGCCGCGACCTTGAGTCAATTTCCATTCTAGTCAACTTCAGATAAACAATCTATTTCTATGGCAAAAGGCATATTGGCATAATAAAGTCGTAGTAAATCACGACGGGTCTCCAAATCCATTTTTGAACCTCTCTCACCCATGATCACAAACTCGAACATCACTGCGAATGAGTTGGCACTTCTTCACGCTTCAGTGTTGAAAGAATTATCTAAGATATCTATGATTACCACAGCTTTTTAGAAAGTTTTGAAAATTGTGAAAATCACTACACACATGTTATCTTAAAGATAGTCACTGCAGTAATCGCTGAGTAATTCTAGCAACGAAATTTACCATACCGGCAATTGAATATTTCTATTATCATAGCTATACATTACTATCATTATTTATTCACATAAGCAACATTTCATAAAGATACGAATGTAACTTTATAACGATTGTAACTCGTAACGATATTTCGAGACGCTTTTCGGAAAAAGTTTGAACTTTTTCGATTGACGTTCTTAAATTGATGTCCATTTATTGCACAATAAATACTAACCTTAGTACTTTGTACTAAGTATTACTAAGTACAAAAACTTCAAATAAAACATGGAAATATTGCACCGGAGTCCAACCCAGTGATTTGCTGCTAAAATTAGGAGTTAGATATAAACTTGTCTAACATGAGTCATTGGGTCGTCTGCGGGCCTTTTTTTATAGAGGTATGGACATTTCCAAAACTTGCTTGGATTGGACTATATTTAGCATTGCATGTCGACAATTTACATGTATATTTCTTCCTTGTCTTATATTGGCTAGCATGTCCTTACTATCACATAACTGTCAAATCTATATCAGTAGGATTTAGATCAGTAAGAGCTGAATGATATTCGTGAAAATTGCAGATATCAACAGACGATAAAACCAGTGATTACATTAAGCTTCAAATAGCTCGTCAGACTTTGGAAACCGCTGAAGGGCACATCGAAGAAGAATTATGGTATTTGGAATTATTAGCAAACTATTTGCGCACACACACACTGAGAGAGAGAGAGAGAGAGAGATACGAGGAGAATCCGTGAAGGTGTCGCCCACAACTGCCCAACTTCCAAGAACGAGAATGAAAATTGAGCTTTTGTACGACCGATTTCGTATGAAAACTTTTTCTAGTAATATCACCAGTGAATGCTCCAATCTTACGGTTTTCACTCTTGAGCGATTACTATTCATGACAGAGCATAGGTTGCGACTGCACTTTGAAAGAGCCCGTGTCTTTCAGTCAGGTAATAAATAGTTTTTCTACACAAGCCAGCTTAGCACTCGTGGTGCAATCAGATTGACAGGACGATCAAGACACGCTAGAATTTCTTGGCAAGAGAGTAGCTTTTCTAGATTCATTGTCGTCTTTAAGGCAGCAAAATTGATCAGGAAATTCAAACTCTTGCATGATTTTTGTAGCTGAATAGCCGACATGTCAACAGCAAACTGATTGCTTAAAATGAATAGCAATGCACCTTCAATTCTAGTTATCGCTATTTCTAAGAAATTTAGGTGACTCAGAAGCTCGAAATTTTAGACAATTCTACCTTATTATTATTCCACCCAATTTTTAATATGTATTCCACCAAAAAGAATTTGATGGTGCTCACTTAGATTAATCCTCATGTTCACTACATGGAATAACACGTATTTCATGTACTAATAGGCCAACTGACTTCCCAGATCTCTACAAACTGATATGAAGCTACTATATATTATGCGACTTGTGAAGCTGCATCAAGCCTGATAGAGTGAGATAGCTCCAACATTATGTAATAGATAATGCATATATTTGAGGTCATTATTACTATAATTAACGAGAGCCGAAGGCTCAAGGGTATTATGACAAATAATGACCGAAGAAATCTGTGCATTATCTGTTATAATGCATGACTTTTTTCATAGAAGTTTGCATCAGGTTAATAATTTCCAATCGGGAAAATAATTACCTGCTTCGTGGAACTTATTAACCTGTGGACATAGAAAGCCTTACAAAATCATGCATTATGAAATAGTATATCACATGGTGATGATAAACATATTCACAGGTAGACTAGGTGTGTGCACGAGATATCATTCTCCATCAATATCCAATTTCTATGTCCATTACCATTTCAACCATAAAAAGGCCGAAACGGCATTGAGGAGAACACTGAATTACATTCCAAATTAAATTTGACAAACTGAGAATGACGAGTTCATCAAAATCTTGAACGTTGTTCAGTTAGTGTTAATCTCAAGGAATTTAACAGCGTTTTGCTAGTGATCATCATCAAATGTTTGAACGTCTAATCATATAAAAAGTCCCCTGTCGCGTATGTAGAACATCTATTTGAAAACTACTGAATAGCCCTTACTGGTATTCAAATAAATTACGCGCAGCTCACACAAAATTAATTAGTGGTATATTGATGTAGAGATTCATTCAAGAGACCTAAATCGATAGATTATTGTATCCATCTGCAGAAATACACAACACTTTCTTCTTTTCTGCCCATGCCTTTTCATATTCTGCCCATCTTTGCATTAGTGATAAATCACTTACATTACAGGTGGCACTACCAATTTATATCCATGTGTTGTACAATGCTTGGTGCACCCTACATGTAGACATGTGCTGCGATTCTTCAGAACATAAAATGCTTGTTATATATGTATACATTAAATCTGCATTGAACAGCCCCGATGCAGGCCCTACCCGGTCCCGGATTTGCGAAGTACGAACACGCCGCGCTAGTCATCTTCTTGACGTCTTGATAAATTTGATATTTCGTTGTGAACATTTGAGCTTAAGATTTGAGGTCGGTTTGCAATCATGACGAAGACATGGATGGTTAGATTATGCGCTTCCGTGGCACACGTGAATCTTCTCCATAGGAATGAGTGATTCTATCAATGGACTGAAAGACTATCCGCTCTGCCATGTGCAATTCGTGGAAAACAATTTCTGAAAAGATTTGACATAGTTCTACATACTGTCTTGGCGGAATGAGCTATCAGAAATATCTTCATTAAATTTTACAGGCACGAGTCATACCACGGTTTGAAAGCGCCCTTGCATATTGTTCATTTTACTATTTATATGAGACTTAGCTCATGTCTGAATGTTGAAGAGCAAAGCATCTTGATTGAAACTTGAAACATAATAACTGATTGAAAGCATGAATTGCGTCAATATTCAAATGTCAACTAACTTGGAATAAAGATAGTCGCCCAATTCACTAATCCAAAACAATAACAATAAACACCAAAATCAAAACAATGCAATATGAAAGTAATGCACGAGCGCTTTCGTGGTCTCTATTCATGTGCAACGACCAAGTGAAATGAATGCAACAACTAGGGAAAATTTGGAACACAACTCAAAACGGTACTAATGAACTTACCGTGGTCAATCACCACGGTAACAGCAGGGTGTAGATGAACTCCTTTTGGACACAAAGTCCAGGCTTGCGTCCTAGAATGAACAAAGCTTCCAGAATACGCAACTTAACATTTTGACTGGAAGAACACAAAATCGAAAAATATGATGAAAACGTATTACCAACAAATGCATCACATTGAACAGCGTGTCTACAAATATATGAGGATGGATTACGAGTTGATGAATTACATGTATGAAGCCAACAAGGTTGTTTGATTCTTGTATATGTGCGTTCTTTAAAAGACCCTGTTCCCTTTCTGAAAAGGTCACATGTTATTTATAATTTTACCTGTGACTGCAGAAGCAGTTACATCGACCGAACAGATAGGAACCTTGGTGTTAGAATTAAAGAGCATTTACCTCGCTGGCTTCATACATGTAATTCATCAACTCGTAATCCATCCTCATATATTTGTAGACACGCTGTTCAATGTGATGCATTTGTTGGTAATACGTTTTCATCATATTTTTCGATTTTGTGTTCTTCCAGTCAAAATGTTAAGTTGCGTATTCTGGAAGTAGCGGAAGTGTATTCTGAAAGAGCGCAAACGTGTGTTTGAACGGTGGCATATCTTTGACTTACTTGTATCAGAAAGCATGCTTGAAATGCGGTTACTCGCATTTCCAAAAACAGCATATTTGAAGTGTACGTAACAAGTACCTTGCTCATGGGAATTAATTTTGTTCGAGTTTATATACTCTAAACCAGCACCTCCTAAATCACTAACTTGAGCAAGACACTATTCGTAACTAATAAAAAAGTCCTAAAGCAAAGCGTTTGGGAGGCTAACGCACCAGGGTAATTGTTCTCTTTAGTAAGTCAACATTCTATTTCACGCAGGCTCCTAAAATTCTAGTGTGTCGCGCTTTAGGATGCAGGTTTCTTCGATTTTAGGAGGTGACAGTAACAGTTTACAGTTTACAGCTAGCTCCATAGGTGTACTACAGAGGTGTCGTACAGTGTACGAATTCGACTTTAAACTCCATGTGGACACACGATGAAAGCCCAAATACGGTGTTTTGATCATTCAAGCTTGCTCATATGAATGAATTCAAATCATTAATTCAGGTTTTAATCACGGTTTTAAATCATGACGCAAATCATATTTGGTTTGCCCCACATGCATCAAAGTACATAAAATGGAGCAGCAAAAGGGTGTGAATCTGTTTCATCTGACTACTGCAAGTCTTCTTTAATAACATTCAATATCAAATGTACTACGCGAGTTTCAAAATTGTGGAACTGATTGTTGTTAGATATTGTTTTGTGTATTTTTAGTTTCCATATAATTGTGCTAAGCTGATAAGCAATTTATTCAGCTTAGCAACCTTTCCTTAAATGGAAAAATATTTTGACACCTGAAATTTGCACTTAGCCAAGATGCAGCCTACAACGCCGACTCCAGCTGGAGTGGGTTCCTGTAAGTGGATATCAAGAATGTCAACGACATAGATAAGATTCTGCATTATCTCCCAATTTAATGGTCTACTGTACTGATGAAGTAAACTAAAGTTCACGCAATGACTGAATGACCCAAAAGTTCCAAAAGTGACATCTTACTTGATAAGCTTGGCAAATTGTTAGCATTTGTAATTGATGTTGGACAGCGCAAAGAGATGGAGTGAAAGAGAAAGAAGGGCAGAGAGAGAGGGCGCACTTTTAGATTCTTTAGTGGGTGGGCTGATACTTTTTTACAACTTTATCAATATCAATGTATTCATGGACTCCACGATTTCCAATATTGGAGTCCTTTACTTTCTTCAAATATACGATTTATTATTATTATTATTATCAATGGTCAGAAGTGAATTGACATTAATTATCTTGATAGATGCAATTAACGCTTAGAAGCTACATAATTCTATAATGACAGAGTAGTTGCAGATAATCCTCACACCGAATTAGCAATTATCAGACGCAAAAAGGTGCTATCGTTGAAGTCATTGTTGAAAATATATCAAGCATTCATGTTTTGCAAAGTTCTCGAGCCATGGTTCTTTGAATCGTCTCACTTACGTCTGTGGTAATTTGGCAACGGCCAGTCGTGGATCGAACTAAGAAGTTGCACGTCCTTTCAAGGCAACTGAGCTATAAATTTAAGGTACCTGGTAAACTACTGACAATTTGAGAAATTCTTGTTGAACAGCATATGGTCGCATTCATTTTTGAAAATTTCGCAAATAATTAGAATAATTTGAGTAAATTTAATATATTTTATTTTTCTCAAAGGTTGGGTTGACAGAAATTAAAATATTTTGACAATATGTGACAAACATTTTATAGACAGTTAAAATCTTCTACCAGTTATCTCATCCTTTTCTCTAATGCTCCAGTCAATCTAAAAGTCTAAAGAAATCAGATCAATAATTTCAAAAACAGCGTTGCACTTCGGTCACAACAATCAAATTCTCCCCAGATAATTTGAATAATCTTAAAAAATCTCTAATATATATTATCTTTAATTGTGGACTGACTTTGTCATCTTAAACTGATCAATAAAAGTTCGGAATGCTGTTGCTGCTGATCAGCGTATCACATCATTTAAATTCAATGTAAATGTATAAATTGCGCATGTATTTGCTAAATGGTTAGGATTCACAGCTTCGTCGATGTCGCAGTTTGTCAAGGCATGGACCAGCCCATGATGACATGCCTGATAATTGAGTTGAACACTCGGATCAATCTATCACCATCTGCGCATAGCGACGCCATGCTCGTGTCGATGTTGATGTGGATTCCATTCAAATACGTCAGTCATAAAATAGTCAGTCTAACATGTCTATGTGAATTGGGTGAGTTGATCTTGGTTGGCAAGATCAACATGTCTAAAATTAAGTAAATTATTGACTTTAAGCAGCATAATGAATATAAGCCAAACTTCTATTAAATTTATACATTTGATAGAACATCATATACTATCAGTTTGGCTATATTTATTCAAAATGTCAGTAGAAATTTGGACAGCAAATAACACATGTAAAGAAGTTTCAAAGAGAACTGAATTGGTAGAACTGCAAAATGGTTTAATATGCCTATCTAAAATTCCACATAATCTCATGTTTTAGATTATTAAAAGTGCATCATGCTAAAACATGAAGTGCATTAAAATGAATCACATACATGTAACAGCAAGCTCTCTTCATCCTTTTCAAAAATCAGACAGCTCTAATGGATTGGCATCTTAGGTAGATACTTCTTGACTATGCCATCTTTAGGTAGGTAAAGAAAGTAACGCATAGAATGTAGTACACATACCGTTACATACATCATCTACACACATACATTCTTGGTGCACTTGCTTCACAGACACTTTACATTATTCGATGTCTGAGGAATGTACTGAGTAGAAGAGAATTAGTCATTGTGTATCATGCGATCATGACTTCTCTTTTTCTGTATGCATGCCTCACGTACGGGAATTCATCAATTTTTTTTATTTGTAAACTGGAGCGATTTCAAAAATGAGCTCACCGACTCATCTGTGGGAGCAACTGCTTGTGTGAATCATTTTCCCCCTTAAAGTCGATTTTTGAAGAGCGTGGACTAGAACTTTTTGAAAACCTGTGGGGATCATTTGAATCATCCGCTTCATGACATTGTTCCGATCCGATCGTTGATATATCAGTCGCCTCAAGTGTGGAGCATTAATTTGAAATTAATATTACATCCAGTCCATTGAGTGTACTTTCTTCTGCAAAGTACTTCATCATACTTTACATTCCTAGTGTGAAAATACTACGACCTTTGAAGAGTGGGATTCTCATTCTGTGGAGCCATGAGGGTGATCAGATATTTGTACAAACATGTGTTAGAACATTGGCCGGTAGCGCTATATGAATTTAAAACATTAGAGTTCCGAGAATTTGACGATGCTGGTATGCGGTCAATCTATTGTCCAACTTCTATATGCAGCTCTCTAAGTTACATTGTCATTACGAATTTCATAACAATGCTGCCCGCTCAATTTTCACTCTCAGGAGAAGCAATATCAGCAATTTCACGATTATGTGGTAAAACTTTTGTCACAGTATCGACCTCTTCTTTGATTTCTGAGGGTTCGAGGCCCGAAGGCAATCGCGTCAAATTGTAATTGGCCGCGACAGACTAATATAATACTGTGCATGTACAATTACGAGTAGGAGGAGAACGAACATCAAGAAGAGAGCGAACATCAAGGAGAACGAACACCGGGAACGGACGGACAACAACACCTCCGCGACACAAGGCGACACTTTGCTTTCGACTGACAATATTCTTCGGCGATGGACGCTGCCCCTCATAACGCATAAGTTCAGACGGTGTCATTTTTACTCTTTATTATTATATTAGTTATTAAGATAATGTCAAATTTTATTGAAAGCTATGATTTTATGAGGTGTTGAATAAAGTTTAATTGTACATGTGTCTTGCTATTCCTTTAGTCAACTCTGGACGCGTTATCCCTTGTAATTTATAGAATTTTGAGTAAGCAATAAAATTTGAGTCATCGAAATATTGAACCTATATTTATTTATTAAGGAAGAGTTATCTCTCCTTTAGATTTTTGATTAAGAAGTCAGTGATTTGAAACGAACCCTAAGTAATTAGCTAGTAAGCTACTTTAGCTACAAAAAAAGCTAATTACATCTCTACGACAAATCTGCGTCAATATCTGCGAATTTTGATGTTTTCTATGTACATTACATGTTCATGTAATGGTGTCATTCTTTTCAAATGAGTCGATCGAGCATTACTTTTGTATTTTGTATTGCTTTTTCCTTGCTGTGTTTTAAACTTTAGTTATATTTGGACTATCAAACTTCTGATTTACTTGATTGATTTGTAAAGTGACATGTATGATTTTCATTTAATAAAGAATAAACGAATCTCTCTCTCGTTTTCATACATGGACCGTCCAAATGACAAATCTAAACACATTAATCTTTTCACACCAACCTCACTTAAGAGAAATTCATGCCTAATTATCATCATTTTTGACATCAATAACTGTATAACTACTTTTTTTGAGTGGTCGTTTTCAAGGGATATCGTTTCTAAGCCCCACTGGATCTTTGATCAAAGTAGCGTCTGGTGTTCCTCAGGGATCAGTCTTAGGACCTTACGTTTTCTCCCTGTTCATTGGTACTCTTCATCTCGAATTCAACCCATTTGGTGAAATTTGCTGACGACTTGACTTTGATAGAGTCTTGCACAAAGGCGAGTCCAAATTTCTCAAATTTAGATGCAATTTAAAATTGGCCTGAAGTCAATAAAAAGTTTTTGAATCACATTAAATGTCAACAAATGATTATTCGTCGGGGCAATCACTCGATAACTAGTCCATACGACGGCAAACGGCATTGAATTGACTTCTCAAGTGAGCATTTTAGGTGTGACACTGAACGATAAACTTACCTGGAATGATCATTTTCAAAGAATATTTCTAGCTACTTCAAGACGTTTGTCCACAATTCTAGCATTGAAATCTTTCGTTCCCGAAATGCGTTTAGTTGAGGTGTACAATGGATTTTTTATGTCTGTTTGTACTCAACTCCCCTATTTTGTAAATCTCCTTTTTGGAAGGTTTACAAAAGTGAGTGTTACTTTTCAAATGAAGCGACTGCAAAAAAGAGCGTATCGTATCATTTGCAACCATTCCTGCCGTTGTCCTGTAATCCGTGACATTGTAGAAGCTAATAAGCAGGCTTCTCTGAAGTTTTCTCTTTGTGTAAATGCTCGGACCAGCCCTTAAAACATATTGATCCTCCAGTTACCGGCTACCGGTCATCATCCGTATTCCCTATTGCTCGACGGAGCGCTGATTGAACCCGTTCTTCCCGTACACGTACATGTTATCCACGTCATGAACGCAGAATATTCACTCTGACAAAACGGTCTTATATCGTATGCGATGGTGACCATTGCTACACGAGCCTTCTAATATTTTATTTCTGACTTTGTGTTTGTGTCTTTATGTGATTTCCATTGATTGAGAATAAATGCATACTTATTATTATTATCAACGCTATATAATCCATTGATATAACCTACCAAGGTCTAATACTATAGTGCCTATTTGAAAGGAAAGATAAACCACATGCATAAAAGGTGCAATTATGATGAAGCTTCAAGTTTCATATTCAAGAATCAAACTAAAAATGTACCAATAATATTTTTAAATGTGACTAGTATCAAACTCAATACAGTGAAAATCTAGTCGTAGAAAAGTGTAAGTTTGAATAATAATACTTTTTCGGGAATGAGTTGAATACCTCATGTTAAATTCGTTGTGTCTATATTCGACGGAATTTGGCATGCTGTGGAAAAATTATTCAAATAGCTTGCCTCCGGCGAACAACGATCTATTAAGGGTTTATAAATGGAAGTTGATTATGTCTACTCTAATAAAACGACTGAAACAAAAACAGCTGAATTATATGCTGTGTTGTTAATTCTAGATTGGTGTGGATTATCGAAACATAGGAAAGCTTTGATGATGTAGAAATTGGGAACTGGAACGGAAATTTTGGCGGTTATGAGTTACCGCTCCCAAATTTGTGTCTCTGTGATCTGACACCGAAGACGCTTTGCTTTGAGGCGCCCAATTATCTCAGCAGTGAAATTTGAATCCCGACAACAAGAGATATAATTGAGCGTCCCATGTGATCATTGATAATTGGATAACGCCAACAGAATTTGTTCATGGTATATAAAAGAATTTGATTTTTCAACTGCAAAGAGATATCACAATCAAGCAAAAGGAAATGCGATCCATTTACAAGGACTCTGACCGATTCAATAGCGTCTCGAGGTCGTAGTTTACATATCAAACTCATGATGCGTCTTGTCAATTAAGCTACGTACTTGTATAAACCTCATCTCTCTCGCTCACTCTCTCTCTCTCTCTCTCTCTCTCATACACAAACACACACATACACTTTCGAGCCATTGTATCTACTTGATCTAGAACTTGAGATTTGCAACTAGCAATCTAGTTAAATTTCGATGGGCATTCATCAAATATCACTTTAAACACACTATTGTAGTCTGATGGTACTCCCAATATAAACTACTGCATACCAGAATTAAAGAGCACGTTACTCAAAAAGCATCATCAGTACATAAACATTTGAAATTATGCAACAGTAACCACATAACAACAGAAGTAATAACACAAGAACACGACAATAGTAACATCAGACTACGTGAAGCATTGTGGATCAACAAGCCACAACCGAAAATTAACTCGAGAGAAGAACGTGAACAATATAAACATTTCCTTTTTATATGAATTATATGATAACATTTTCTATACTTATACCTCCATGAAGAATTTTTACATCTATGTAATTATTACATCTATGCACTTCATATACTATCAATACTTCTATGGATTTTATTTACTTACTGAAACCTTGATATCTTACTAACAATATTTTCAAAATCGTTTGATATTTGTAAACATAAAATCCTTTTATCCCCTGACGTGGCCTGTGTAGGCGAAAATTTGGGAAATAAAACAATAATAAGAGCATCGGCTACTTTCAATTCATTGTTTATAATGCTGTTTAAGCGGAACTTTACTATTTTAAGCAATAATTAATAAATGCGTTTAATAATTATAGCAGGCGCACTAACTTAGGCGGTTTGCCAATCGTGTGTTTATAGCGATGAATGCCCGTAGAAATTTCACTAACTTGCCAATTGCAAATTTCTAATTTACCCGGGCATGGTTGCAACTTTAAATAGGGAGTTGTGTCGGCGTGCTGATGATTCCTGATATTGAATGAAATGGTGGCTATTCAGGAGTGACCGCACGGAAGCACTGGTAAGCTAACAAATCTCTAGCAGCATCATTCATCCATTGAAATTTGCTTGTCACCGTAGTACCGCAGTTATTATGAAAAAGAACAATTTAAAGCAGCAAATAATGACTGATATGCAGGCACTTAAATCTCAAGAATGCGAAGCATTGAAAACATAAGGTCAAATTGAGCAAATCCCTTCTCTACTAGGTGATCGGTCATAAGCTGATATTATGAAGCTAGTTTAAGCCATTCCAATCCCGGGATTAATGACGAGCCCTTGTATGGTGAAAAGTGGCGTTTGCGGCTGCCAAGGAATATTGTGCTGTGTAGGATTGTTCAAATCGGAGGACATCTGGCGAAGTCCTTGATTCCGAAACAGGAATTGTAGAAAATTAATTGTATTTTTGGTCCCATATTTTGTTGGCAACCAATTGATATAATTGGATTACATGAGCAATCAATTAATAGAATTGAAGATCGTTCATCAATCAGTTAATTAATTACAATTAATTTTCAATTGACTAGTTTTTTCATTTCCACGTGCAAACTTATAAGATTGATTATAAGCTGTGTGATGCTCGCAAATAATCAAAATTTCAGAGTAGAAGTCAATCCCTAATATTTGAGTGAGTTCGAGTGAGAGGTTGATTCGGATGTAAACTTTGAACGGCTGTCCTGAACAATTTAAGTTTAAAAAAATGAAGATGCACAATTGCGAAAGGCTGCGACCTTTTTCTAGGCCAGCAAATGGCTTGCGGTTTATTTTCACTAAAAAAGGAAGATCTCTGCTAAAGATTTCAATTTTCACAGAAAAGGTACGAAGGTAGGTGGTCTATGGGAACTGCATCAAATTATTGCAATTAATTGGAATAATTGGCACCTGATACACTCAATTAATTGAATTAAAGATGGTTCATGGATTAATTAGTAGCAATCAATTAATTGCAATTGACTTCCAATCAATCAATTCATTCCAGCAACTACATTGAAATGCATATGACTATCAGTATTTCATGTATAATCAAGTGAAGTTTGAAAGTTCCAATGGCGTGTTATTGCACTTAGAGTCGAAAAGATAAGCTTACACTTAACTACTGAAATTACCACCATATCTTGGCCATACTCCAGACATTATTTCAGCAAAGAAGCGATTTCATAGAGGATCTTTGGTCATTTAATAGAGCACAGAATTTTCAAAGAAAGAGAGCACTCCCCTGATAACACGAGTAGAATGCAAGCTTAAATGAACATCTTATTTTTGTTCCGGCAAAAATTCATTAAATTTATCATCTGAGTATCGAAGAGCGACTACTTCTGCAGTGAAATAAAGCGATAATTGAGAATTAATTGAGTTTCATTGCTTAGATAGGTTCAATGCAACTTTGTTAGTGTTTTCCTGAAATTTGCTGATTAAATAAATGTTTAAAACTCCATTTCTATTATGAATTTCGGCTTTGAGAGAACAGTTTCGGGTTTCATTTGGTAAGCAGTATTCGAGTTGAATTGTGTTCGTGCTCCTCTTTGATTTTTCGGGTCAGTTAGAGTCAATTATATTTTTTGCTACCACTTGTCTCTATCAAATACTGAATATACAGGGTCCGTCGAAAGTCGTATAGGGATTGTAAATGACTGCAAAAATGGCTAGGATGACTATTCAGGCTAAATTTTACTAGAAATTTACAAATGAAACACATAAATTTCATAAAATTATGCATGGGAAATTACATCACGCAAGTGAGCACCTTGGTGCATGATACAAGATTGTGCCTTCTTTACAGCACCCATCATGCCATGTCTCAAAGTTTGTCGACTAATCATCTGGATTTCACTTCTCATATTTTCGTTTTCTGTACTGGTGGTTCTCGACTTTGAAACATACACTCTCTTTCAAATATCCCAAAGAAAAAAATCTGGGATCTCGGAGGTCGGAAAATTCACATCTTCCAGAGATGATGTCATGTTCAAACGTTTCCTGTAAAAGTTTCAATGTCTCATGAGCACTGTAGCACATTGCACGATCTTGTTTAAACCATAAAGCAGCTTGATTTGGCGATGAGTTAAATCTTGGTATCGAGAGCGACCTAATCATTTCCCGGTACTTTGAACCTGGGCTGTGGAGCCGGAGCCGAGCCGGAGCCGGAGCCTTAAGGAGCCGATGGTTTTGGTCGGAGCCGGAGCCGGAGCCGATTTATCACAAAGGCTCCGGCTCCGGCTTCGATAGTTTGAGCTTTGATATAAATCTAGAATTTTGAAAGTTATTAATTGGCATCATAAAAAAATTAAATCATTTGAAATCTAAAGATATGTATTTTAAGTATACCAATGATCTGTCCTCCACGATATCTTTCTTTGCAGTTGCCGCCTTCTTTTGTATTATATTTAATATATATTTACACACATGTGTAATATTTTTTTATTGCATATGTTTCGTAAGACTAATTTCCATATTGACAACGTATTCTCCAAAATCCATTAATTTGAAGACTTGTTATATGCATGCTAACTAGATGATTGTAGATTCCTAGAGACAAGTCGCCAGTCATTTATGTACACATTTCCAGTTCAGTCAGCAAAGATAATATAGCTACATTTCTTGCGCAATGTCTTAAATCTAATACGGTTACTATGTAGGCTATCATCTATCGGTATGGCTACTGGCAGAAGCTACTGGCATCTGTGACAATGCCAATTTCCTTAGATTGTATTGTAGGCTCTTGTGCAGTCCCCCCACCTACATTTTTCAAAACAATCGATTATTCAATTTGATCAATTTTGATTGGAGGGATAACTCTTCACACTCACACGAATGACCTGACTACGAGTCCTCACATGGCTATAGCAATAAGCGACCCAGCCACTTCTGGTAGCTCCCTATTATTTTAAAGGCATCTCATTCACAATGAATTTCCTTTGACTTCAAAATTCAAAGGGTATATTTCAATGCGAAAAACCCGAAGGCAAATTACAATGTTGACTTGCTGACGAAGTTTGCGACCATGACATCGCAATTACCCACGTAGATTTTTACAACAGCACGGGATGCTTCACTCAAACCGGTGATGCTGAAACGGACATCCAATGGTGCTGCATCTTTTGACCAGAGAAAAAATGGGGGGGGGACTGCACAAGAGCCGTATCGTGTAATAATATTTCCCCAAATGTCATAGACCTGTGGATTTCAAGAATTTTCATTATTATTTTTTCCGTCTGTCAACAGTTGATATCATGCTGACTTATATGCAAACAATAAAAAAAGACTGAGACGCTGTCAATAAAGGCGCCTTTTGACCTCCCTTTTCTATGGTCTGTGACATTAAACCGCACGCGCATTCGAAAGCTAGCAAAGTAGATGGGATTTCTGCTCGGTGCTCGCAGTCAAATTTTTATTATGCATAGCACCCTGCAACATACTGTGTGATACTCCGAGTTCAGTTTCATCAGCCTAACCATCATCAGAGGAATAGTGGTAATGTGTTATACATAAATTGAATATAATAATATACATGAATCATTGATGAATTATTTAGTGCAACTTTACGCCATAATGAAAAATACGAAATTAATATAATGCAAGTTAGGCCTTAACTTATTAAGTATGCTGCATAGAATTACAAAACTTGTCCTAAATAAGATATTTTTAATTTTTTTAAGTATAATTTTCAATTGTACATTTCTAGCCTACACTGCAATGAAACTATCTAAATTACAATTTCTACAGATGATGAGTCGTGGGCTACCCACCGATCATATTATTCATGGACCAACAGACTATTGAATAAAGGCAATAACAAATAGCAATAACAACCTAAGCTAGCCTATATACACTTTAATATTCAATAAAGCAATTGATATCTTTATTGATGCGGTATATTTGGCTATATAGCCGATACCCTTTCCATGTTCGAGTAGATACAGGCCCTATAAGCTATTTAGAGGCATACGCTATCCAGTTTCATATTCAAGCTTTGTTAAAAAGCTTATACTTCTATTCGGCCCCTGTGACGGCTAATTAGGTATATCATCATCACTCATGTGGTCTTATTTAATGTAGCCTCGTAGTAGACTGGTTGCAGGCTAGGCCAATATATATTTAGCCAGCGCAGGAGATCTTTATCTAATTTAACCAATCCTGGCTATAACTTTATTTTATCTTTCAGAGATAGTCAATTCATGCAAAAATATATGACAAGTATGTTATTTGTCATTATATTAGACTATTATCATTTTTATTATTAACTTAAGTCGTTGCTTGTTAATGAAAACTAATTTGATGATTGTAGCAAGCCTCTAAAGGCCACACCGTTATCCAAAAAACCCGTTCAACGGATCCAGGATAACCAGCATAGATAGAACCTGAATTTGAAGTCGGAGCCGGAGCCGGAGCCGAGCCGGAGCCTTTCACATCAGTGTCGTGGAGCCGGAGCCGATGAGATAACGCATCGGCTCCACAGCCCTGCTTTGAACCATCATTTGTGATTGCTTTTCCATTGTCGTCTTCGTAAAAGTATGGTTCCACAATTCAGCCGTGCATAACTCCACACCACACTGCTACCTTTTCAGGATGTATGGGTCGCTGGTGAGTCACTTGATGGTTTCTGTAGACCAAAAGCAATAATAGTGCTTATCCACAAATCCACACAAGTTGAAATTGTGCTTTGTCTATCATTATTATCGAAATGAGATTGTCCTCTCCACCGAAAATTCAACGAAACGCTCTACATAGTGTTATCCAACTTCAAAGTCACTTGGAGAGACGCAATCAACAATCAACACTATCGACATGCAATCCCTATACGACTTTTGGCGGATCCTGTGTATACTAAATTTATATTTCGATAGCAAATGCGATGTCAATCTGTCAACTGTAATTAGCGGGAAAATTGAAAAGCAGCAGCATAGCCTGTGCCAACCATAAATCACGACTGTGAAGCGTATCTAAGCCTGCTCGTTTGCTACTCTTCTTGATGAAGCGAGTCGCATATATTTGCAGAATTACCGACGGATGCCGGACGCTTGCGTGTGCTTATAATTCTCTCTGTCGAAAATCAGGATCTTCAAAATGGTCCTCCAGCACGACACACAAGCGCTCTCTCATAGCATCTTCCTTTTAGATTCGCGTTCAGCGTCTGCGGAAGTCTATTGTCTTCGCCAACGTTAGACAGTGAATGCCGGCGAGCACTTGGCAAAGTTGTGAGGAATCACATAGTCACTTGTGACTTTCGCAGATAGTATACTTCGCTTTCACAATTTGCAGACATCACTAACATACTACTAAGTGAATTCAAGTTGTCAGTTGTAGGGAATTAAGTGACGAAACTAACTAGAACAAGGAGGAAATTCAAATTACTTTATTTTGTTGTTGCCTTTCCATCATCAGAATAAAAGTGAGATTGGGACAAATAGTTATTCAGTGAAATCTTTTTTAGCGACCACCTTTCTCCGTATTCGCCTGACAAAAGAGAAAATCCGAAAGTTCGAGCAAAAGCAATAATAATTTGAATCGAGCCCAACAAATTTTTACTGATCTGCCACCTCTCTAATGTGGCCAGTATTCAACATTAGATAATTGTAAATTCCATCAGAATCTCATTTTAAATGCGATGCGAAGTCGAATGTGAATGTACAGGTTTCCCAAAGAGTAGTCCGAAATCTTGATTCTACTTCTTATTTTTCACGAGCTATCCAACTACTGAAACTCGAGCTGTCTAACCTCATAGAAATTTGTATCGTTCATCAGTGTAGACATTCGGATGCTTTTGCCATCAACAATTTTGCAGTGCAAGCAGTGCGGGAAATACGTTGGTTCAAGTTTGAAGCTATGAGATTGTTAGGTCATCCAAACGGCTCCCATCCGGCACAGTTAAACTGACGCAGTTTTAGCTACTTGAATGTCTACATGATTGTCTACGCATAACCAGGGACTTAAAGCCAAGGACTTCAATTGCTTCGAAATGATTGATAGCTTCGAAAATTTTGAGACGGATTTTCATAATAACATACGGATCGGTTTGACTATTATGCTATTCGAGACGTGTTGGATTCGCTTGTTTCAAGCGGATCGGGTAATCGTCAGTTCTCTGATTCGGTTCATAGGCCCCAATCCCAATTATTCTCTCAAGCATAAGTGTTGAAGAGACTCAGATTTTTATTAGAGACACGTATCAAAACTAGCCTATAGGCCAGCATCATGTGTAAATTGTATATAGCATCAAACATGTACATTTTTTATTGCACAATATGAGTATAGTAATGCGCATATATTGGGTAGAGTAGCAACTCGGCATTTATTAAATCCCCATTGTGCATACAGTTTCGATTCTGTTAGCAATTCAGAATGAAAAATAGTATTTTACAAATCTGTCCGTGTCATGTCAACCTTGGAGAGTTAATATAGTTTGTCAAATCAACGATTCGATAGGTTGCTATTACTTATGCCTAGCTTTATTATCAGCTCTTAAGCGTGATCATATCACAATGCTAGCCACTGAAACAGCAAAACTTCAAAATCCATAATCAAAGACATAGATCATAATTGACTCTAAAAGATATATAAATCGGTACATATTGCTGCTCAGATTAAAGAAATGAAACATAAATTTAAAATGTTAAATAAATTAAAATGGTCTACTTCACAAAGCAATTGTTCCATGTAGGATGCAAGAGCGCATAGGGAAGCACAGAGGGCAATTGCCTCCTCAAAAAATGATACATTAAGTATGTCTTGTCCGTTCCTAAATATTTGAAAAAATCGAAATTGAGATGCAAAATTTTCCATTTTTCAAGTGGATTCCTCAAAGGTGAGTTGGCACCAATGGCGTGTTCAGCGACGTATGGTGATGAATTAATTCAATTATTTTTGATTGTTATAGTCATGGGTGGATAAGGAAAGGCAGAGCAGCCTGTTGCGTAGTCCTTCAACTTGTTCATCCAGATTTCAAGCCGATCTTACGACTCCCTGTACAGAAAAAATTGTAGCATCTACAGTTGCAAAGAAATTGCTCCGGAGATCGAAAGCACATCCTTTATCTAGGCCACTGTGAGTCAAACGAGATAGGCTCAATTTTTAATTCTGTACGCCAATTCCCTTCTATCAATGTCAGAAGTCGAGGTTGAGTCTTCTCCGCAATCAAAATACTAACTGCCAAAGTCAATGCACATTTTGTTGTTAAAAATTAATGACACCCGAGCTTTCGCGATCCGACCGCATTCTGAAGGATCAACAAGAGGGAGAACTCTTAGGATCTTGTCGATCATTGAGAATGCGAGTCAGCTCACGGAAGCTTGGATGTCTTTCGCTTTGCTTCCTTTAACAAAAATTGCACATTGATTTTAGCAGCTAATCTTTTACATGCAATTCCGGAGAGGACTCAACCTCGACTTTCGACATGAAAACCAAGAACCTCAGGTCATTTACCATCAATTGAATATCCGTGGTTTATGCGTCTTAAATTTTATTGACATTTTTAATTCATTCTCTGCTGGAAAAAGTCTGTTTTCGGCTGCTTTTCTGGTTTGCCTGGCATGCCTGCTTCTCGGAGTACATCTTATACGAATAAATTGACTTATGCGGGTGAAACAATCCACCCTTTAATGAATTCATGCGTAGAAATGTGCAGAGCATCACAACAACCAATAATACGAATATACGATCAAAATTTTGTCAAAATAATGCGCTTATCATTATTGATTGATAGGACACATAGCTATCAAGTTTTACTGTTCTTTGAATGGTCGATTCCCCCCCCATCCAATTTCAAAACGCTAGCGCTCCCCCTGTATCCATAAAAGTCACTTGCTATAGCGTCTTATTTTTTAATACTATAGGCCAGGTCAAACTACGATTAGATTTAACAAATCCGTTTTATCTAAATAAATCGGTTTTGTGTGTTAAACCATCGCAAGCATTTAATCGCGATATAGCCGCAATTTCGACACTCGATCATGATATTGCGATTTGATGAAACTGTCTGGTACATGTGATCGGCTTTGTCAAAGCTAAAACTTGCTGAGGTCAAAGATAGGATTTCATGGTGTCCAAAGATTTCGATTGAACAACATTCGATGTCAAGATCGGATTCATCGAATAATGTGAACAGAAATTACAGTGGAAATGTGATCAATCATGAAAATATAAAACGCGTTTTATCAAATCGTTATATGACATTGATAAACATGAAGAAAGGAACACGTGGTAGGCGATGGGGTCATCCGGAAACTATTTCGCTGCTGGAAGGCGTAATTGACGACGCCCTCGATTATGCCTCTGCGAAAGGTCATGTCGACAGCAGGATTAAATTTTTTGAAAAGGAATCTTTCAAGAAGATCAAGGAAGAAGGAGGAAGAACCAGTGAGCAAATGAATGTTCGATTGGAGAATTTGTTTAGGGAGTACAGAAAGGTAAGTGAAGCATTATGAGATTATTCATCATAATTTATTACATTGTGCATCTAATGCAATATGGATCATGTTACGCTCTCCTTTATTTTCAGGTGTTGAAGGACAAGGCGACTAGTGGCAACGGTGACACAATCGAGGAGCCATTAGACCTGAAAGTTCAGGGTAGCACTCAAATGTTTGATTTGCTGTCCGATTTGGATTCTCGTGTACATGGACATGGATCTTCACTAGGTCCTAAGACAGTTAGAGACGAAAGTGGAATCGTCTATAAGCGCCCAGCAGAAGTGGGAGAAAGTGGAACGACCACGGACAGGGGACAACCACCTGCTAAGAAGCCAGCTCCAACTCCAAAACTTAGCGAGGCTCTTAATTTCCGTCGGATGTGTGACAATCAAAGTGACTGTCTAGAGAATTTGCTTAACGAGCAAATGAAAACGAACGAGTACTTGATCGATATCAGAGATGGATTTGTGAATCTGACAAATGCTGTAGAGAATCTGACACAGCAGCTGATTCAAAATCACCAACACAATCCATTGATTCCAGGTTCCTTCCTTTATTCCTCTGATACTACAACATAGGCCTAGCAGTAATTTGTATATAGTTGTTGGTACATGACAATATATACATGTGTATGAATGAATGAAACATGGATATGATGTTTTCGCTTCATTAGACTTTGGAATTGGGGTGATGTGACACATCTTACTTAGCGCCGTAGTTTAAAGAAGAATGAGCATATAGGCATACAGTCATCAATTATATATATATATAACAATACAAAAATTAAGTTTATTAAATAATTCTTACATCCTTTTTGATTTTTCAAAGTCGCGGTATATAAAAGTTGCAATTATTCCCATAAAAACGTAGCAGAAAAATCCCAGGATTGCAACAGATAAACAAACATCACACGGGAAAGTCAAGCCTGACTTCGCAGGAACTCTGTTCTCTTTTGTCATTAGAATTCTCCATATGCACTCCTGTGCACCGATTACATTTTCCACTTTTGACCGTATTCTCGAAGCTTGCCTATTAAAATGTTGTTGTACAGCGGTCGGGTTTCTATAAAGTGTCAAGCACTTAGGGTGGTATCCAATGTAGGCAGAATCTCCCAAAACGTAATGGTCAGCTGGTAAATTATCCAACCATCTTCGTAGTCGAGGACTCCATTCTATGGCGTTCTTATCGTGAGCTCTTCCACTGACCCCAGTTAGGACATGAATTAGTTTGCCATTCAAATCGCAAACATATTGAATGTTCATAGAGTCGTAGCATTTCCCCGGCCTCGCAGAATAGAAATTGTCTACACCATGATCAGGTCTTTGGATCTTCATTAGAAAGCCGTCCAGCAGTCCGATTATTTTCTTTTCATCCACATATCGGCTTGTCATATCCCCAATTTCCTGTACAGATGGCAACCTGATGTAATGGGAAGCCGTAGAACTCAAGTATGAGGCGACCATTCTACTATACAGTATCATGGTCGGCTTGGAAATCCCTTCGTTGCGAGCAGATTGTCTATAGTATCCACCGCCGGAAATGTATGAGACGAAGGCCTCCACCATTTTACAGCTAACCCTGTAATGACATTTGGGATGATCCACCATGCGATATTCATGGAATTCATTAGAAATTTTGGCTAGGTCTCCTTTCGATAGACAGTATGTTGAGGAATAATCCGCATCTGATGAAGATATGGCTTTCATACGTTGATGCTTCGGGCCATGAGTCCTTACAACTCGTGCTGCAGCCAATAGATTCGCAGACATGTTTAATCGTGTTTCTGACCTCTCTCTTCGATTTACGCTATTTAACCACCTAGTGGTTTAACAAATCTTACATTGCTTAGCATGCCGCGAAGTTGTCAATGCCATTCACTTGCGGTCTTTTAACAAATCCGTATCGATTTGACGAAGTCCTTGGTTTTGATAAAGCCAAAGTGGTCAGAAGATCGATTTAACAAAACCGATTATGCTACCAGAACAGTGGAGGTCAAACTTCGGATTTACATGAAGCCGTTTAAAAATGGTTTTGTTTAACGAAACGGACGTTAGTAGTAAGCAAGTGACAAACACTCGACCGGCGCCCCCCCCTCTGGAACGGCAGAGTGTCGTGGTCGGCCGCCGTGGTGCTTTGAGTCTGACGTCCCCCCCCTCTGGAACGACAGAGTGTCGTGGTGTGCCGGCCAGGTGGGTCCACGTTCACAAACTGTTCGCTGACGTCCCCCCCCCTCTGGAACGATAGACTGTCGTGGTGGACTTGGGCGACCGCCAGGATTAGTCTTGAGGCTATAGTGTGTGATGTTTTTCGTGCTGAATGTTGGGTTGTAAAATGGGCTGTTTCGAGTGGAAGGAGTGGTCGGATGAGAAAACGGAGGCCGGATTCGGATTCAGCGTGAAATTCTGCATCGGTATGGTGAATTTGAACGCCATCGGAGAGAAAAAATTTTCGCTGAAGTCCCCCCCCTCTGGACAGCTCGCTTCGATTTTGGCTTCCAGTGGACGGATTTAGTCGTGCCATAGCTCGTTTGAAAGCTAAGAGTGAGACAAATTCACTGAAAGAATCGGCTTGTTCCTATCTGTCTTCGTTTAGATGTGAGACGCCATTTAAGATTTTGGGACATTGGCGAAAAACGACAGAGTTAGAATTTGGGACGTTTTGGGCTGTAGCTTCAAAACGAAGCATCGGATTGGAAAACGGATTTCAGATTTGGAATCAGCGTGAAATTATCTATCTGTATGGTGAGTTTCAAGGCAATCGGCGAGAAAAAATTTTCAACATTTTTCGAAAAAACGACAGAGTTAGAATTTGGGACGTTTTGGTGTGTAGCGCCCAAACGAACCATCGGATGGGAAAACGGAGGCCGGATTCGGATTCAGCGTGAAATTCTGCATTGGTATGGTGAATTTGAACGCAATCGGAGCACTAGAACCGGAGATAGACGGGTTTTTAGTGTTTGGATGATGGGTATTACGTCATCAGCTGATCGCCACACACTATATAAGCTGGGAACCGACGGAGACTTTTCATTTAGAGGAGAACGATTGTCAAAGGTAGGTCGTTTCTCTGAGCTCCGATGATAGCTTCGGACATTCCAAATTCCGAGTTTCTGTAAGAAACCGACTTAGAAAATTTCATTGCTGATATCAGCTAAGCCGTCAGACTTAGAAGTTAGCCAGGAGATGGCCTTCGTCTCCAGGCCATAAAAGACTCCAAAACTTTAAAGGCTTGTAACTTTGCTTCTACAAGTCCGTTTGACTTGATTCAACAAAGGTTCGGTCGCTATTGACCTGCCCTAAGTGACAGACTACTTATAAAATTTCATAAGTAGTGCTAAAAAATTGAAAAATTTAAATTCACTAGTTTTGGAGGTTTTCTGGGGTTTTCGACCCTGCTGAATTCAACTAAGACATTTATTAAGTTGTGGGAGGCGAGCTTCGGCTTGGAATTTGCAACCTTTGTAAACAATCCACTGATTTTCATGTCAAAATCGGGGTCCGGATACCAACACAGTGATATGACGCACGCTCTGTCCGCGGGAGGTTGGATTTGTGGGCCGAGGCCTTGGAGTTGGGATAAGATCCCCTCTGAGTAATGCCTGTAACGGATTCAAAGGTTCGACACTTTCCACCAATCTCACAATTTAGCTGTATGATTATAAGAATGACTGCCAATGTCGCCTGTTAGTAATTCTATTTCATCCTTCCTTTACAGATACATAAGTTACAAAATGGGAGGCAACTCAAAATTTTTGATCAAGAAGTGTCTATGTGGTGAAATAAAGAGGGGTGCTGAGTTCAAGCGCCATTTGAATAAATATAAGGATGCTCCCAATGAGCATAAAGAATTAGCTGTAATATCTGGCTGTATTCATTGCTTAAAATTTACCAAAGGCAAGCAGAATGAGGAATTTTACACTACTCACTTAGCATGTCCAACCACAAAGGTTGCCAATTACACGACATCGGACGTTGGCAAAATGATAGTCAGATACTTCAATGAAACATCCGACGATGTAGAAACGGATCTAGATAAAGTGATACAGTCAATCATAGGGTCCGATCACAGTGCAGCAGGCAATGATAAAAACGTTGATACTGAATCTCAGGAAGGAGTCGCCACAAACAAAGCTGTCGAGAAGCCAATACTCAACGATGTAGAAACGGATCTAGATAAAGCGATACAGTCAATCATAGGGTCCGATCACAGTGCAGCAGGCAATGATGAAAACGATGATAGTGAATCTGAGGAAGTAGTCGTCACAAACAAAGCTATCAAGAAGCCAATACTTCACTCCTCCCCCAAAACAACAAAGGGGATTAAAAAAAAGACTGAGCAGTGGTGTAAAGACAGTGAGATCGCAAAAGTCAGTCAGGAATTTGCTTTAAGGAAGATAAAAGACGAACTCACCCGATATAAGAATGAGTGCGCTGCGCTCAGGGATGAAAATTTCAGCCTCAAAGCCCAAGTGTCGGAAATACGTAGTTTAAAGACACAGGTAAAAAACCTAGAGCCCTACCAACAGAGAGCAATCACCAGCGAGAAGCGGGTAGATGAGCAGGTGAAACTCATTAAAAGTTTGAGGACCAAGGAAGAGACGCTCCAACTTCAACTTGAGCAGACAAAATTGAGTCTGGTTGAGGCTAGAAACGTCACTATGAAGGAGAAGCGAACAACACTTCACCTTCCCATTACTTCTAGCAGAATTGTTGATGATATTCTGATTCAGAAAGAGGAGTTAGATTGTTCTTTTGAGTACTACGAAGGGGCAATGCCAGACATACGCTGTCTCCATGTCTCCATAACACATGATGGAGAAATTAAGGAATTACGCCACCGGAAGCGAAAACTGCCGGCAAAGTACTTGCCTCAGCCACTACCATCGAAGGGGTCACGAACCGGCTAAATTTCTCTTATGGTAAGTTAATATCATCTCTATCACTTGAATATAATTTCATCTATTTTCTTTCTATTTTTCAGATACGACGAGAACGAACCAACGGCTCTCATAAGGGCCACCATGGGGCAAGACATGATAGAACCTCCTCGCGGTTTGCCCTGGGCAGTCTTCGGACTGGCGAATACTATCATTAAGTTGAATCTGCTATCAGTCAACTTGAACGTTGCAAATGAAGTTCGGTGTAATACTTCCTTTCGACGGGCGTTCCTGTAAAGGGCGGCGGTGAAACCCGTAGCTATGTATACCGCAAGGGACATTCGGCAATGGTCAATCTTGTTAAACCTCTCTGCGTCATGTTTGCAAGTGATTGCCTCTGTCTCAACGTAGTATGCATTCGCGCCAGGGCGACATTTAGCCAACTGTCGAAGGTTGCCTAAAACTTTCCATTGCATACGTTATGAGAACCATGAGTTCTACCTGTCTCTATCAATGAGACGAATTGATGAATGGAATGAAATGGGAGGACACTCACGCGCCACACGCAACATAACACACTTCTCTCTTCCGTAGTCTAACAAGCTCTTTACACATGGATCGCAGTCGATTGCTATCCCTGTATCAGAAGTGTAAGCTATCTTAATTTTATTTAACACTATTTCATCTACCATCATCGCCCATATGAAATGTTTTAAGATTTACAAGTTAGACTAAGCGTGCTACTATTTCCAAATGAAAAAGTATACATGATTAAATCATCCACTGAAAACCCATTCAAGTAAGTCAGTATGAAAGCAAAGATAATACGAAATAAAAATTTATTATGGCATGTATTTCAAAAGGTCTTCATCGTCAATATCGTCCCAGAGTCTGACTTCACATAGATAACAAAAATAGTTCACTTGCTTTAATCGTTCTTCCACTGCGAGCCTCACTTTGTCAATATACTCCCACTCTGCCATAGTTCGTGGCTGGGAGTTAGGGGTGTACCACTCCCATAATTGGTGGAGGAATTTCGTGCTGGTGATCTCCATCACATCGTCAGTATCGTACTGGAGATACTTCCACCTCACGCCTGTTTAGTCGGGACACTCCTTCTCACATACACTCTCCTCTTCCTCATCCGCTGGTAATGATAACTTCCTGATATTGTCCAGTCGGTACACCTTCTCTACCTTCCCCTTCGTTGGAGCGTTTGGTGCAACGAGCGCCTTTGGTGTTGAGCATGGAGAAGAGAATTTTGTATTTGGTGTTGTCGGAGGGCTTGTCATGTTGACTGTGAATAATGACTTTGAAATGTTTTCTAATTCTTAAGTATCAACAAGCAACCAATCAGAATGAACAGCCAATGAATGATGGATATGAAATTATATATGCAAAGTGACATTCGTATCATTTCACTCTGTCTTTGAGACGTATAAGTGAAGTGTTCTCTGGCGAATTCTATATTTGAGGCGTACAAGTGAATTCCAAATTTGAGTGAAGTCTCTATCTTGTTGAAGTATCAACCTTAAACTTGATTTCATTGAAATGGTAAGTTGAAAATTTCTTCACTCATCTCCCTCAAACGTGTGGCTAATAGCATTTTCCTCAATTTCAGGCATCAACTTCATCACCAACGCCCTCCCTTCTCGAGGAAAGTTTAGAGTTGTTGAGTCAAGGTAGGTTGTAACAATACACTGAGACTTGAACAGAGATGATAGAATGATCTCTCTTTCAGGTGATACCAGTCCCATCTCGAGCGAGTCCATATCAACATTGTCGCGGGAATGCAACGATCGGGAATGTGCTGACTGTGGACACATCTTCACGAGGAAGCGTGATCTCATCCGACACATCAAGCGAGGTGTTTGTAGACCTAAGTCAGCATCAATCTCCGAAGGTAGGGATGATTCTGTTAACGATGTCTCCTTTTCTTGCGATTTATGCATTCAGTCTTTTGAGTCACATTTTGAACTATCTTCACATAGACTTCGACATACACACAGTGACGATAGTTATACTAACAGCACCTCCTCTATCCGACTCACTGAAGTGTCCATAAATAATTTAGTGAGGAACTACCAGATGGACTCCTCAGAAACCATTGCTAACTGTGAGGAATGGTTTCATCAAAATTCATCTTTGATTGGTGCGCTCTTCAACAATTTAGACAATTTTAGAATGAAGGCGCTCATCTATCTCAAAATAAAATATGTAAAAATCGACCACCATACTGGACAAATAGTAGAGAGGTTGGAGTTTCACATACCCTCCTCTCCTGCAACCGAGGTTGTAGACTGTGAGTCTTGGATAAATTTTCATATCCAAGGGTTAAAATTAAATATAGATAAATTTAACGAGCGTGATAGTGGACTCGTTTTTGATGGTATTGAGACCGCCATGATTAAAATCAGTTTATTAGGAAATCATAGTGGTCGAGGCTCCTTTAAACTTCCGAAAAATTTAAGAAATAAAGCAGCAGTCATTTCTGTAGATTGCGAATCGCAATGTTTTAAGTATGCCGTCCTCTCCATTCTCCACTATAATGATGTACAGTATAGCCGATACCGTAAGAGTAAGTATCAACAGTGGGAGAATGAATTAAACTTCGATGACTGTAATAGTGACGATATGAAAATTAAAGATATAGAAAAATTTGAAAAATTGAACAACATCAAAATAGTTCTCCATGTTTGGGAAAAAGGATTGAAGGGTGTGCGCTACAACTCGCGTTCGAGTTGTTATGAACGTACAGTAAACCTGTTATTAGTAAAACAGGATGATAGTGAGGAATGGCACTACTGCGGTATTCCCAAAATCTCTCGCTTATACCACCACTTAGAAAACTCTAGTAGAGAGTTATATTACTGCGACAGATGTATTCGCCACTTTAGGAGGAAAACTAAATTTGAAACTCATTACGAATGGTGTAAGCGAGGTAAACTACAAATGAAGCGCATGCCCAAAGATAAGGAGTTTTCATATAGAGAGAATGGCGATGAACTAAGTCCTCTTCGTGTCATCTATGCTGACATCGAATGCTATATCGATGATATCATCCACAAGCCATCAGCCATATCCTGCTATGAAGTATGGCATGATCACTTTAGGAGTAGGCAAAATAAAATGCACGTCTGGAAAGGTGAGAATTGTATTTACCAATTCCTACAATTCCTCGAACAGGCTGTAAAATTTCTACAAAGGTATGATGGTGAACTCTATCGCAGATCATTGCAAATGACAGCAGATGATCAAGCAAAATTTGATAGTTGCAACGTTTGCCCCAAATGTAGGAAAACATTTGATGATGATAAGATTAAGAAAGTGCGCGACCATGATCACATCACTGGTAAATTTAGAAACGCACTATGTTCAAAATGCAATTTTTCACTTAGGATGAAACGGCGTACATTACCCGTCATTTTCCATAATTTCAAGGGCTACGACAGCCATATGATAATAAAAGGAGGTTTAGGTCAAATGAAAGAGTGGAAGCTTGATGTAATAGCACAAACGAGAGAGAAGTTTATGGCCATGACAGCAAAAGTGCCTGTCGATAAAACTAAAGAAAATAAGACGGTCTATTTTGATATAAAATTTTTAGATTCCTACCAATTTATGACTGCATCACTGGCCTCTCTCGTACAAAATCTAAAGTCTCTTCCACTAACACAAAATCTTAAGAAACAATATCCAAATCTAACCGATGAAGTCATCACACGGAAAGGAGTCTTTCCATATGCATATTTTGATGCGATTAGTAAACTCGGCGAGACTTCTCTTCCGCCCATAGATAAATTTAAAAATGATTTGAGCGGTGCAGAATGTAAGACCGAAGATTATGATCATGCACAAGATGCATGGATAAAATTTGACTGCCACACATTTGGCGAATATATGATTGCCTGTCTTAAGTTAGATGTATTTTTGCTGGCTGATGTATTTCAGGAGTTTCGACGAGTGGCATTAGAAGAAGATAAGTTAGATCCCGTCCACTTTGTCAGTCTGCCAGCCATGTCATTTAAGTCTGCTTTTAAAATGACTGGTGAGACCATTCATCTCTTACAAGATCCAGAGATGTATAATTTATTTGAGCGAGGAATTCGCGGTGGTCTCACATTTGTAAATAAACATAGGTTAAAATCTGAAACAGTAGGTAATGATCATACCCATCTTAAGTATTATGATCAAAATAATTTATATGGTAGTTCACTATCCAAACCACTCCCTCACTCTGAGTTTAGCTGGTTAGATGATAGTGAAATTCAGCATCTCTCCAACCCTTCTAACATACTAGCAATCCCAGATGAAGGTGATTGGGGATATTATTTTGAGATAGATCTAATCTATCCAAATAATATTAAACATAAAACCGTAGATTTTCCACTCGCACCCGAATCAGGTGAAGTGAGTAAAGATATGTTTTCCGACTTTATGAAACAATTTCATAAAGATTTAGAATCATGCGGTCAACCCGACTATAAGCCTTGCCGCAAACTTTTACTCACCCAGTATGATAAGGAAAACTATCTAGTCCACTTTAGCATCTTAAAATTTTATTTAGAAATGGGTATGATTTTAAAAAGAGTTCACCGCATTATTAAATTTAGACAGAAAGCCTTCCTCAAACCATATATTGATAGCAACAGCCAGAAACGTGCACTAGCCCAAAATAATTTTGAAAAAGATTTTTATAAATATAAGAACAACAGTCTATTTGGTAAGACGATGGAGGATGTTAGAAAGCGTGTAAACTACAAACTAGTTAATGATGATCAAAAGTATCACAAATTGACCTCATCACCTCTATTCATCGATAGAGACATTATCGATGAGGACCTTATAGGTGTTAAAATGATTAAATCAGAAGTTGAGTTGTGCAAACCCATATATATTGGTCAAGCTGTACTAGATGTACTAGCTGTACTCCAAGCTTGAAATGTATCAACTCTTCTATAAAATACTAAAACCGTGTCCTCTCGTAAAAGAGGTTCGTTTGTTTGGTGGTGATACAGATAGTTTCTTCTTACGTATTACCACTCAAAAAGATTTAAATTTTAATGAAGTAGGAAAATCTTTAGATAGATATTTTGATACATCAAATTATCCTACTGATCATCCACTATACTCCATCAAAAAAAAGGCCAAACTTGGTTGTTTTAAGGATGAGACAGCAGGGAAGGAGATAGCTGAAATGATTCTCCTCCGCCCTAAAATGTATTCTATGAAATTAAAGGATAGTGATGATAGCATTAAGCGCGCTAAAGGCATATCAAGATCATTGGTCTCTAACATGAAACATAAAAATTTCAAGGGAGCCTATAGAAATAAAAATATAACGTTTGTCAATATGACAATCTTAAAATCTAAGACGCATGAGATCAAAACTCATACTTTTAGGAAACGGGCGCTTTCAGCATGGGAGGATAAGAGGTGCTGGTTAGAACACAACATATCTCTTCCACATGGACATCCTGATACAGGCATACCACCACTCAAAAGAATTAAACCCACACTACCACATTCAGGAGACGTCTTAGCAAAATCATCCTTAACTTAGTATTTTGATGTTGATTTCTGTAGATAAACATTGTTGTTTTATGTATCGCATGAGATTGTTTTTTCCTTGTGAATATGTGTCCACATCTGTACATTCCCCATGTGATGACTTTTCCACTGAAAGACATTTTTCCTATCCCTGTATATTTCCACCCTTCACGAAGTAAAAAGACTTTTTGTATATAGCAATGTTTATTGAAGTGTGCTCATGTATATATTTTCAGTGGATGTTGTATAAAGTCTATTGCTTCACATTCATGCACATATTTCAATAAATGTTGTATAAAGACTTCACTTTGTTTTCCGAAACACTAAAGTTACGAGGGATTTAGTATCTTTCACATGGATGCACTCTTGTAAACCATTGGTAATTTTGATAGCAATAGAGGGTATAGTTTGTTTGACGAAGGGATGATAGAAAATAGATTCAAACATCTTCTCGACTATTCCATGTGAAGCGTCTTTATCATGAATGAAATCACGTAAAATGTATTCTTTTTTCTCACCAACAGAAATAGGTAGAATCAATTCACTTTGAATGTAAAGGTGCTGTTCATGTTTATCAAGTGTCATTGGTGTTTCTATACCAATCGTATGCGCAGCAGCAAACACTGTTTGTAGCATTGAAAAACCAAAGAGTTTTTTCAAATTTTTACTCAATTGACATTGAATGTCATCACCCAGTTTCAGAACAACGCGTTGATTTTCAATTGAAAACGAAATGTGGTGTGTCTTTACATCATATTTACTTTTCATCACATGCTTCAATTTCTGTTGTATATAAGGATTTACTACATGAATGAAGCTTTCAACTGTATGATATAGACGCGGCATTATATTGATAGCAACTTTAGATTCTTCATAAGACTGGTAAATTTTCTTGATGCGATCGCCATAGATGTCCACCCACCATTCATCATTAACTGAATCAGCTTTAGTGTGATATTCATGAGAAGCATACACAACACCGCTTCCAATAATAGGTGTATAATGTCTTACAAAATGACGCAAGGTTGGAGAGAAATAAACTGTAAGTTTGTCATTATATTTCTGAATAACCAACTTATTTTTGTTCGCCATAATTTTCTCTCCATACTTCTTACCCACAGTCTCATTCCATCGTTTTACTAACTCAATAAGTGATAAAGGTTGAACACCACGCTTTTTCAAAATGATGCGTTCTTCGCATTCTACAACATCTTCATCAAATATTTTAAATCTATAATGAAATTTGTTGATTCGATTTGAATAAACTTTTTTAACATTTGCAGTAGCAATTGATGTTAGATGTAGTCCATGACCAAAACCAAGATGTGGATAGAATTCATTATCCAACCTCAGCGTAAGACCTTTAGTAAAAGAATGAAAGCGGAGGAACTGTCTCCCACTCCAATGATAGATAGTAAACTCATAAGCTTTCTGATTTTTATTCTTCATGATGGAAGTATTACCACTGTTGAATGCCTTAATAATTTTCTCATTCCCAAATGGTTCATAAGAATCTGATTTTATCTGAATCCATTCATAGTTCCACTTTCCATCTGATGTTAAATTGTATGGGAACTGAAATGTATTATTCATCGTTATTCCATCATGGGTGCAAGGAGTCAATATCATTTCTTCCAAATCATTCACATTCTGAATATTGCTATCATAGCAAATACTAGAAACGCCAACCTCCCATTCACCTTCTAAATGCAGTGGCCGATTTAATTCTACTCGATAGTCTGATGGTTTATTTTTGGGAAATTTATTCATAGAAGCATTACTGGGCAAGTAGATTAGAAACGAGTCCTTATTTTCACTTTCCATATTATTCACATTGGAAAAATATATTAGCATACTTTTGCATTAACTCTTCATTCGGAAATGGAGTGTGATACTTGTCACAGCATCTTTATGAAAAGGAATCAACGCACCAGCATCGTCATAAATGGCAATATCAATTTGTGGGATGTAGTTTGATTTCAGCTTTGTATAATGCACTTTCTTGAAAGTATGCTCAGATAAAATACTGCAGCTTTTTGGCTGGTATGGTATCATTGCTAGCAATGGAGCTTCAACATCTCCCACACGTACATCTTCACCAATATTGGAATATATCTGAAAATAGTTAATACGATGCGATAGCGACATGTGTGCGCTAGCTTTGGATACAGTACCACTTTTAAAGATATTTTGATCAAAACCCAAAATGTCCATTAGAGTTTTATCCATAATTAGTTCAATACTTTTTCCACTTATAGTGAGAGACAAAGTACCTTCTTTTTCAGAAAATGAAATATGTTGGTCATTAATCACTTCATTTAAATAATCTACAACCAATTTAACCGAAGTAATAATGCGAGGCATCAACACTCTTGTTTCATGTAAGATACCACCTAAAGGCTCTACACACTTTCTGTATAAAGATACGGACCATTCTGTATCAAATTGATTTGACCTTTCACATGGTAAATGTTGCATATCAGATTTTCCATGAACAGCTGCAGAACGATGTCGTAAGAACTGATGAAAATCTTTTGAACAAACTAATACTAGATCATCATCATTTAATTTGCTTATTGCAATATGATTAGATGATTTAATATAAGTCAATGTTGCCACTTGTTTACCATCAACTCGAAGGAGATAATTAAATTTCTTCAATAATGTTTCAGGAGTCATGTTTGTCTTTCTTGGCTTAATCACAATCTTCTTCACCAACGTCTTCTCATTTCTTGGAATAAGATCTACATAATAAGCTTCCTCTCGATATATTAACTGTTTATGACCACTTATGTGGTAATTAACGTTAAAATTATCATAGCTTGTTAAGGCGCTAGCGAGGTAACCTAAATCATTTCTTAAACTTGGACTTAAACCAACAATCCAATCTTTCTCAACTACATGATGTACATAAGTATAATCATCATTGTGCGGAGTAAATTGGGCAATATGTTTACACGCTTTATTCAAGAAATCATATATAAACTTTTTACATGATAAGAGATCTTTCTTTGGCCACTGTGGAATGTATACTCGGCACCCCTTTTCACATTGATAAGCAGCTGTACGCCTCATATTAATAGTCATCACCTCATGATCAAAAGTATAGACACAGTTGCTATAAACAAGTTGAGTGACACCCACTTCCCAATTTCCATTTAGCTGTTGTGCATGATCAATGGGAGTAGAAAAGAGTGCGGCTCGATTACTAGTAAATCTCTTTGTAGCCGCATTGCTAAGCAAAATATGATAAAACGACATTTTTATATTGCTGATCTGCAACTTTGCATAACATCATGAAGACTTGGATTTTGGACTCTCTACAATATATCAGAGTTGATCGTGATGGAAACGTACATTTCAAAAATTCTCATGGTCATACATCAAGAGGAATTACATTAACATGGCGACAATTTGTCAACCTCAATGATATCATGAGGGATTTGGAATATTTTGAAACATTAAGATTCATCTCCTTGGGTGATCAAGTTTGGCTTCAACATTACAGAAATGAAATTCAAATCTACCATTCTCATTCCGCAAACTGTTTCTCATTTCGCAAATACAATTAGGAGAAGTATAGAAGATATATACATCGCTCCATCATGACATTTATTCGTCGTGAGTTCATCGCCCTACTATGCAAATCTTAATCAGACATGACTACCACACATCATGAGTTGGAAATTAGATTCCCTACAACGTATTGAAACGGATCATGATCGAAACGTCTATTTCAAAGATTCAACTGGAAATGTGAGAAGAGAGTTTGCTTTATCTTATCGTCATTTTCAATCTCTACATCATATCATGAAGGACTTGAAATACTTGTATATGAAAAGACATTCACGTATTGGAAATCGCATCTGGCTGCGCGTCAACAATCGGCGAATTCAACTCTATCATTCCCAACTTCATACTAACTTCATATTTCATCAAGGTAGTTGGGAAAAGTATAAAAGGAAGGTACATCGCTCAATTTACTCATTCTTTCATCATGAAGCGCCATCGCTACACCATCGTCAACATTCTCCGTCGCTTCAGACTCTACACCAAAATCGATCTCACAACATTACACCAACAGCTTCCAAACAGCAAGTATTACCCGGGCCGTCCTCAAATGTTAGTGGTGAAGATGAACAATTCACGGAATCTTCAACTCTTCCCAAATGGGACTGTACAGATTCTCGGCGCCCTTTCTCATTCATCGGCGCAGTCAATGCGCTTAGAGCTACAAAGACTACTACGTCGGATATGGAAGAGGGAGAGGTGTGTGATGTCGAATCTGACTGTGGACAATATGGTGATCTCTACTCAATTGAGTGACAGTCTATCATTTTTGAAGATTCGTACCAGCAGTTACAATTTGTGTTATGAACCCGAACTTTTTCCTGCAGCTCTCATTAGTTGTTGGTTACCTGTGCATGTGGCAATCTTTCATAATAGTAAAGTGATCATTACTGGACTAAAATCTCATGTACAAGCAAATGTGATCCTAGACTATCTCATTGAGTATGTACGTACCCAGCGGATTGTAAAATAAAAGACAATTTTTGGAACATGATGTTTTTATTTCAAATCATGATAGAACTTACAAATCATTTTTTCATTAGAGGATGGATTACATGAAAAGTTTTGAATAATAGATGCAAATCGAGATACATGTAAACGTTTTAAGATGAAGTACAGTACAAAAGCACCACACGTTGATGAAAGTGGATGTTGTAGTATGCGTTCATTTCGCTGATATTGACGCGTATGTTTTCTCAACCACTGTTGTGTTGGTATATTTGGAGGTTGAGCAAGAGAGTCAAATAGTTCACCACGTCGGTCTTCTCCAATAAAGATCGCTTTCCAATGCTCACCGCCTAAATTCTGCGAATGAGTGTTTAGCACAATAAAGATGGGATAGTGATTTATTGCAGGTGGTAAGGTATCGAGTGAATAGACATTATCGAAAGATTTCAACGTCGCTTCGTCTGCATTACGCTGCACTTTAGTTTTAATATCGTCAGCAGTCAACCAACTCATTAACGATTATACTGAAGAATCACGTCACGATACTTTGTAATTTCAATATTTGAATCGAAGACTGCATAAATTAATACATTGATCGTCTCAGATAGTGTTCTTTTGAACGTCAAATCCAAACGAATATTATGAGGCACCTTCGCTTGACGATAGGGTGCACTATTATCGCTGTCAGCAGTCAAATCAAATGCATAAATAGTATATCCACTCTTAAACTCTTTCATAGTCAGTCCGTTGGTGTCATCCGTATTGTAAAAGCCAAAGACATCCATAAAATCAACATAACTGCGCATAAATTGATCCGAAGCAAAATCTGGTTTGTAGGGTGGACCAGGATGACTCACACCATTTACACGTAAAGCAATTTCACTTAACTGATTGTGTTTAAAATTGAAAGGATTCTTCTTTATATTACCATTAAATGCATCATTTTCAACCATTGCCACCATGAGGAGCTTCGGTGCTTCCGATGGAAAGAGGCCACCTTTCATGAAACTCTTTTGATCTTTCGGAATTGTAAAGGTGAGAAGCTTTGTATGCTGAACAGGGTAAATGGCATTTTGACGGTTAAGACCTTCAGCATGTCCTCTAATGACACTTGGATTCGGTACTACTCGACGAATGTAAAGTGCAATATCTTCCACATGAATTCTAAAATTGTCAACTTTACCAAATGCATTCAGCGCAAATTCAGGCTTATTCAATGTCAGCTTGAGTCGCATGCTGGTATTACAGAGTAAAAACTTTGACTGTCTAAAGAAGTCTAAATTCAGCGGACCATATAGCTGACATACTTTACTATCTTTAATCATAGCAGATCGCTTTACAAAGCCACTGTTTGTTTCAACATCAAATTTTCCTGCTTCATCTCTTTACCATCCCATGGCTTCCATATGACTTTTTTGTGCTGCTGGATGAAACTGTGATACATGATTGAAATATGATTTATAGGGATAATCGCTTTGACCACCTTCCACCTGCTGCTCTCCAATCGTTAGAGAAACATCGCGAAGTAATGTAGTCAATGGTAAATTGTTCAGTCCAACTTTATGTGCATCGTCAATAGCAGTTCCATCTGCTTGCTGAATTCTAAACCTCAAATCAAGCATCGCATAACTCAAATCTATGTAGTCATCACTACCACCAGGAATAACAAATTCAATGGGGCCAGCATTCTCAGCTGTTCGAGGATGATAATCTACAATACTTGAACTAAGAATATCTGTCTGTATGGCTTGTTGATCGAACAAACAAAAACCGGAAGTTTTACACTCCATGATTAGAAGTTATAGCAGCGTCGTCGTTTAGCGCCTGATGAATGATTAGAGCCTCTACGACGTTTGCGTGAATGCCTTTTGACTGAAGATCGCACCTCACCAGCTCCGCGATGTTTCCTCCTTCCTTTATTCATTCGTTTAGGTGATTTCTTTCCTTGAGTAACACCAGCAAAGGTCTGCTTCAATGTTTTTAAACCGCGTTCCTTCCCACGATTCAACAAACTGCTCTTAAAACTTCTACCTCTGGAAAGATCACTAGCAACATCACCAGCAAAGCCAACGGCATTACTTAAAACATTTCGTTTTAAAGATCTACCGACATTGGATATGAGAGGTGCTACAACAGATTTCAGTGCACCAAGTATGCTACCTCCACGTTGGCGGCGAGCGCCGATGTAAATTTGTCCTCCGCCACTTACATAGGAGGGTCGTGAATAAAATGAGGCAGTTGGATTCATAGCTCAAACCCTAAACATTGTTAGTTACAACTTTGCATGAATCACTGTCGATCACTTAGATGAAAGATGTCGGCACGACGCATCCAAGAGTTCATACTTGAAGGATAACCAGTCCATTTAACAAGACACCATTCTTCACCTTGCCGTTTTTTACATCGAATGATTTTCTCTACCAAATATGTTTCACTTTCAGTGACTACCTCAATCTCATCGCGGTAAAAGCTACCCTCAATTTCTTCATTATCGTAATCTTTCAACTTGTAGGTGGTTGGAGAGTCTTTTTGATTAATCCTTGATACTGTAAAAACCCTTTAGCAAAAACACTTTTCACTTTTGAGATACGAACTTTATCGCCAATTTTCACATCACTTTTCACATGAGTGCGTTTACGTTGGAATGATTCGCGCACTTTATCTACATTGTCAGCATTTACATCTACTAGTCTGAGTCCAATAGAACGATGGATAGAGTGATTGTAGGCATGGAGTGTATCTTGTAGAACCGTTGTCCAATTTTGTGTCAAGTTGGCAGTAAAATGTCGCCACAAGCGATTTTTTAATGTGCGATTAAAACGTTCAACGAGTGCAGTCTTATAAGCACTCTTTACACTAAACAACTCAATGTCATGCCTCTCAAATAATCTTCTAACATGCTGATTTTCAAACTCTTTTCCTTGATCACTCTGAATTCTTTTTGGAATGCGACCTTCTCGAAAAATTGTTTGGAATGCTTTTGCTACTCCTTTCCCTTCTTTAGTTTTTAAAGGTTGAGCCCACGCATAACGCGAGAAAATATCAATGACGGTTAAAATAAAATTATTGTCCGAGTTATGTTTTGAAATGGAGGCGACATCGCACAAATCTGCTTGCCACTGTTCATCGATGTCATGAACAATATAATGGCGGGTGCGGTACTTCTTTTTCGCTTGTTTGTGGAGTGTATCGGTAGCCTGACCCTTTAACCATCGTTTCACTTGTGATTGTGGAAGACCACTCGCTTTTGATAATTTCTTGATAGATGCAAATCCTGCCGGATGTTTTACATCATAATAGATTGACTTCAAACGTTCAGTCGATGACGACTGACTCTTTTTCCTCCTTCTCATCTTTTTGTTTTCTTGCCTTTCTACATTTACATAACTACAGCATTTAGCTTTAGCGGTTTTGCGATCGTGTTCACATTGCTTAGGGGTCTCATTGTGAGATGCAGCAAGTGCAAGTGACAACGACATTCACCTCTGGTGGCTCATTACATGGCAAGCAACACATCTGCTTCATATTAATAGTCTGAGAACATGTATTTCCTGGGAGGAGCTGTTTTACGTTTTCTTTTTACTAGTTTTAGTGGTGTTGTAGATCTACGTCGAGTTCTTCCTCTTGTTTGCTTAGTGAGTGTGGGAGGGGATGTAGCAGGTGACGACTTAAACCAATTTGTTGGCATTTTCATCGTCTGAAGCATTGGAGCAGTAGCCACTGTTGAATCAAGTTCTTTCAATGTCTCATTATTCAAAGCAAATTTTGGTACATTATGCTTTTTCAATAGTTTAAGAAAGTATGACCAACCAGGTGGAACATAGCCCTGACGGCGCTTTCTACGTGTCGCATACTGAATCAAGTCTTCATAACGTGAAGCATCAATCACTTTATTTTCATCTGTAATGATTTCTACTCTATCATTTACATTGAGATGGGGTTCAATACTATTGAAAAGAGATATGGCATGTGCGCGAGATGCTAAAGGTGTAGCAGTCGATACAGAGTCACGCATCTTATTCTTCAAGTTTTTTAATTGCTCAACAGTTTCCGATTGTAATAATACAGCACGATGTGGATCTTTGATGTGAACATTTTGCTGATAATCTATTTCTTTCCTATACATTTGATTTGCAAGAGGTTGCTTTACTTGCTGCATGGCAGTCAATTGTACATATTCATCCTGAGGAATAACAATCATGCGAGAATAAGAACTCATAGTTTGTAGATAATCATGGGAGTTTTCAAAATATCACTTCGAAATCTAAATTCTTCCGGACACTCTTGCGTAAAGTCAATGAATAAGTAACCGTATGGTTTTTCAGTAGCTGCTTGAAAAATTTCAATTAAGGCTTTTGATCCTCTGGGTGCAACTTGTCGCGCTAAAATTTCAAATTGACTTTTATCTCGCGGATTCTTGAAAATAGCATAATAGTGTGTATTCAGGTTTCGTGTACGAGCTTCTTTTCCATCAGGAAACAAATTTTGTGTGATATAGATGATAAAGCAACTTTTATGATGTGCTGCGCGAGTGAACATATCTGTAACATCTTTTGAATTCTTACTTTCTTTTAATAAATCATCCAATACAACAACATCATTAGACTGAAGTTTATCCACTGGAATAATTCCTTCATGTCGAATAAAGTTGCGACTTTGCAATTCCTGAAACAGCTACGGTTGATAAATACCATAACACCAAATCACTCGATTGATAGGTTCCTTAAACAACTCCCTTCTTTTATCCAATAAATTCAGCGTGAAAACAGTTTTACCTGCATGAGATGGACCTGATACAGTCAGAACTTTATCACATTGAAGTCTGAAATCCATTTTATTACTTTGAGACTCAACATTTGCATAATTAACGCTTAGAGCCAAAGATATTACCCAATAGGTTGCCCACGGCAGGAGCTATCATTGGAAGTATTGCTGAAAGGAAACCGCCCTTTTGTGTTAGAGTTTTCCTCTTTCTTTGAAGGGTGACTTTAGGATTGGAGATGAAACGCAATTTCGTAGCATATCGCTTAAGTAACTTTCGTTGTTTTGGCGCTAATTTCTTCGTCCTCAACTTCCTCACATGAGAAATAATTTCACAAATGAATTTATCGTTAGCATGTCGTATAGCATTGTATCGCTGATTTGCTTTCATTCGTCGGAGAGCTTGAATGGCTGAAGAAAACTTTGAAGACTTTTGACTTTTACGTTTCGTCATTTTCCGTGTTAGTCTTTGCTAAAACCTATCTTTACCACATTTGCATAGGTACTAACTATTGCGACATAAGTGACACTCGAAGTGAGCAATATCACAGTGGTTACATTGGCAAAGTTGAATGCAATTACGTATGAAACAGCGTTGACAAAAAGCATGCTTACATCTCTTGAAGATGCGCTTTTCATTTCCATCCTTTCGCTTACATACATCGCAACACATAGTTTCACCGTTACTGATGTCTATAGCAAGTCTTTTTGAAGATATGAATTTGCTAGCCTTTTCTAAATAATAGACGCATGTACAGAAGGAATATACTTCGAGAGTGAGCAGACATAGCTCGAAAACCAGTTGTGCTACAATCAAGTACCACTGCATTTTCAATTTTTCTTTATGGAAATTTGAATGTGAATATCTGAAATCGCTTCAATCACTAGACTGCTACCATGATGGTTAAATGCGTTAAGACGTTCAGCAATTTTTATCATATGTCTTTTAAAAAATTCTTGGGGGTGATCTACCACTTCCATTGAATAAGAAGCAAAATGGAAAGAGCGAGTTTCCACCTCTTCCTTTCCAAAATGACTAAACTTAATTTTCGCAACTAATCGCGCCATGATAATGCTATCAGAGAATGTATTCATTAACTCTAGAAATAGAGTGCTAGCATCATCGACCACTGCTTCGATGTCGGTCTCATCTTTATGAAAATTTATCACATAATCTTGAACAGCTCCTTTTAAACTTTGCCTATAAAAATGTAATGTTCCGCAGTCGTTTGAGAAAGACATGATCGCCCTTTATCTAACCCATCCATTGCATGAAAACAACAACTCTTCTCATAGTAACATTTATTGAATAACGGTAACAAGCATGCATTATAAATCAATGGTTTGAAAGAGATAAAATAGATACAGCTGGTAACTATCATACAGCGAGCAATGATAACCATACAGGACTTTGGCAGTGTTGAGGTAAGGAGGAAAGAAGCATTGGTTATGAGCGTAGCTACTACAACGAACAGACAAATCCTTGAAACGTTTCGTGACTTCATGGTAGTGTTGATTCACTCTACTATCCCAAGGCGGGAGCAAAATATCATCAATGATTAGATTGGGAAATACTTTCCTCTCCTTACCAGGATTATTGCAAAAGATGCGTATAACATTGAAAGCAGCTAACCATCATTTAAAGTCAATAAGAAGAGCACTCTCACAAGAAAAGCCATAGTCTTGCAAATATTTCAGATTAAGTCCATGAATGTGTTTTCTCGCCCATTGATCAACATTGGGATCGCAGTTGGCATGTTGATGATAGACACTAACAATCTGATATGTCCAATTGTTCATAGCAATAGCACTGAGCTCCTGTACAGGTTCACCCTCACAATCCATAAAAATGATGATAGAAGCCTAAAACGGAAATTTACACATCTAAGGAAACGTTCTATAACATATTACAAAATGAAGAATTACATCGATGCTTTTCACGACAAAATACACAAATGATATGATGGCAACGAAGAAGTAAAATGTATCTAATAAGGCCACGTCTACGACACTCAAAGCACATAAGCGAATTGTCATAGGGTAGAGTTAGGAAAGGACTAGTAATTCTCCTTCTTTGATTTGCGTTTTGATGCAGCATTCTTCTCCGACTTGCGCTTCGTACCACTGCTGTTAAGGATTTGATCAATTATGTCGTCCACGTTGGGTGGTTTTGGAATATATAGGATGGATTCCATATGCATGGAGAGAGAGGCTATTTTATTATCCTTGTGTCGACCATAATATAGCCCATTCACTTTGAAAAGGATGCGCCAAGTACCTTCTCCGAGCTCATCACATCTGATGGGTATTGATTGATCTCCCTCCTTCTTATAGTAAGTACACCAATGTGATACCGGTAGGCAAATGTGATTACCATCCCAAATCTTTCTATAGAGAGCATCCTTGTCATATCTCGCCCTCCACTCTTGAGCAAGAGGAGCAGGAAAGTCCATATTTAATGTCACATACTTCTCAATAATATCAAGTTGGCGGCGAATGTACGGACTCACGGGGATCAGTATGTAGTCCCCATACTGATTGCGCATTATCTTGACATCCGTGGAAGGGAGCATTCCCGTTTGGAGTATTACGCTATGATCGTCATAACGCAAGACTTGTTTAAATTTACGCTGTAGCGGTGTAGGATTATGTACCTTGGTTGTTTCTTCCACTGGCCTCAGTTGTAGATGATCTGACCGTAGCGAACCTTGTAACGTTTGACCGCCATTTTGTCCTACTAGTTCAGCAGATGGAGTAGATGCCTGAAAATGAAAAAAGATTGTATTAAGTTTACGTTCAAGGGAGGAGAGGGAGGGAAGTAGCGACTTACCATTTTAGTTGGATAATAGAATAGAGAGAGAGAAAATGTGCGTCCGTCACTCGTATGATTCAACGATGGAATGATTCTCACTGTGGAAGGCTCGCTATTTATAAAGAAATGCTTGATTCTCATTGGATGATGATCCTCATTGGACAATAACATCATGCTGATTCCAAATCTGAAATCCGTTTTCCAATCCGATGCTTCGTTTTGAAGCTACAGCCCAAAACGTCCCAAATTCTAACTCTGTCGTTTTTCGCCAATGTCCCAAAATCTTAAATGGCGTCTCACATCTAAACGAAGACAGATAGGAACAAGCCGATTCTTTCAGTGAATTTGTCTCACTCTTAGCTTTCAAACGAGCTATGGCACGACTAAATCCGTCCACTGGAAGCCAAAATCGAAGCGAGCTGTCCAGAGGGGGGGGACGTCAGCGAAAATTTTTTCTCTCCGATGGCGTTCAAATTCACCATACCGATGCAGAATTTCACGCTGAATCCGAATCTGGCCTCCGTTTTCCCATCCGATGGTTCGTTTGGGCGCTACACACCAAAACGTCCCAAATTCTAACTCTGTCGTTTTTTCGAAAAATGTTGAAAATTTTTTCTCGCCGATTGCCTTGAAACTCACCATACAGATAGAGAATTTCACGCTGATTCCAAATCTGAAATCCGTTTTCCAATCCGATGCTTCGTTTTGAAGCTACAGCCCAAAACGTCCCAAATTCTAACTCTGTCGTTTTTCGCCAATGTCCCAAAATCTTAAATGGCGTCTCACATCTAAACGAAGACAGATAGGAACAAGCCGATTCTTTCAGTGAATTTGTCTCACTCTTAGCTTTCAAACGAGCTATGGCACGACTAAATCCGTCCACTGGAAGCCAAAATCGAAGCGAGCTGTCCAGAGGGGGGGGACGTCAGCGAAAATTTTTTCTCTCCGATTGCGTTCAAATTCACCATACCGATGCAGAATTTCACGCTGAATCCGAATCTGGCCTCCGTTTTCCCATCCGATGGTTCGTTTGGGCGCTACACACCAAAACGTCCCAAATTCTAACTCTGTCGTTTTTTCGAAAAATGTTGAAAATTTTTTTCTCGCCGATTGCCTTGAAACTCACCATACAGATAGAGAATTTCACGCTGATTCCAAATCTGAAATCCGTTTTCCAATCCGATGCTTCGTTTTGAAGCTACAGCCCAAAACGTCCCAAATTCTAACTCTGTCGTTTTTCGCCAATGTCCCAAAATCTTAAATGGCGTCTCACATCTAAACGAAGACAGATAGGAACAAGCCGATTCTTTCAGTGAATTTGTCTCACTCTTAGCTTTCAAACGAGCTATGGCACGACTAAATCCGTCCACTGGAAGCCAAAATCGAAGCGAGCTGTCCAGAGGGGGGGGACGTCAGCGAAAATTTTTTCTCTCCGATTGCGTTCAAATTCACCATACCGATGCAGAATTTCACGCTGAATCCGAATCTGGCCTCCGTTTTTCCATCCGATGGTTCGTTTGGGCGCTACACACCAAAACGTCCCAAATTCTAACTCTGTCGTTTTTTCGAAAAATGTTGAAAATTTTTTCTCGCCGATTGCCTTGAAACTCACCATACAGATAGAGAATTTCACGCTGATTCCAAATCTGAAATCCGTTTTCCAATCCGATGCTTCGTTTTGAAGCTACAGCCCAAAACGTCCCAAATTCTAACTCTGTCGTTTTTCGCCAATGTCCCAAAATCTTAAATGGCGTCTCACATCTAAACGAAGACAGATAGGAACAAGCCGATTCTTTCAGTGAATTTGTCTCACTCTTAGCTTTCAAACGAGCTATGGCACGACAAAATCCGTCCACTGGAAGCCAAAATCGAAGCGAGCTGTCCAGAGGGGGGGGGACGTCAGCGAAAATTTTTTCTCTCCGATTGCGTTCAAATTCACCATACCGATGCAGAATTTCACGCTGAATCCGAATCTGGCCTCCGTTTTCCCATCCGATGGTTCGTTTTGGGCGCTACACACCAAAACGTCCCAAATTCTAACTCTGTCGTTTTTTCGAAAAATGTTGAAAATTTTTTCTCGCCGATTGCCTTGAAACTCACCATACAGATAGAGAATTTCACGCTGATTCCAAATCTGAAATCCGTTTTCCAATCCGATGCTTCGTTTTGAAGCTACAGCCCAAAACGTCCCAAATTCTAACTCTGTCGTTTTTCGCCAATGTCCCAAAATCTTAAATGGCGTCTCACATCTAAACGAAGACAGATAGGAACAAGCCGATTCTTTCAGTGAATTTGTCTCACTCTTAGCTTTCAAACGAGCTATGGCACGACTAAATCCGTCCACTGGAAGCCAAAATCGAAGCGAGCTGTCCAGAGGGGGGGGACGTCAGCGAAAATTTTTTCTCTCCGATTGCGTTCAAATTCACCATACCGATGCAGAATTTCACGCTGAATCCGAATCTGGCCTCCGTTTTCTCATCCGATGGTTCGTTTGGGCGCTACACACCAAAACGTCCCAAATTCTAACTCTGTCGTTTTTTCGAAAAATGTTGAAAAATTTTTTCTCGCCGATTGCCTTGAAACTCACCATACAGATAGAGAATTTCACGCTGATTCCAAATCTGAAATCCGTTTTCCAATCCGATGCTTCGTTTTGAAGCTACAGCCCAAAACGTCCCAAATTCTAACTCTGTCGTTTTTCGCCAATGTCCCAAAATCTTAAATGGCGTCTCACATCTAAACGAAGACAGATAGGAACAAGCCGATTCTTTCAGTGAATTTGTCTCACTCTTAGCTTTCAAACGAGCTATGGCACGACAAAATCCGTCCACTGGAAGCCAAAATCGAAGCGAGCTGTCCAGAGGGGGGGCGGACGTCAGCGAAAATTTTTCTCTCCGATTGCGTTCAAATTCACCATACCGATGCAGAATTTCACGCTGAATCCGAATCTGGCCTCCGTTTTCTCATCCGATGGTTCGTTTGGGCGCTACACACCAAAACGTCCCAAATTCTAACTCTGTCGTTTTTTCGAAAAATGTTGAAAATTTTTTCTCGCCGATTGCCTTGAAACTCACCATACAGATAGAGAATTTCACGCTGATTCCAAATCTGAAATCCGTTTTCCAATCCGATGCTTCGTTTTGAAGCTACAGCCCAAAACGTCCCAAATTCTAACTCTGTCGTTTTTCGCCAATGTCCCAAAATCTTAAATGGCGTCTCACATCTAAACGAAGACAGATAGGAACAAGCCGATTCTTTCAGTGAATTTGTCTCACTCTTAGCTTTCAAACGAGCTATGGCACGACTAAATCCGTCCACTGGAAGCCAAAATCGAAGCGAGCTGTCCAGAGGGGGGGGGGACGTCAGCGAAAATTTATTCTCTCCGATGGCGTTGCGGAAGCACAAGATCCTAGAGCAGCCAACTTTGTCCCAAACGATCCGAATTTTCCACTCCCAATTTTGCCAATTTCGAAAGTGGCCTCCTTCCTGTCATAAAAGATGGACTTCTCTCATCCCAAAACCCTCTCAACACCATAGCCTTTTCTTTCCAACTCTGACGTGTTTCGCTGCCATTTTCGACTCCCTACAACTCCAAGAAAATGAACCACAAAAACCGCAAACTGAGCCTTATTCACTGCGCTTTTTTCTCACATCCCCAGCTATTCAAAGTAGCGTATGGCACGACTCTTCTACTATAGTCTAACACCAAAGTTGGCCAATTTGGGTCAGGGAGGGGGGGGGGATGTCTTCATCAACTTTTTGCTCCTCCACATGTCGCTGAAACATCCTATCCTAACACCACACATTTCACGTAGAGTTCCGAATATTGCACTCCATTTATCCATGCCTGCAAGTCATCTCTTCTCAGCCCGAAACATACGACTTTTTCTCATCCGCAGAAACCTACCAACACCTGCTTTTCCACCTCTATCCTTCCCACATTCTTTCCTACCCTTCCACCCTTCCCTTGCCACCTACCTTGCTCATCACTCCTCCTATACCCTATCCTTCACTTTTTTCCTGTCCATTAAATGAGGGTGAAGGGGAGGACCGACCCGTTTCCAACCTCGAGGAAGGGTGGGGGGGAATTAAAGAACATTTCAAATTAAGGGGGGCCAAGCGTATCCTTGGGCGACCTTCCTTTATCCACTAGGGGCTGGCCTGAGTCAGCATGATGACTATCTTTTCATCATTTGTCAACCGCACCGCACTTGAATTTGGATATGGGCGTTATTTTTTACAACAACTATACTTTTTGTTCACTGAAATACATTCACAATCTTATCGTACACTAAAATGCATAATCTTCGTTTATTCTGTTTCTGCAACTATCACTAGGCAAATCTTGTCTATCTATTTTGAATATATCAAATCACCGTTTATCTTCTACATCATGCACAATCTTATTCTTACTTGAATGGCAAATCTTGATCTTCTGAATGGAGCAAATCTTATCTTCTGAAATACAAACTCGCTTCAACTTTCTGAAAAAGCAAATCTACATCATTTTCTGTATTCTACACTTCTCTTTTTGCATCTTCTGAGGAAATGCAACATCTTATCTTTCCTTGAAATGGCAAATTCATTATCTTCTAAAATAGAAAATAAATGATGACCTTGTGCTCTAATAGTGTTGAAATGGGTATTTATCATTAGCGTTGTCGGATAATTGGACATCATAACAAGCTTGTAAGATATAAAAAATAAAGATTCTAGCAAACTTCAATCTCATTGCTACATTTAGTCTAGTCTTTTATTGGTTTCAGTAAAATAAATGTCAATGGAGATAATATTTTCTATAACACTAATGAAACAAAAAATCATTTTTTTTTGTATGGGATTCTCTGAGAATTATTATTTTCGCGTACAAGCGTGAGCTAAAAACCGCTTTGATGAAAGGAAATGTACACAATTCGAGGCTCGATGTGGCCTAAATAGGGGGAGGGATTCCCACCTAATACGTTTTTCTGTTGAGGTTTGCCGAACTGGCTCAACATAATCAACTTCTACTATAACTCTATCCATTCTTCTGCCATTATATATACAGGCACACAAAATGGAACAAAGAAGAGATCGAATAGCAGGAACTTTTTGTTCGAAAAAATATACACAAATGTACCGTTTGACTATAAGAAAATAATTAAAGCAGCATTTTGAGATCAATATTTCAAAGGCTAGAAAAAACGTTTTTCATCATCAGACCAACAATTTGTTACTCTATATTCTGGGCCAACTGTCCACTGGAATAAAAACGTAAATTGTTGTAATTCAGAAAAAATAATTCACGCTAATTTCATACATAAATTTCATAGCAGGTGGCGAATAGTAGATCCAAGTTTTAATTTATCTGAGGTCAGTCGCGCCATCAGAATCTTTTCCCATTTCCATCACGACAAGGAACAATTTAACAATCCAAATATTTATTTTATCAATCTGACAGGTTATTTTACCAGACATTAACATCAATGTAAATTGTGAGGCATCACAAGCTAACTTTAGCTCATCCTAGCGAGTCGCTCAACTTCTTGCCATACTGATTAAATTGATACTAATTAACTAATACTCCGTTTGCGATGAATCATTTTCTTCTTAATTCAAACAAATTGTAATTCCTCATTTTATTAATTCAATATCTCTCTCTCTTAAGAGAACCTTTGGATAGTTTTAATTCGCGAAACCATTTATCATCTCTACTTTTCTCATCTAGCCTTTTATTAATGGCAGTTAACTCACCTTCCTTATTTTTAATCCTTTTATATTTTTTTTGTTTTATCTGTCTTACCTGAGAACTAGTAGTCGAGTGGTCAATTTCTGTTGGCTATTGGTAAATATCTTTAAGTCTATGCTGCGCATTTACTACCTTCTATGTCTGCATAACGGGGGGGCTCATTTTTCATTCTTATTTGCAATCCATCCTTAATGCTTATTATCTTGCTCTTAGGAAAGCATGCTTACCATATTCCCAACTCGCATTCTTTCATTGGCGCAAAGCAACACCCTAGACTACGAATTAAGTTTAAAGTCTATGTTTTATGTTGTGATGATCTATTTGGCTTACAATAGGCACCTTACTTCGCCCTTTATAATGAAATTTCCTTTTTTACCTGAAAGATCAGGATCTGTGGATGGGACTGACTCGTGCGAGATAATTCTTTGTTATTATACATTATAACATCGTTTAACATCAAGAACATTCCGACGGCTGACTTTGCACTTTCTAACATCCTTGATATAATCTCATTACGTCTATCTACTAATCATGTGCGAGACTCCTCTATTTTTTTTTTTACTTTTCACTTATTCTCTTTGTATCTATTAATTGTACATATATAGTATAAATAATGTAAAAAAAATTGAATGCAAATAGTGTTATTAATCCTTTCTCCGATAAATCACATCGACGCCATCGATATCCAGCAATGCTCGGTTTGTATCATTACTACAGAAACCCAAATCAGCGAATGGTTCATAAATGAAATCATCATTTCTTACTAGAATGTTTTTGCTGGATTTTACCAATCATACACAAGCGTCATGACCGCAATCGAATACTATAATGTAAGAAAGCATAATAATTATAATTCCACATCTTTATTATAAATGTTATTTGTATATATAAATAATAATTACTAAGTAAAATATATGTAAAACTAGATCTAGTGCACTAACCTATTCTTCACTAATAATTATATTGCAAGATGAAATACTCGTACCTGAAGCATACAATAATTCTACCATTATATAATTAAACAAAGGATATAACATAATATGAGAGTAAATTAAGTTTTTTGAGTTATGACACATGAAATAAATTAAATAATTGTCGTGGAATGAGACAGAGTGTATTGACGTATAGATCTATCTTACCTTTAATGCAATTGCAATGTGATATGTGGAATCCACAGACTCTGACCTCTATTTTTCATTTTCTATACTTTTATTCTTTTTGATTATTATTCAGAACATCTTGATGTCAATTCCTAGAAAAATAATATGTACATATCTTTGTTTCTTGTTTGTCTTTGCAGATTTATCTAATTCATGATGAAACAAGTATCACGGGGGGGGTGGGGGGCCCACTCAAAGACGATACGACCAATACATTGATGATGCATTTTTCTAGACTGGTAACAAAAACCAAGGGTATAGCATATCTGTCAAAAATTATTTGAATTCATTAAAAACCTAAAAATCTTTCACTTAGAATTAACAAACATTACAAGAAGTATACGATCACTGAACATTTTGAGGCTAACATGTGGGGTCTAAGCCATTTCTGAGGCAAGTAACATCATCGAGAGACGGTCGTCGCTCTTTCTTCTTTGTGGCGCATTGTGATTCGTATGCGGAATACTATTGGCTGTTAAAAAGTGATTTTTCTTCCAATGATGGCGCCCATCCTTGCAAATTTTTTACAAATCATTATAAAGTCTCATGTCTGTCCCTGAATTTCACCTGTGAGTCATTTACATCTTTCTGGCTGTTTTTCTGTGGACATATTACTCATCGTAAAGGTTTTTTTCTGTATCTTATTTATTCTCATTTTTTCTTTTAGTTCTGAGAGCGACGACACGTGAACCAGTGAGCTAAATTTCTACCTTTGTGTTCTTGGTTTGTGCGTGGTGATATATAACTGAGTGACGTCACTAAACTCTCGTGCCTTTTATCTTCTCGCAAGATTTCTTGGAGGCTCTGACGCTAATAATCATGGAATTGCATTTGGCTGTAACTTGAGTTAATATTTTAAGTGTACATTTCAGATGGTGGTGTATCGGTTGATAAAACTGTCTGCTCGAAGATCATATTACCCCCCACACGTATCTCATTACAGACTACAGCTAAACCGTTGCCTATTGGAGTCGAGACGTCCTATTTCTAATCTATACATAGATCTCACCAAAGTTCGTGAGTCCATTGATTTTGCTTAGACAAAATGCAAAACTCCGACCAAACACTTGTTTTGTTTACCTTACCTTTTTCTGTGTCCGACCTAACAGCGCATAATGCATCAGAGAACTGGAGCGGTCTGACTCATTAACAAGGTGAGACGATAATTGTTTCTCAATAGAGCTGAAGGCAATATTAAAATTGAAAAAGTCAATATGATCGAAGTTGATTGATAGTTTAAGAAAATCCCAGAGATTGATGAACTATAAAAATACTATCATCTAATCTCATCTACGCGTGGATTCTCATGCTCATCATGGAGAAACAATAATTTTACAAGATGATTCTTTGACTATAAAATATCTCTTTGAGCTTCGGGATTTGCTTCAGAGTTCTCTAAACCTTGATAAATGAATTTTAGTCATAGACAAGTCTCAGAGAGCCAGAGATTCAGTCTCGTGAAAGAAAAATCAAGTCTTGATTTTTTGAAAATTGATGAGCTTAAAGCAACGTAAAAAAAGAACACTAAAAGTAAACAAAGAAATCAGATTAGAGGATTTCCATGTAACTCTTTTTCGAAGAGAAGTGGTGCTTGATTGCTTAGGGATGTTTTCTTCTAAAACGATGTTCGATTGAGAAGTTGTGTGTCAAACATATGCATTTTACGTTATGTGACTGGTTTTGTAGGACCTAAAGTTCGAGAGATTTCAAAACAAAGATCCTCCCCACTTTCGGTATTCAAATTTTAAGAAGTATGTAACAAGTGGGGGGGGGAAAAAAAATTGGCATTCCATGTCAAGAAAAGCTTCAGAGTTAAAGAGTTCATGAATCAATTGTTCATCAGTATTTCATCAAAATGAAGATCTAACCATTTTTCAGCAGGTACATAGTATAAAAGGCAAACCTAATTGGGGCCTAGTCAAATCTTGACCGTGAAAAGAAGAAACAATAGGTGAATGAGGTGAACTCATTTTTAGAGATAATTAAAAGTCGTCACCGCGTGATTATCTATGTTAAACAGAAAATTTTCAATCGTGAAATTTTTTATTACCTCTTGTTCTACACTTTAGAAATTTAGTGATCTATATTTCTAATCTTGCCCTGCTATTCTATCGCTCCTCATCATTTCTTTTGTATGCAGTATCTAGTGAGATGGGACGCTCTTCATAAGAAATAGATTGATTGATCTTGTAGAATGGGGGGGGGGGGGTAAAAAGGAGAAAAAAAAGAAAACTCAACTTACTCAAATTTCTCAATGACGACCCATTTCTTTTGTTATAACGGAATTCCAATGGCTTAAATAAGATAGGGCACAAAAATTACCTGCTTCAGGCCTTGTTCTCATATGCCATGCCATTTTCATCTGTTTAGGAGCTGATCTATGGATCGAGTGGTGGATATAGTTTGTATCTATGTCAACAACCTTCCCCCAATTAAAAGTGCAAAAGCACTAGGAACTTGAACAGTCATCAACGCTATACATTTTTTGAGTCGCTTTTATTGTTTTTCCTCAACCTTAAGAACTAATTTTTGCTTTGTATGAATATTCCCGCCCCCCAAATCTCAATGTTTCAATCATTAACACGATTGTAGAAAATTGTACCATTGGCAAGCGCAATGTAAATACTTATCGTCTGGGATAACACCATTCCTGGCCGGCCAATTCTACTTGTATGTGGTGGACATAATAATCAATGCTAGAGCTTATTCATTGATCATGAGTTTCTAAAATTGGGGTTCAATTACAGTATTGTGTCTACAACCAACCTCGTGGGAACAATCATTATTGGTACTATGTTTTGATGAGTGACTACCAGTTCCTAATGTATCATGAAGTGAAAGATTGGACTCACCGATTGGATCACTTCTGATCACCAATATATCAAATTTTTGTCTGTGTTAAGTCTGATTGATTTAATGATAACTCAACTGGAAATCTTTCCAAACTGTATAATGACTTGAAATCGAGTAAATATTCTATGTCGTTTGTTTACAATTCATACTTGAAAATGTTAAATTGGAATGAAATCATCTATAAAACCATTTTATAGGCCCTGAAGAGAAATGCCAAGATTTTTCATGAGTGTTGTAAATTTTAGTCTCGATTGAAAATATTAAAACTATACAAATCAGTACAGCTTTTTTCTGTCCCATTTTTTTCCGAAAAACTCTGGTTAATTGAAGGATGACTTCTGCCTCAAAGACTTACATAATTTATTCTCTTACTATGCAAGCAAGTATGATTGATGACTTTCTCGCTAATTTAGAGCAACCACAGAATATTCACTTCTTAGTATAATTGCCACCACTGAGAGACAAGTGAAACAAGAAATAACAAAAAACAAGTCTAACAAATTAACATGAGTGAGGAAAATCGATCAATAAGGTTCTGCGCCCAAAGCAATTATCGGAGTGATTACGTTTCTGAAGCGAACAGTGTAAGCTTGAGGCATTGTGGCTTGTAGCCCGTAAAAGATAGACTTCATTTCTGACTTAAAATGTCCTAGAACCGAATCTTCTCATACCCGTAGTCATAATGTCTGTGCTAACAGATCAACATGTAATGAGCGTTAGTTTTTCTCTTTGTCCTATTTTCTCTGCTTCCGTCGCAGACCCGGGGTTCTTAAATGCGCCAGATCTGTACTGATTCTAAGGATTTATTATTTTCCTTAATTGAGAATCATTATTATTGTGAGTGGTGGATGAGTGTAGTGACCATAATATGATTAATTTTATGGAATCCTAAACAAAGCCTTCTTGAGTTCGGTCATCCCTAAATCCCAAACGGTTTCTACTAACAAGAAGTCAGACTCTACCAGCTTGGCAACTGCCCATCTATTTACTTAGCGACGTTTATCAATGTTTGTTATCAAAATGAATATCTTTTTCTTTAACTATTATGAGATAGTTATAAGCCCATATTGCGCCTCTGTGATCCGCAAGACGTGGACTTCACTCAGACCCACATGTAACAGACATATACGAGTTCCTGCGATTTCTTTGCTCTCTTCACGGTACGCCAATAGGAGTTATTGAGAATTTTTGAGAAGATCAATCGGAAATCTTTTTGCGTGAAAAGTTTGACAAAATTTTTGCATGACTGGAGTTTATCCATACATGGTGCAAAAACGATGAAGGAAAGCAACCTCGACGCAAAAACCCAACTGCATCTCTCTATTTGGTTGGCTATGCTAATACAGATCAGACAGATCTCTCCTTGATGCATCTGACATTCTATATCATCTGTTTTGGCGTTCAAAATTATCTTGGCCATATTATGCTATTTTTATTACAAGATCGCATTTGGATTCGTTTATACAGATCATCTGGTATTATTATTCCAGAACCTCTTTTCGCAATGTAATTTCCCATCATTCACTCACCTCATTTTAATTTAAATTTATTTATCGATCATAGGTTGTCGAACAGGTCTCAAAGCGTACTGCAGTATTCATATCTGTACGTAGAGTAAGTTGTCTCCTGTAAGCATCAGGAGTATCTCATGGGGCCATCCTCCGGGCCCACTTTCTTCTTCAAATCTTGTTACGTGATAATCTTAGAGGACTGATATACCCACATAAAACTCAATTGTCGCAATATATTGATGACGTGACTATTTGTATAACCACTTTTTTCAAAAACTGTGCAGAATAACCATAGTCTTGTGAGGAAAATCAAACATGTTTTTGAATGGGGCCGACTAAGTTGAAATTTTAACGACACAACAATAAACACACGCAAATGTAAATCAAATCGTATTAAAGAATGAACACCTGATTGTAATTTCCCATATATTCTCTCTATATAAATGATTTTCAATTTGTTGATTCACAACTATACCAAGAAAACATCAAAACTGCACCAACCACTATTCAGCAAACAGATTACTTGGGGTTATTTGGAGTGGCTGTGATCTGGCGATGAGAATCTCCATTTTGATTATGTCGCGTATAGATCTTTAGTTCCAAAAAGACTACATTTGTCTTCGAGTTTTTTTTTTAAAAAAATTTTCCTGCCAACCGCACAGATGAATTGTTCCTGTCATATATAAATACGTTTTAGCTAGGGGGGACTACTACGAGTCCATTTCTTGGAGTAAGCTGGTACACCTCTCTTTTATTGGCTATGGCGCCCACTTTTTTGTCTGATGAAATTGACAAAACTTCAACGCCGAGACAGCACTCAAAACACACTAACCTCTCATCGCCCCCATGCAGCAGAATCATCTGTGGTTTTGAAAGGTGTTCTTAGTATGCTTTGTTTGGAGCCTCTAAGTGTTAGATAGACTGAACTCCAGCGTCCAAACTTTTGGCAGAAAGATCTCTTCAATCCCCATTAGCAATCTCGTTACATTGCAATCTTCCCAAGTGATTAGTGAATTTCGTTCTGGTAGACTGATTGTTCCATATGTGCCGAACATACTCGACGCCTCAATTCTTTATGATGTCATTATGTCAGATTTCACTTCATCAGCAACCTGGCATCGACCCCCCGACAGCTTAATGTAGATTTTTTGGTGATTTATATAATTTTTGGGCTATTGTTTAAACATCATTTGTCATTTATGATTTTCAATTCAATTTTCAAATATACAACATTTCTCTCTTCTCTCTCTCTCATCTTCGATCCTGCTCACAATCTTTTGCAATGTAGATATTGCAATGGAAAACACGGGCGCAATTTTCGTGTAGTCTCACAATGAGTGTCCTCTTGAAAGCAATGAACAAGTATTGTAGGGCACAAGTCTTGTGACATTGACCCAATAACCCTTCCAATGTGATAGTTTTTTCTACGTTTCTTTGACTTGTATCTCCACCCGTATTAATGAACATTATCAACTGGCGTCTGTTATAATGCAGTTGATGTTGCCTTAATGGTATGAGAACAACTCTTGTAACAATGAAAGTTTGAAAAATCCTTGTGACCGAATAAATCCTTGACCGATTCTCTGTAGCAAAACCGACACATCTTCATAAATGTGCCCTTTTTATCGAAACTTGTTGGGCGTGTCCGTGGCTAAAATCAACTTCATTTCAAGCCACGTAAGGTTATGCTCGACGCAAAATACCTGGTCACGCCTCATCCAACGGAGGCCCACCACAGTAGCGGAATCGAATTCTTCAATAAATTTCGTCATTATGAAATGATAGTTCTGACGAGTTGCGATTGAACATAAGAATTACACAGTTCTTGTAAAATATTTGGAATATAACCAAAAGGCAGTCATTCGATGCTGTGAGCCACTGTATCAATGCTTGATACGCTTGTGTTTTTCTAACACTTTGAAATAAGAGATGTAGCGAACCTTTGCATTGGTGTTAAATCATATTTAGATGATGAATAGATATTAAAACTGCTAGTAAATCTATCAGCAATTCATTAGTCTAATTAATCCTTTTTGAAATGACTTTTAGAGTATCGACATCAAGGGTCGAATTTTGGGCCGCTATTCATGTTTACATACGATGTTACTCACCCACAAATCACTCTCCTTGATTCTGGATCGGGCATAATAAGTTCCGGTGTCAGCTTTATTCTTTTTTGATGACTGATCTTTATATTCAAATCTCTGAATAGTGATTACCATTTTAACCCAATCTAATTCGAGAAATATTTGTGAACAACATATATATCCAGCGAACAGTAATTGTGGCTGACTATGCAATCATACTCTGTCTGAAATATCAGCAAAAATCCACAACATCCACTCGCCTATCTGTATTGATTTTAAGCAATAAAGTGTGTGGTGTGGTGGTGGTGCAACTTACATGTACATGTAGACTCTTGTTGTAGTTTCTGAAAGGATCTAAGTCAGTATTTGAGCCAAGATAGAGAATCCCACCTATATCTTTTGTCATCCCACTAAGCAACTTATTCATTGATAGCCTCGTAGCTCATTTTAAGACTAAAATTTGAAGTAAGCGTAAAACTTTAAAAGCTCAAAACTATCAAAAAATCATAAAAAAACTCATAAAATCAAAAGAATTTCATATAGTCTACCGGTACGTGACAAGATACAACCTTCCCGCAAATCCATTTTAATATGAATTTAATTTGAAATGTGCACTACAAATTTACTGTCAACGCATAAATACTTCGTATAGGGTTTTTTTTTAGTGGGGATGCATTCGCATATCCTATGCTATAAAATCGGCGTAAGAATGAGAACGTCAGTGGAAGACATCTGATGCGACCGCTCTATCTTGAACATTACAACTAAGTCAAAATGTTTTTAGTTATTTCAAGTAGTGCGCCTATTCTTGGACTCTAACCTCAAATTCATGATAGTTGTATATGTGAAATACTAAATGAATAAAGACCATTAGTAGATAATAAAAGTCTCATAATAAATTTCACAGCGGCTCGCGCCCCCCTCGACCCCCCCTCATCGGGAACGGCATGAGTTGGTCGTGGGATCTGGGCCGCGCCGTGGATGCATATCGGGTCTGACTCCTCCCCCCTCAGGAACGACAAGAGGTTATTATGTTCCTTGTCGTGGTGTAGGCCGGCTCAGGTTATGTGTCGCATCGTTCACAAAATGTTCGGCTGACTCCCGCCCCCCTCCCTGCAAACGAGCAGAAGTGGTGCAGACTCACTCGGTGTGAGTTGAGTCCACACCCCTGGTTAAACGTGGGCGACTCGTTACGCATGGTTGACGTGGGACGATCCGTTCTAGGTTGACGTGGGCGACCGTCCTAGGTTGTCGTGGATGTTGAAATGGCTGCCAGATTACGGAATTCACCCGTAAAAATTCAGGCATCTGTGGTGTGATTTCCTTCGGTTTCCCAGATGCTCAATCGGCGCGAAAAAATTTTTCTTCAAACATTTGGGGGGGGGGGGGGGGGGGGGGGGGGTGTGGGTTTTTTTTATTTTTTGGGGGGGGGGGGGGGGGGGGGGGGGGGGGGGGGGGGGGGGGGGGGGGGGGGGGGGGGGTTTTTTTTATCTTTTAACGGGAGCAGAGTTAAAATTTGGGACATAGTTTTGGTGTGTAGGGCGCCAAAACCAACACATTCGGGATGAGACAAACTGTGAGGCCAGATTCGGATTCAGGAGCGTGAAATTCTTGGCATCGGTATAGTGTGTATTTTCCAGCTCAATATCGGAGAGAAAAAATTTTCGCTGACTCCCCCCCCCTCTGGACAGCTCGCTTCGATTTTGGCTTCCAGTGGACGGATTTTGTCGTGCCATAGCTCGTTTGAAAGGTAAGAGTGAGACAAATTCACTGAAAGAATCGGCTTGTTCCTATCTGTCTTCGTTTAGATGTGAGACGCCATTTAAGATTTTGGGACATTGGCGAAAAACGACAGAGTTAGAAATTGGGACGTTTTGGGCTGTAGCTTCAAAACGAAGCATCGGATTGGAAAACGGATTTCAGATTTGGAATCAGCGTGAAATTCTCTATCTGTATGGTGAGTTTCAAGTCAATCGGAGAGTTTCAAGGCAATCGGACGAGAAAAAATATTTCAACATTTTCGAAAAAAAAAATCGAATGCAGCAGAGTTAGAATTTTTGCGATGGCTGCCTACTGTAGAGCCAAAACGAAAGCATGCGGATGAAGAAAACGGAGGCCAGATTCGGATTCAGCGTCGAAATTGCTACATGGAAATGGTAAAATTATTTCCAGCTCAATCGTGAACGAGAAAAAAAATTTTCGATCTGACGTCCCCCCCCCCCCTCTGGACAGCTCGCTTCGATTTTGGCTTCCAGTTGGAGACTGGATAATTGTCGTGACCATATGCTACGTTTTTGAAAGCTAGACAGTAGAGCAGTGAGACAAATTCACTGAAAGAATCGGCTTGTTCCTATCTGTCTTCGTTTAGATGTGAGACGCCATTTAAGATTTTGGGACATTGGCGAAAAACGACAGAGTTAGAAGTTGGGACGTTTTGGGCTCTAGCTTCAAAACGAAGCATCGGATTGGAAAACGGATTTCAGATTTGGAATCAGCGTGAAATTCTCTATCTGTATGGTGAGTTTCATGTCAATCGGAGATAAAAAATTTTCAACATTTTTCGAAAAAACGACAGAGTTAGAATTTTTGCGATGGCTGCCTACTGTAGAGCCAAAACGAAGCATCGGATGGGAAAACGGAGGCCAGATTCGGATTCAGCGTCAAATTCTACATGGAAATGGTAATATTTTCCAGCTCAATCGGAGGGCACTAGACAGCGGAGATCGAAAACGTCATATCTTTAGTGTTTGACATGATAGGTATCACGTCATCAAGCTGATCGCCAGTCCCACACACTATAAAGTTAAGCTGGGAATCCGAGAGAGAACTGTCATTCGGAGACGAGAGAATTGCCAACGGTAAGTCGTTCTCTTGGGGCTGCGAGGTCCGATGATAGCATGCTTTCCGGACATTCCAAATCTTCCGGGTTTACTGTATCACGCAAACCGACCTTTCAAAAAATTTCATTGGCTGATGATACAGACTAAGGCGTCAGCACTTAGATGGGGTTAGGTTCGCTACAGGAGATGGGCGCTTCGTCATGCTTCCAGGCCAATAAAAGACTCCCAAAACATTTAAGAGCTTGTAACTTTGCTTCTATCAAGACCCGAATATGACTTGTTTCAACCAAAAGGTTCGGGTCGCTATTGACTGTCTGCCCTCAAAGTGATAGATCTAACTTATACCAGCCAAAATTTTCAAAAAGTATTTAGTGCTAAAAAGTTGAAAAATTTTTAAAGTTACAGACTAGTTTTTGCAGGTTTTCATGGGGTTTTTCTCGACCGCGCGCTGCTGAAGTCAATGAAAAAGCATTATTAAATGAATATTCTGATGCCCAGTCTTCTCATGCTACTAACGCGCTTTTCACTGAATATCAGCGAGCAAGACACGGAGAGTATTTGCTGTAATATTCTCACTGACCAGTCAGGGAGTGTTCCTTCTGGATGACGGCGGACGATGGCCGTAGTGAGTAAAGTGGTCGGCTAAGAAGGAATTTTGTGTGTGTCATAGTTTAAGACCCAGTAACCGCTGGGAACATACTCATGTGCTCAATGTGGTCCATTTGACACAGTTCTCTCAACGTAAGCACTTTGAACGTCCAATCGTGTTTAAGTTCTTAGCTATCTTGTCATGGGTGGACCTCTAAACATCCTGCGCCATCTGCAAGAAGCGCTGGTCGAATCACAAGCTCTACTACGAGCTTGCTATCCAAGGCTGAATCGAAAGGCAATGAAATAACATCGGTGGGATGAATCCCTCCAAGGTTTTCAAGTATGCTAATGTTCAAATCTGCTATCAGCAATTATTAGAAAATTAAGTTTAACTAAGTCCTACATAGTCCCCCCGGGGGGGGGGGGGGGGGGGGGGGGGGGGGGGGGGGGGGGGGGGGGGGGGGGGGGGGGGCCCCCCCCCCCCCCCCAGGATCCCCCCCCGCAGCTTATGAGGGGTTTACAGATCTCCAGCTACTGTTTGCACTACCTTTGACTCTGTGCGTTGCTGTTACTGCCACTCGGATGCTTCGGGGCAGTGACAATGGAATCTTACAATGCTGTTAAATAGCGGGTATCAGGGGAAGATCTCTCATTCTTCCCTATGATCAAAGGTACAGAGGCCTTCGGGCTGTCAGACGGGATCCGAGTGCCACACACACTACCACTCAAATACTATTCATTCCTTACTAAGTGCTAAAAATCATCTGTTTTTCGCGTTTTTATAAACTAGGAATCAATCGTTTGCTATCAAAACAGTTTACGGACCTTAATAATCATTGTTGTTCTTCATCGCCTCTTTCACTTCAGAAAATGGCTAACTATAAATAATGCCAAGACAGTTTTTGCTTTTCAAGCTCTGCGATGTTGCAGAAAAATCTTTCATCAGTGATGCATTTTATAGAAGACACTCTTGTGCGAATAACAGTCGAATGGTAGGGGTCCATTCGATCTACTTTTGTCAGGGCAGCCCATAATACATTCTCGGCCTTGTCGACCATAAGCGCTTACCCAGGAGTGGCATGCGAAGTGTTTTCAATAGTCAGTTGAAGTCAAACCAGAAGAGCTGACTGAGGAGACGAAGCAAAGTCCTCTTCAGCCTCAGAGTTATAAATGCTCTGTGAGACTCAAGTTGCGCTGTCGAGTACTATCAGCGTCAACAGAGCCTACCCTCATCTAGTGTGTCTTCAGCAAAGTCTCTCCTCTACCCACACAGAACCCGATTGAGTCTTCTCCGAAGTCGAAGTAAACATCCTCGCTCTAGGCGATGAGTCGGCTACTAGTATCATAGCGGACGGAGTGGAGGAAGAGGAGGAGGAGGAAAAAGGCTCGGCGAAGGCCTGACTTCTAGTCGAGAGTATCTAGCCATCGATAGCCGAGGTAGAGCCGGTGATGAAATAAAAAAAAAAATAAAAAAAAAATAAAAATTTCGACCACTCCGATAGCCGAGGTGCAAGCCAGGCTAAGTTCGTCGAGGCAGTGTGGTGAAGGATTCGCGGCTTCAATGTCGCAAACTCTCATTATGCTCCTAAAAGCTCCCACCACTGGTAGATAAACAATGAACAATACTGAAGAATGAGTTGGAAGTGTGGAAGAGCAAACTGTTGTCTTCTATACAAAGCGAGTTCCGAGAACGTCTCTCGTGGCGAGTCACTCGGGGATAGGAGCATCAAGAAGACTCAAGCTAGTCTTTTTGAAGAAAGAAGGAGCAAGCTCGATCGCGAGAGGTTCTGGCCAGCACGCTCGCTAGTAACGGGCTAGAGAAGAACAGTGCTCCTGAATCTGACGAGTAGAGAGTCGAGGAGTAAGGAGTTTGAGAAAGAGTAGGATGGAGTAGGTGGAAGGGGTCTGCGAAAGTTCATTGGAGGAAGGGGGTGGCGAACTAATCAGGCAGCTGCAGCCAACAAGCTGAATGCAGATAGCAGTACTAAACCGGACGATCAAGATCCGGGTCCTCCACATTCCCCTAGAATAAGAAATGAGGCAGGTCGTGGCCAGTCAAGGACACGTCTCTCTCTTGGAACGTGGGCAAGAGACTAAAAAGAAGATGTGTTACAGCAGGGCTAAAAAAGGTATCAAGAATTTATGCCTGTCATATTTAGCCTTCCGCAATCGACCCTCAATAAGGAGGCAATCCACAGGATATCCTTTTCAGACAAAAGAATTCGACACGACAAACCACGTCCTGGGGTCTGCCGAAGAACTGTACAAGTTAAAACAAGTAACCACTCTAGTATTTCAAGATGATAAAACTAACAACATCTTTGTCTTTACAGATATCTAATGAGAAGCGCCCCACCTGCTTCGCGTCAACGGAGCCGCTATGTCGAAAGCGGAAAGCTTAGGTCCGCATATTCCTTTCAATCATCAAACCCGAGATATGACCCATCCGGCTCTTCTTAAAGGGCCACCTAGGGGCAAGAGCACAATGATAACAGAACCACTCCCCACGCGGTTTGTAGCCCCCTGGGGGGGCAGGTTCTTCGGACAACGGGGCGAATACTAACAATAAATGTTGAATGCTGCCATCGAGTCAATCTTGAAACGTTGCGAATTCGGCGTTAGAGGGGTAAAACTACAAACCACTGTCTCTTCACATTTCAAATTTGCAATCATGCAGAACGCCGAACAGTCAAGTCAGTCTCTTCATCCTCGTCTTACGCGTAAAGCGCGTCAGTTCAAGGTCCGCGAAATTTATTTGACGGAGTTTGTCAGGGCTAGGGAGCAAGACAGAGTTTGATAAATAATCTTGCTCGGATTGGCAATCCGATGACAGCAACTGCTGTCAATCCAACGGAATGGGCGCCTAACATACCACTTTTTAGCCAGTACCAGTTAGTGGTGAATCGACAGTGCTACCAAAGAGAGAGTCAAAGACTCTCTCAGCAGACTTGGTAGGGTGTAAGATGACGTTACTCCCGAGAACGAACCATCGGCTCTCTTAAGGGCCACCATGGGGCAAGACATGATAGAACCTCCACGCGGTTTGCCCTGGGCAGTCTTCGGACTGGCGAATACTATCATTAAGTTTAATCTGTCTCATCAGTCAACTTGAACGTTGCAAATGAAGTTCGGTGAAGATACTTACCTTTCGAACGGGCGATCCAGTAAAGGCGGCGGGAAACCCTGTATCTATGTAAACCGCAAGTGGACATATCGGCAATGGTCAATCTTGTTAAACCTCTGCTGCCTCATGTTTGCCAGTGAAATGCCTCTGTCTCCACGTATATGCATTCGCGCCCAGGCACAATTAGCCAACTTCGCAGGTTGCCTAAAAACTTTCCATTGCATACGGTATGAGAAACCATGATTCTACCTGATCCAATCAATGATACGAATTGAAATGGAATAACTGGGAGGACACATCACGCGCCCACACCAACATAACACACTTCTCTCATGACCGAATCACACAAGCTCTTAACACATGTATCGCAGTCGATGCTATCCCTTGTATCAGAAGTGAAAAGCTTTATCTAAGATTTTTTAATTTGACAGCTAATTTCATCTGAACATCATCGCCCACAATACCTGTTTTAAGAATTACACGTTAGACAATATAGGAGTGCAACTAATTCCAAAGTGAAAAAGTATACATTGTTAAATCATCCCACTTAAGCCCATCCGAAGGGTCTAACAAGCACTTTACAACAAGAACGCAGTCGATTTAGCTAATCCCAGTATCAGAGTTGAGGCCATCATAATATTATTTAACAACTAATTCATCTAGCCATCAATCACCCATATGAAGTGTCATAAGAATTACAATTATAGAAAAAAAGTTTCAATAGTGTAAGCGTTAGAAATAGCAGGTGTAACAGATTGTAAAAATAAGAATCGGCAAGATTATACTAGATTGTACAAGATATAGACTAAGTGTAATTAGAAATAAAATTATAACTGTTTCACACGAGTTAAAGCGTTGAAGCAACGATGAACAATTAATAAGCTGATAAGTTTTAGATTCACTTTAACCTAACCATATGTATACAGATAGAAAATGTGAAACACAGCAAAGCTACATCATGAGTTAGATTGCCATGAGTGTACATCCAAACTTTTACTCCGACTGTTGGGGAACATTGATTTCCCTCCATGAATGAAGATATAAATAGTTAGATTCGATTACGAACAAGCTTTACACTAGTTTAGCAGAAGTTGGACAAAGCGTTTCGACTCAATAGTAAATGGAAAGTATATCATTTCAACAGTTCTACCAGTTTAAGAAATAAAAGTTTCAACAGATCTAATACTTTAACAATAAGTTACAACCGTTTACAAGTTCAAAATGAAGTTTCAATACGGTGTATGTTAATAATGCAGTATCTATCAGTGATATAAAGTTTAGACATAAAAATGAAGGTATCACGCAGTTAACAATTTAAAATAAAGATGTTTATCTGCTTGTAAGTCAGAATGACATAAAGCTACAAACCATTTACAGATTTAACAATAAAGTTTCAATAGTGTAGATGTTCGAAATAAAAATTCTATTTGTTTACTGTTAGAAATAGAAAGAAGTTTCCCATCACCATTTAACAAGCTAGAATAAAAGTTCTATCTGTTTATATGTTAGAAATAAAATGAAGTTACATCATATAACAAGATAATAATATAGTTTCAATAGTTTAACAAGGTTAATAATAAAGTTTCAATAGTGTATGTATGTAGAAATAAATTGCTATATGATTTTTAAGGATAGTAAATAGAAAAAAGTTTACAACCAGATTACAATTTAAGAAATAAACTTAAAATCTGTTAGTATGTCAGAAATAAGAACAAAGTTTCAGTCAGTTTACCAGTTAAGAATAAGCAGGTTTCAATAAGATATTACAATTAAGAAAACAGACTTATCAAAAGTGTATGTTAAAATAGCAATATCAATAGTTAAAGCAAGTTAAAACAAATTTTCACCATTGGCAAGGTTAAAAGAATAAATGATTTATATCTGATAGTATTATAGAAATAAAACAGAAGCATCATTCACCAGTTTACCAAGTTAAGAATAAAGTATTAATCATTTATGTAAGTTAGAAATAACACAATGTTACACACCGTTACAAGTAAAAAAAAAAGTTACAATAGTGTTGCAATTTAAAACTCATGTTTCACCAGTTTGGCAAGTAAGACTAATGTTTTATATCTGTTTCTTAAGATAGAATAAAAACAAAGTTTTCACAACCGTTTACTACGTTAAAAAATAAAGTATCAAAAGTTACAAGTTAAAAATTAGAAAATCGAATGAAGTTCACTATTTGTCCAAGATAAGATGAAGATTTATATCTGAGTCTACTATAGATAGAAATAAAACAATGATTCAACCGATTACAAGTTCGAAATTAAGGTTCAATATTATGCAATTAAAGAAACCTACTGTTCCAAACTTTTGCCACTAAGTTAAGAAAAAGTTTATCTGATTAATATGTTAGAATCGAATAGCATTTCACCAGTTGGCAAGTTAAGACTAAAGTTCTAATATCTAGATTGTAAGGTTAGAACTTAAATACCAGTTTTACCACCCGTTAACACGAAAAAAAATACAGTTTTCAATAGAATGACAAGTTCAAACTAATGTTTACAATAGTTCATCAAGTTAAGAATAAAATTATAATACAGTTTTGTAAGCTAGAAATAGAATGAATTTACACCAGTTGGCAAGTTTAAGAAAGACGTATTATCAGATAAAGGATGTTAGATAATCAAACAAAGATATCAACCGTTTTTACAATTAGAAAATAAAGTTACAATAGAAATACAAGTTCAGTAAGACTAAAGTATCAATGGACATGTTTTGTTAAGAGGAATAAAGTTCAGACGAACCTTTTTATAGGATGGAAATAGAATTAAGGCTGTCACCAGTATCAATTAAGAATAAATGTTCGATCTGTTTAATATGTTAGAAATAACATGAAGATTCATCAGTTTACAATTTAAGAAAAACAGTCTTAATCGTGTTTGTAAGTTTAGCAATAAAACAAAGTTTTCAAAAACCGTGTTTCACAAGTTTAAAAAATACAAGTTTCAATAGTTTACAAGTAAAGAAAACAAAGATTCAATGGTCTGTTTGTTACGAATAAAGTTCTATCAGTTTAGTAGAGTAGAATAGAATGAAGAATTCCATCAGTATTACAAGATAAAGAAGAAAGTTATAATCAGATTTTGACTGATTAGCAATAAAACACATATCAACCGTTACCAAGTAAAAAATAAAGTTACAAATAGTTTACAAGTATAAAATAAAGAATCATTAGTGTGCAATGTTCAGAAAAAGTTTCTATCTCTGATAATTATTCGAAAAAAACTACTAACCTGTAATTCATAAGTTAGACATAAATGTAAGTTTCACCATTTTACCAGTTAAGAAAAAGTACTACTCAGTTTATATGTTAGAAACTAAACAAAGTTGACATCAGTTTAAGTCAATGTGTACGAATAATAGTTTTCAATGCGTATTAGCACAGTAAAGAATACAGAGTTCAAATGGTATGCATGTTCATGCATAAAGTTCTATTTGATATAATATGATAATAAATAGTATGAAGATTCACCAGTTTGGCACTTTTACAAATACAGATTCTATCAGTTTATAATTTTACACGATAAGAATAAAGATTCCTAATCTGTTGTATGTAAAAAATAAAACAAAGTTCAAACCGTTTACAAGATACGAAAAAAAGTTTACAATATTTACCAAGAAAAGAATACAGTAGTCAAAAGAGGAACATGTACAGAATACGACGTACTATCTGTAATATATTAAAGAAATAGAAAAGTAGTATTCACGCAGCTTGCAAAGTATCATCAAGTTCCAATCTGTTTAAGATTATTGAGAAAGAAAAATGAATATTTCATCCGTATAACCAGTTGAAGAATAAAGTTTTATCTGTTTTTAATTTAGAAAAAAAACAAAGTTTCAACCGTTAATCCAATTAAAATAAAGTTTCAAAAGTTGACAATGTTAAATAAACAAATGTTCCAATAACGTGTGCGCATGTTTAAGAATAAAGTTTACACCCTATTGAACAGAACTCCCACACCCATGCCTGATACCCACTAAACCCCGAACCTCCAAGACGAAAAAACACATCCAAAGTCATACCTCCCACCCACGCCGAATCAACCTTTTTAACCCTTCCACCAAACCGATAACAACCGAGATTAAAGTAAAACCTACCCGAAATGAAACAGTAATGTAAGTAAGAGACACACGTAATCACCAGCAAGATCATAACTGAACACTCTGGTACATTCCCGAAAAACATCATATCCCCGAAGCGGAAAGACCATAAATGTGACAGGCCAAGCTCGGACCGCATAACAAGTATTAATCCAGTAGACCCGACGAGCCGAATCAGCACGAATTACCCAGACCAACTAACTTTTACCAACAGTATAAACAGTATAAAAAACCGATGACCAAAGAGAGTATGAAGGTGCCCTAACGATAATTCTGTGGCGCTAAGTGCGTTAGACCAAAATTTACAGGCCAATAACCCGTTCCGCCACAGAACACTTTTTCCCCTTGAGGACCGATAGAAATAACAGACTAGTACAGTAACGTTCGAACCGAATAGAGTCACCAAGCATTAAAAGTCAATCAACTGATGTTTAGAACTGTACAAGATATCAGCAAATAACTTGACAAATGCGTTATGTCTAACTATACACACAGAACAAACTTTAATTCCAAACGTCCCACTGTTGACACATTATATGTACAGCATGGAAACTGTATACACCAATATGTTTTAGATACCAACATACTAACACATATAAAACTTTGATTTTCTAACATACACACAGTTGAAACATTATTTGATTATGACTTAGTAACCGTATTGAAACTAAATTACAAATCTGGACAAACCAGCAGATATACCATTTAATCTACACTATTAAAACAATTGAACCTTCATAATTAATTTCAAACATCCCAACAGATAAAACTTTAATACTATAACATGCTCACAGAATGGAACAATAGTTTAAAACTTGCAAACTATTCACACGTATATTTATCACTTTGTTAACTGGTAAAACATTGTATGATTATTTTCAAACATACAAACAGATAAAGACTTTAAATCCAAACTTGAAAACTGATTAAACTACAATTTTATTATCTAAAACATATAACCATATCGAACTATATTCCATAACGTTGAAACGGTGAATACTTCATTCTATTTCTAACATATAAACAGATAAGAACTTTATTCATGAACAAGTACACTATTAAACTTTACTATCCTTCACCTTGTAAACTAATGACACTTTATTTTAAACCTAGTAACACGGTTGACACTTTGTTTTTATTTCTATCATCACAAACATAAAAACATAACTCTTAACTTGCCAACTGTGAAAACATTAGTATTTTAACTTGCAAACTATTGAAACTTTATTTTATTAACCGATGATAACTGGTTGAAACTTTATTTCATTAACTAACAAACAAACAGATAAACTTTAATCATAACATGAAAGACTCATGAAACTTTCATATTATTTCTAACATATCAACAATAGAACTTTAATTCTTAACTTGTAAACTGTGAAACTTCATACTATTTCTAACAAAAAACAGAATAGAACATTATTATCTGAACAAGCACACTATTTGAAACTTTCTGATCTTAACTTGTACATAATAAAAACTTTTATTTTACACTTGAAACCGGTAGAAATTTTGTTTAATTTTTAACATACAAACAGATTAGAACGTTATTCTTAACAAGTGACACAATAAACAGATAGACCTATATTACGTAACTTGAAACTGTGAAAACATCACATACTCTATTCTAACTATAAAACCAAATAGAACTTTATTCTGAACATGCATACCCTCGAAACTGTATTCTTGAACTTGCAAACTATGAAGCTTTAATCTTAACCTTTTAAACTGATGAAACTTTGTTTTATTTCTAACATATAAACAGATAGAACTTTATTCTAACCTTGTAACCTACATGAAAACTACATTCTATATTCTAACATACAAACAGATAGACGTTTTATATCTTACCTATAAACAGAATAGAACTATTATTCTTAACTTGTAAACTGGTTGAAACGTCATTCTAATATCCTAACATAAAAACAGAAAGAGCTTATTCTGACCAGCACAAAAAGAAATCATTCTTCTATAACATGGAAACTCAAGAAACTTTATTTTTAACTAGTATAACGTTGAAAACTTTGTTTTACAACTAACGAACCAAAACAATAAAAAACTTGAATCTTAACTGTAAACTGAATGAAACAGTAATTTACCTTTCTAACATAATAAACAGATAAACTTTATTCTTAACTTGTTAAGCTGGTGAAACATCATTCTATTTACCAACAGATAAACAGATAGAACTTTATTCTTAACAAACAAACAACCATTGAATACTTTATTCTTTACCTTTAAAACTAATTGAGAACTTTACATTTTAACGATTAGACACGGATGAAACAATATTTTTAAATCAAACATACACACAGATACTACCTTTATTCTATACCTTGTAAACAGAAGAACCTTCAATATATTACTTACATATAAACAGAAAGGAACTTTATTCTTACACTTGCCAACCATGGTTGAACACATCATTCTATTTCCAACATATAAACATAAAGAACTTAATTCCATAACAAACACACCAATGAACTTTATTCTTGAACTTGTAAAACCATGAAGAACGAACATCCTTTTTTAACATTGTACACGGATGAAACATTTGATTTTAAATTTCTAACATAGAACAGATAAAACATTCATTTCATATCTATCCAAATGGTTAGAACATCATTCAAAATCTAAGCAAACAAACGAGCTACACTATAATCTTAACATCAAGCACTATTGAAACATTAGTATAACAACGATAGTGAAACATATTGACACAATTAATTCTTAACTTGATAAACTGAAGAAACTATTGATTTATACTAACATATGAACCAAAAAAACTTCAATTCATAACTTGCCAACTGTAAACCATTAGTATTACACTTGCAAACTATATGAACCTACATTTCTAACAAGAAAACGGATGACAACTTTGTATTATATAATCTAACATAGAAACCGAATAAAACTTCAATATCTTAAACTTGCCATCATAGTTAAACATCAATCTATTTCTAGTAATTTTTAACCTTTAAACTATTGAAACTTATATTTTTTCACTTGTTAACGGTTGAAACTTTTATTTATTTCAATCATAAAAACAGATCAAACTTTATTCTTAACTAGCCAACTTGGTGCAAACATTAGTTTAAAACTAGCAACATTGAAACTTTATTTTAACATGTTAACGGATGCAACTATTGTTAAAATAATCAACCATAAAAACAGAAAAAACATTATTTCTGAACTTGTAAACTGTGTGAAGCTTCTTTAATTCATCATACAAACAGAAAAAATTTTATTCTTAACTAGCAACTGTTGAAACCTTATTTTTAAACTTGCAGAACTTATTCGAAATATTAATTCTACCGATACACACTATTGAAAACTTTATGCTTACCTTGTAAACTATTGAAACGTTTATTCTTAACGTTAGTAGAACTGATGGAAACTTTGTGATTGATTACCTCTAACCATAACCAACATAGAAAACTTTATTCAAAACTTGAAAACTGGGTGGACACATCATTCAATTTCTAACATATAAACAAATAGAACTTTATTACTACAGGCATACACACTATAGAAACTTATAATCTATAACTTGTAAACTATTGAACTTTACTTCTATAAACGATTAAAACTGATGAAACGTTCATTTTATTTCAAACATATAGATCAGAAAGGAACTTTTAATCTAAGCTTGAAAACTGTGAAACTTCATTCTATTTCCTACCATATAAACAAATAAACTTTAGATCTAACATACACCCAATTGAAACTTTATTATTAACTCTTAAACGTTGAAGCTCTATTATTTCATTTCTGACAGTACAAGCAGATATACTTTATTTCATAACTTGAAAACTGGTGACCCATCATTTTATTTCTAACATATAAACAGAATAGAACATCAATCTAACAAACACACTATTGAAACTTCATTTTATAAACTTGTAAACGGATAGAAACTTTATTTTTAACTTTAGACGTTGAAACTTTATTTCTAACGGTAGAAACAGTTGAAATGATATCTTATCAATTACAAATGTAGCACGCTTTGTCCAGACTTTAGCAACTATAAAAGCTATGTTCGTCATCGAATCTAACTATTTAACTCTTCAACATGGAAATCAAAGTTCCACAGTCGGAGTCAAAGATTTGAGCTGAAACACTCCAGGCAAACAAAGTCAAGAAGTAGCTTGTTGTATACATATCTATCTGTAAACAAAAGGTAAATTTAAAAGTGAATCATAAAACTAACTTTTTTCGCTTATATAATTGTTCATCGAGTGCATCAACGCATTCAGCTGCGTTAAAACATTAATAATTTCAATTTTTTATTTACCACATTAGTCTGAAACTTGTAAACTATAACTCTTGCGATCTTATTGTTTAACAAACCGATTACACCTTTATTTTCTTAACCATAAACACTATTGAAACTTAATTCTAACATAGAACTCCTTGAAACTTTAATTTGATATACAGAACATGCTAAACACTTATATTTCTAACGAATACACCAGTGAAACTTAATTTTCTAACTTGTAAACACTTGAAACAGTTATAATTTAATATTTTTAATTTACACTCAGTCTAACTTGTAAACTAGTAATCAAGCGATCTTATTATTACAAAACGGTTACAAACCTTTATTTCTAACGCAAAACACTATTGAACTTTATTTCTAACTTGTAAATCTTTAGACACTTCAATAAGTGAATGAAGGGAAGATTAAATAGTGTTAAATAAACATAAGATGGCTTACACTTCTGAAACAGGGATAGCAATCGACTGCGATCCATGTGTAAAGAGCTTGTTGATGACTACGGATGGTGGCTTAAGGTGGATGATTTAAACGCATGTAATAACTTATTCATTTGGAAAATATAGATAGCACGCTTAGTCTAACTTGTAAACTTAAAACATTCATGTGGGCGAGATGATAGAGAAAAAGTGACAAAAAAAATTAAGATACTTACGGACTAGTCATCCTGATACAGGATAGCAATGCGACTGCGATCCATTGTGTAAAATAGCAGAGTTTTAGACTAACGTGAAGAGAGAATCATGTGTAATGTTGGATGTGGCGCGTGATGTGTCCAACCCATTTCAATTCCATCATCAATTCCGTCTCATATGAAAGAGACTGGTAAGACTCATGGTATTCCTCAAAACGTAGCAATGGAAAAGATTCAGGCAACCTTCGACAGTTGGCTAAAAGTCCTGCCCTGGCCGAATTCAAACTACGTTTGAGACACGAGGCAATCACTTGCAAACATGACGCATAGAGGTTTAACAAGATTGACCTAGCCGAATGTCCCTTGCGGTAAACATATCTACGGGTTTTCACCGCCGCCCTTTACAGGAACTCGCCGTCCGAAAGGAAGTAATACACCGAACTTCATTTGCAACGTTCAAGTTACTGAAGCAGATTCAACTAATGTAGTTATTCGCCAGTCCGAAGACTGCCCAGGGCAAAACCGCGAGAGGTTCTATCAAATCTGTGCCCCATGGTGGCCCTTAGATAGCCGGTGGTTCGTTCTCGGGAGTAACGTCATCTACACCCTAACCAATTCGCTGAAGAGTCTTTTGACATCTCTCTTTGGTACCACTGTCCGACTATCCACACTAACTGGTACACAATGGCTAAAACGATGGAATATTAGCGAGCCATACCGTATGATTGACCCGCAGTTGCAGTCATCGGATTGACGCAAACCTAGCAGATTATTATAAACTCTGTCTAGCTCTCTAGTCCTGCCAACTCCTCAAAAATAAATTTCGCGCCTTAACTGCGGTCCGCGAGGAGAGCTGACTTGATCTGATCGGGCGTCTGGCATAATTGAAATGAAATGAAATGAGAGGCATGGTTTATATACCCCTCGAACGCGAACGCCAACCGTTCAGAGTATACACAGATAGCAGCAATCAACTTAAGTAGATAGTAATCGCAGTCCGAAGACTGCCCAGGTCAAACCGGTTGGCGTAACTATCAAGTCTAGCCCCTAGGTGGCCCTTATAAAGAGCCGATGTTCTCATGGTAACTCGGATGATTGAAGGAATATGGACCCAAGCTTTCCGTCCGCTACGACACCGTGCACGTTGACGGAAGCAGGTGTCGCTTCCTCATTGATGGATCGTATAAGAGAAAGAAGTTGTAATAGTTATCATCTTGAACTCTAAGATACGTTTTTTTAACCCTTACAGAACTTCTCCGAGACGAGGTTCGAACAGGAACTGTGATTGCCTCCTAATGGACGAATGTAAAATTAATGGCATTCGAATACCTTATTTTAAGCCCTGCAGTAAACACATTTCGTCTCTGCCACGTTACACCAGAAGAAGCGGCGGGAGCGGGGTGGGCGGTATAGGGTGAGGGGGTGGCGGGCTGGGGGGGGGGGTCCTTTGGCGGGCACACCTCCTATCTTAACTAGGGGAATGAGGAGGGCTTACTTGATCGTCGATACGTTCTACTACAACACATGTAGGAGCAGCTGCTCCTGATTATCGCCACCGCCGGCCCCTTCCCCAACTGCTTTCGCAGCCCTTCCAACCTCCTCCCTCATGCTTTCTCAACTCCTTCACCAGACTCTCTCGCCTCGATCAGGAGCTGTTCTTCTACTAGCCTTACTAGCGATGTGGCGAGAACCTCACGGCGATCGAGCCTTCCTTCTTTCTCACAAAGACTAGCCTTTAGATCTTCTTGAGCTCCTGAGAACTCGTGATAGGATCCTCTCGGAACTCGCTTTAATAGACTAAACAGCTCGCTCTCCACAACTTCCAACTCATTCTTCAGCTAGTCCTAGTTTTATCAACCCCAGTGGGGGGCGCATAATGAAGTTGCGAAATTGAGCCGCAATCCACCACAGCTCGACACTTAGCCCGGCGCAACCTCGCTATCGAGGTCGAACTTCCCTCACCGGCTCGTACCTCGAGAGCTATCGAGGTAGACCACTCTCGACTAGGTCAGCCTTCGCCGAGCCATATATTCCCCGATCCTCCCTCCTCTTACCTCACAGTCCGGCTGCGAATAGTAGCCGACTCATCGCTAAGAGGAGGATTTACTACCTTCGACTTCGGAGAAAGACTCAAATCGGGGTGGGTTAGAGAGCCTTTGCCTGGCACACTAGATAGGGAGGCTCTGTTGAGCGCGATAGACTCGACAGTGCCGCACTGAGTCTCCAAGCTTTTAACCTCCTGAGCTGAAGAGAACTTTGCTTCGTCTCCTCAGTCAGCTCTGGTTGACTCATCAACAGTCTATGCATCGCATGCCACTGCCGGTAACGTGTCGACAAGGCGAATGTATTATGGCGCGGCAAAAGTAACGAATGCCCCCTACCATTCGCTTATTCGCACAAGAGTGCTTCTTAACGCATCACTGTGACAGAAATTTTCTGCAAACGCAGATCTTGAAAGCAGTCTGTCATTAATTATAGTTAAACCAATATCAGAAGTGAAAATGGGATAAACAATGATTATAAGACCGTAACCGTTGATAGCAAACGATTGATTCCTAGTTTCAAAAAACGGAAAACATGATTATACACTTAGTGAGGAAAGATATGATTGATTGTAGTTAGTGTCACACGATCCCCGTCTACAGTCCCGAAAGGCCTATGTACTGATCACAAGGGAAGTGAGATATCTTCCCCGAATACCCGCCTATTTACAGCTTGAAGACATCATTGTCACTGCCCCGAAGTGGTAACAGCAACGCCGAGTCAAAGGTAGTGAACAGTAGCTGGGATCTAACCCCTCAAAGCTGCCTTAGACTTAGTTAAATTTAAAATCTGATAGCAGATTTGAACTTAGCATACTTGAAAACCTTGAGGAAACATCCCAAGTTATTGCTTTGATCAGCTTGATAGCAAGCCGTAGAGAGCTTGATTCACCAGCGTTTTGCAATGGAGATGTTTAGAGGCCACCCATGACAAGATAGCTAAGACTCAACCGATTGGCGTTCAAAGTGCTACGTTGAGAACTGTGTCAAATGCCCAACATGAGACATGAGTTGTCCCAGCGGTTACGGTCTAAACTATGACACACTCCCTTGCCACACTTATCACTACGGCATCGTCCGCCGTCCCGAAGGAACACCCTGTCAGTGGAATATTACAGCAAAACTCTCCGTGTTTTGCTCGCTTTTAGTGAAAAGCCGCTTATAGCATGAGAAGACTGGCTCAGACATCATTAAAAATGCTTTCATTGACTTCAGCAGGGTCGAAAACCCCAGAAAACCTCCAAAACTAGTGAATTTAAATTTTTCAACTTTTTAGCACTACTTATGAAATTTTATAAGTAGTCTATCACTTAGGGCAGGTCAATAGCGACCGAACCTTTTTTGAAACAAGTCAATCAGACTTGTAGAAGCAAAGTTACAAGCCTTTAAAGTTTTGGAGTCTTTTATGGCCTGGAGACGAAGGCCATCTCCTGGCGAACCTCTAAGTCTGACGCCTTAGCTGATATCAGCAATGAAATTTTCTAAGTCGGTTTCTTACAGAAACCCGGAATTTGGAATGTCCGAAGCTATCATCGGAGCTCAGAGAGACGACTTACCGTTGGCAATCTCTCGTCTGAATGACAAGTCTCTCTCGGTTCCCAGCTTATATAGTGTGTGGCGATCAGCTGATGACGTAATACCTATCATTCAAACACTAAAAATCCCGTCTATCTCCGCTTCTAGTGCTCCGATTGAGCTGGAAATACACCATTTCCATGTAGAATTTGACGCTGAATCCGAATCTGGCCTCCGTTTTCCCATCCGATGCTTCGTTTTGGCTCTACAGTAGGCAGCCATCGCAAAAATTCTAACTCTGTCGTTTTTTCGAAAAATGTTGAAAATTTTTTCTCGCCGATTGCCTTGAAACTCACCATACAGATAGAGAATTTCACGCTGATTCCAAATCTGAAATCCGTTTTCCAATCCGATGCTTCGTTTTGAAGCTACAGCCCAAAACGTCCCAAATTCTAACTCTGTCGTTTTTCGCCAATGTCCCAAAATCTTAAATGGCGTCTCACATCTAAACGAAGACAGATAGGAACAAGCCGATTCTTTCAGTGAATTTGTCTCACTCTTAGCTTTCAAACGAGCTATGGCACGACAAAATCCGTCCACTGGAAGCCAAAATCGAAGCGAGCTGTCCAGAGGGGGGGGGACGTCAGCGAAAATTTTTTCTCTCCGATTGAGCTGGAAATACACCATTTCCATGTAGAATTTGACGCTGAATCCGAATCTGGCCTCCGTTTTCCCATCCGATGCTTCGTTTTGGCTCTACAGTAGGCAGCCATCGCAAAAATTCTAACTCTGTCGTTTTTTCGAAAAATGTTGAAAATTTTTTCTCGCCGATTGCCTTGAAACTCACCATACAGATAGAGAATTTCACGCTGATTCCAAATCTGAAATCCGTTTTCCAATCCGATGCTTCGTTTTGAAGCTACAGCCCAAAACGTCCCAAATTCTAACTCTGTCGTTTTTCGCCAATGTCCCAAAATCTTAAATGGCGTCTCACATCTAAACGAAGACAGATAGGAACAAGCAGATTCTTTCAGTGAATTTGTCTCACTCTTAGCTTTCAAACGAGCTATGGCACGACAAAATCCGTCCACTGGAAGCCAAAATCGAAGCGAGCTGTCCAGAGGGGGGGGACGTCAGCGAAAATTTTTTCTCTCCGATTGAGCTGGAAATACACCATTTCCATGTAGAATTTGACGCTGAATCCGAATCTGGCCTCCGTTTTCCCATCCGATGCTTCGTTTTGGCTCTACAGTAGGCAGCCATCGCAAAAATTCTAACTCTGTCGTTTTTTCGAAAAATGTTGAAAATTTTTTCTCGCCGATTGCCTTGAAACTCACCATACAGATAGAGAATTTCACGCTGATTCCAAATCTGAAATCCGTTTTCCAATCCGATGCTTCGTTTTGAAGCTACAGCCCAAAACGTCCCAAATTCTAACTCTGTCGTTTTTCGCCAATGTCCCAAAATCTTAAATGGCGTCTCACATCTAAACGAAGACAGATAGGAACAAGCCGATTCTTTCAGTGAATTTGTCTCACTCTTAGCTTTCAAACGAGCTATGGCACGACAAAATCCGTCCACTGGAAGCCAAAATCGAAGCGAGCTGTCCAGAGGGGGGGGACGTCAGCGAAAATTTTTTCTCTCCGATTGAGCTGGAAATACACCATTTCCATGTAGAATTTGACGCTGAATCCGAATCTGGCCTCCGTTTTCCCATCCGATGCTTCGTTTTGGCTCTACAGTAGGCAGCCATCGCAAAAATTCTAACTCTGTCGTTTTTTCGAAAAATGTTGAAAATTTTTTCTCGCCGATTGCCTTGAAACTCACCATACAGATAGAGAATTTCACGCTGATTCCAAATCTGAAATCCGTTTTCCAATCCGATGCTTCGTTTTGAAGCTACAGCCCAAAACGTCCCAAATTCTAACTCTGTCGTTTTTCGCCAATGTCCCAAAATCTTAAATGGCGTCTCACATCTAAACGAAGACAGATAGGAACAAGCCGATTCTTTCAATGAATTTGTCTCACTCTTAGCTTTCAAACGAGCTATGGCACGACAAAATCCGTCCACTGGAAGCCAAAATCGAAGCGAGCTGTCCAGAGGGGGGGGACGTCAGCGAAAATTTTTTCTCTCCGATTGAGCTGGAAATACACCATTTCCATGTAGAATTTGACGCTGAATCCGAATCTGGCCTCCGTTTTCCCATCCGATGCTTCGTTTTGGCTCTACAGTAGGCAGCCATCGCAAAAATTCTAACTCTGTCGTTTTTTCGAAAAATGTTGAAAATTTTTTCTCGCCGATTGCCTTGAAACTCACCATACAGATAGAGAATTTCACGCTGATTCCAAATCTGAAATCCGTTTTCCAATCCGATGCTTCGTTTTGAAGCTACAGCCCAAAACGTCCCAAATTCTAACTCTGTCGTTTTTCGCCAATGTCCCAAAATCTTAAATGGCGTCTCACATCTAAACGAAGACAGATAGGAACAAGCAGATTCTTTCAGTGAATTTGTCTCACTCTTAGCTTTCAAACGAGCTATGGCACGACAAAATCCGTCCACTGGAAGCCAAAATCGAAGCGAGCTGTCCAGAGGGGGGGGACGTCAGCGAAAATTTTTTCTCTCCGATTGAGCTGGAAATACACCATTTCCATGTAGAATTTGACGCTGAATCCGAATCTGGCCTCCGTTTTCCCATCCGATGCTTCGTTTTGGCTCTACAGTAGGCAGCCATCGCAAAAATTCTAACTCTGTCGTTTTTTCGAAAAATGTTGAAAATTTTTTCTCGCCGATTGCCTTGAAACTCACCATACAGATAGAGAATTTCACGCTGATTCCAAATCTGAAATCCGTTTTCCAATCCGATGCTTCGTTTTGAAGCTACAGCCCAAAACGTCCCAAATTCTAACTCTGTCGTTTTTCGCCAATGTCCCAAAATCTTAAATGGCGTCTCACATCTAAACGAAGACAGATAGGAACAAGCCGATTCTTTCAATGAATTTTTCTCACTCTTAGCTTTCAAACGAGCTATGGCACGACAAAATCCGTCCACTGGAAGCCAAAATCGAAGCGAGCTGTCCAGAGGGGGGGGGACGTCAGCGAAAATTTTTTCTCTCCGATTGAGCTGGAAATACACCATTTCCATGTAGAATTTGACGCTGAATCCGAATCTGGCCTCCGTTTTCCCATCCGATGCTTCGTTTTGGCTCTACAGTAGGCAGCCATCGCAAAAATTCTAACTCTGTCGTTTTTTCGAAAAATGTTGAAAATTTTTTCTCGCCGATTGCCTTGAAACTCACCATACAGATAGAGAATTTCACGCTGATTCCAAATCTGAAATCCGTTTTCCAATCCGATGCTTCGTTTTGAAGCTACAGCCCAAAACGTCCCAAATTCTAACTCTGTCGTTTTTCGCCAATGTCCCAAAATCTTAAATGGCGTCTCACATCTAAACGAAGACAGATAGGAACAAGCCGATTCTTTCAATGAATTTGTCTCACTCTTAGCTTTCAAACGAGCTATGGCACGACAAAATCCGTCCACTGGAAGCCAAAATCGAAGCGAGCTGTCCAGAGGGGGGGGACGTCAGCGAAAATTTTTTCTCTCCGATTGAGCTGGAAATACACCATTTCCATGTAGAATTTGACGCTGAATCCGAATCTGGCCTCCGTTTTCCCATCCGATGCTTCGTTTTGGCTCTACAGTAGGCAGCCATCGCAAAAATTCTAACTCTGTCGTTTTTTCGAAAAATGTTGAAAATTTTTTCTCGCCGATTGCCTTGAAACTCACCATACAGATAGAGAATTTCACGCTGATTCCAAATCTGAAATCCGTTTTCCAATCCGATGCTTCGTTTTGAAGCTACAGCCCAAAACGTCCCAAATTCTAACTCTGTCGTTTTTCGCCAATGTCCCAAAATCTTAAATGGCGTCTCACATCTAAACGAAGACAGATAGGAACAAGCAGATTCTTTCAGTGAATTTGTCTCACTCTTAGCTTTCAAACGAGCTATGGCACGACAAAATCCGTCCACTGGAAGCCAAAATCGAAGCGAGCTGTCCAGAGGGGGGGGGACGTCAGCGAAAATTTTTTCTCTCCGATTGAGCTGGAAATACACCATTTCCATGTAGAATTTGACGCTGAATCCGAATCTGGCCTCCGTTTTCCCATCCGATGCTTCGTTTTGGCTCTACAGTAGGCAGCCATCGCAAAAATTCTAACTCTGTCGTTTTTTCGAAAAATGTTGAAAATTTTTTCTCGCCGATTGCCTTGAAACTCACCATACAGATAGAGAATTTCACGCTGATTCCAAATCTGAAATCCGTTTTCCAATCCGATGCTTCGTTTTGAAGCTACAGCCCAAAACGTCCCAAATTCTAACTCTGTCGTTTTTCGCCAATGTCCCAAAATCTTAAATGGCGTCTCACATCTAAACGAAGACAGATAGGGACAAGCCGATTCTTTCAATGAGTTTTTCTCACTCTTAGCTTTCAAACGAGCTATGGCACGACAAAATCCGTCCACTGGAAGCCAAAATCGAAGCGAGCTGTCCAGAGGGGGGGGACGTCAGCGAAAATTTTTTCTCTCCGATTGAGCTGGAAATACACCATTTCCATGTAGAATTTGACGCTGAATCCGAATCTGGCCTCCGTTTTCCCATCCGATGCTTCGTTTTGGCTCTACAGTAGGCAGCCATCGCAAAAATTCTAACTCTGTCGTTTTTTCGAAAAATGTTGAAAATTTTTTCTCGCCGATTGCCTTGAAACTCACCATACAGATAGAGAATTTCACGCTGATTCCAAATCTGAAATCCGTTTTCCAATCCGATGCTTCGTTTTGAAGCTACAGCCCAAAACGTCCCAAATTCTAACTCTGTCGTTTTTCGCCAATGTCCCAAAATCTTAAATGGCGTCTCACATCTAAACGAAGACAGATAGGAACAAGCAGATTCTTTCAATGAATTTTTCTCACTCTTAGCTTTCAAACGAGCTATGGCACGACAAAATCCGTCCACTGGAAGCCAAAATCGAAGCGAGCTGTCCAGAGGGGGGGGGACGTCAGCGAAAATTTTTTCTCTCCGATTGAGCTGGAAATACACCATTTCCATGTAGAATTTGACGCTGAATCCGAATCTGGCCTCCGTTTTCCCATCCGATGCTTCGTTTTGGCTCTACAGTAGGCAGCCATCGCAAAAATTCTAACTCTGTCGTTTTTTCGAAAAATGTTGAAAATTTTTTCTCGCCGATTGCCTTGAAACTCACCATACAGATAGAGAATTTCACGCTGATTCCAAATCTGAAATCCGTTTTCCAATCCGATGCTTCGTTTTGAAGCTACAGCCCAAAACGTCCCAAATTCTAACTCTGTCGTTTTTCGCCAATGTCCCAAAATCTTAAATGGCGTCTCACATCTAAACGAAGACAGATAAGGACAAGCAGATTCTTTCAATGAGTTTTTCTCACTCTTAGCTTTCAAACGAGCTATGGCACGACAAAATCCGTCCACTGGAAGCCAAAATCGAAGCGAGCTGTCCAGAGGGGGGGGACGTCAGCGAAAATTTTTTCTCTCCGATTGAGCTGGAAATACACCATTTCCATGTAGAATTTGACGCTGAATCCGAATCTGGCCTCCGTTTTCCCATCCGATGCTTCGTTTTGGCTCTACAGTAGGCAGCCATCGCAAAAATTCTAACTCTGTCGTTTTTTCGAAAAATGTTGAAAATTTTTTCTCGCCGATTGCCTTGAAACTCACCATACAGATAGAGAATTTCACGCTGATTCCAAATCTGAAATCCGTTTTCCAATCCGATGCTTCGTTTTGAAGCTACAGCCCAAAACGTCCCAAATTCTAACTCTGTCGTTTTTCGCCAATGTCCCAAAATCTTAAATGGCGTCTCACATCTAAACGAAGACAGATAGGGACAAGCAGATTCTTTCAATGAGTTTTTCTCACTCTTAGCTTTCAAACGAGCTATGGCACGACAAAATCCGTCCACTGGAAGCCAAAATCGAAGCGAGCTGTCCAGAGGGGGGGGACGTCAGCGAAAATTTTTTCTCTCCGATTGAGCTGGAAATACACCATTTCCATGTAGAATTTGACGCTGAATCCGAATCTGGCCTCCGTTTTCCCATCCGATGCTTCGTTTTGGCTCTACAGTAGGCAGCCATCGCAAAAATTCTAACTCTGTCGTTTTTTCGAAAAATGTTGAAAATTTTTTCTCGCCGATTGCCTTGAAACTCACCATACAGATAGAGAATTTCACGCTGATTCCAAATCTGAAATCCGTTTTCCAATCCGATGCTTCGTTTTGAAGCTACAGCCCAAAACGTCCCAAATTCTAACTCTGTCGTTTTTCGCCAATGTCCCAAAATCTTAAATGGCGTCTCACATCTAAACGAAGACAGATAGGAACAAGCAGATTCTTTCAATGAATTTTTCTCACTCTTAGCTTTCAAACGAGCTATGGCACGACAAAATCCGTCCACTGGAAGCCAAAATCGAAGCGAGCTGTCCAGAGGGGGGGGGACGTCAGCGAAAATTTTTTCTCTCCGATTGAGCTGGAAATACACCATTTCCATGTAGAATTTGACGCTGAATCCGAATCTGGCCTCCGTTTTCCCATCCGATGCTTCGTTTTGGCTCTACAGTAGGCAGCCATCGCAAAAATTCTAACTCTGTCGTTTTTTCGAAAAATGTTGAAATTTTTTCTCGCCGATTGCCTTGAAACTCACCATACAGATAGAGAATTTCACGCTGATTCCAAATCTGAAATCCGTTTTCCAATCCGATGCTTCGTTTTGAAGCTACAGCCCAAAACGTCCCAAATTCTAACTCTGTCGTTTTTCGCCAATGTCCCAAAATCTTAAATGGCGTCTCACATCTAAACGAAGACAGATAGGAACAAGCCGATTCTTTCAGTGAATTTGTCTCACTCTTAGCTTTCAAACGAGCTATGGCACGACAAAATCCGTCCACTGGAAGCCAAAATCGAAGCGAGCTGTCCAGAGGGGGGGGGGACGTCAGCGAAAATTTTTTTCTCTCCGATTGAGCTGGAAATACACCATTTCCATGTAGAATTTGACGCTGAATCCGAATCTGGCCTCCGTTTTCCCATCCGATGCTTCGTTTTGGCTCTACAGTAGGCAGCCATCGCAAAAATTCTAACTCTGTCGTTTTTTCGAAAAATGTTGAAAATTTTTTCTCGCCGATTGCCTTGAAACTCACCATACAGATAGAGAATTTCACGCTGATTCCAAATCTGAAATCCGTTTTCCAATCCGATGCTTCGTTTTGAAGCTACAGCCCAAAACGTCCCAAATTCTAACTCTGTCGTTTTTCGCCAATGTCCCAAAATCTTAAATGGCGTCTCACATCTAAACGAAGACAGATAGGAACAAGCAGATTCTTTCAGTGAATTTGTCTCACTCTTAGCTTTCAAACGAGCTATGGCACGACAAAATCCGTCCACTGGAAGCCAAAATCGAAGCGAGCTGTCCAGAGGGGGGGGGACGTCAGCGAAAATTTTTTCTCTCCGATTGAGCTGGAAATACACCATTTCCATGTAGAATTTGACGCTGAATCCGAATCTGGCCTCCGTTTTCCCATCCGATGCTTCGTTTTGGCTCTACAGTAGGCAGCCATCGCAAAAATTCTAACTCTGTCGTTTTTTCGAAAAATGTTGAAAATTTTTTCTCGCCGATTGCCTTGAAACTCACCATACAGATAGAGAATTTCACGCTGATTCCAAATCTGAAATCCGTTTTCCAATCCGATGCTTCGTTTTGAAGCTACAGCCCAAAACGTCCCAAATTCTAACTCTGTCGTTTTTCGCCAATGTCCCAAAATCTTAAATGGCGTCTCACATCTAAACGAAGACAGATAGGAACAAGCCGATTCTTTCAATGAATTTGTCTCACTCTTAGCTTTCAAACGAGCTATGGCACGACAAAATCCGTCCACTGGAAGCCAAAATCGAAGCGAGCTGTCCAGAGGGGGGGGACGTCAGCGAAAATTTTTTCTCTCCGATTGAGCTGGAAATACACCATTTCCATGTAGAATTTGACGCTGAATCCGAATCTGGCCTCCGTTTTCCCATCCGATGCTTCGTTTTGGCTCTACAGTAGGCAGCCATCGCAAAAATTCTAACTCTGTCGTTTTTTCGAAAAATGTTGAAAATTTTTTCTCGCCGATTGCCTTGAAACTCACCATACAGATAGAGAATTTCACGCTGATTCCAAATCTGAAATCCGTTTTCCAATCCGATGCTTCGTTTTGAAGCTACAGCCCAAAACGTCCCAAATTCTAACTCTGTCGTTTTTCGCCAATGTCCCAAAATCTTAAATGGCGTCTCACATCTAAACGAAGACAGATAGGAACAAGCAGATTCTTTCAATGAGTTTTTCTCACTCTTAGCTTTCAAACGAGCTATGGCACGACAAAATCCGTCCACTGGAAGCCAAAATCGAAGCGAGCTGTCCAGAGGGGGGGGACGTCAGCGAAAATTTTTTCTCTCCGATTGAGCTGGAAATACACCATTTCCATGTAGAATTTGACGCTGAATCCGAATCTGGCCTCCGTTTTCCCATCCGATGCTTCGTTTTGGCTCTACAGTAGGCAGCCATCGCAAAAATTCTAACTCTGTCGTTTTTTCGAAAAATGTTGAAAATTTTTTCTCGCCGATTGCCTTGAAACTCACCATACAGATAGAGAATTTCACGCTGATTCCAAATCTGAAATCCGTTTTCCAATCCGATGCTTCGTTTTGAAGCTACAGCCCAAAACGTCCCAAATTCTAACTCTGTCGTTTTTCGCCAATGTCCCAAAATCTTAAATGGCGTCTCACATCTAAACGAAGACAGATAGGAACAAGCCGATTCTTTCAATGAATTTTTCTCACTCTTAGCTTTCAAACGAGCTATGGCACGACAAAATCCGTCCACTGGAAGCCAAAATCGAAGCGAGCTGTCCAGAGGGGGGGGGACGTCAGCGAAAATTTTTTCTCTCCGATTGAGCTGGAAATACACCATTTCCATGTAGAATTTGACGCTGAATCCGAATCTGGCCTCCGTTTTCCCATCCGATGCTTCGTTTTGGCTCTACAGTAGGCAGCCATCGCAAAAATTCTAACTCTGTCGTTTTTTCGAAAAATGTTGAAAATTTTTTCTCGCCGATTGCCTTGAAACTCACCATACAGATAGAGAATTTCACGCTGATTCCAAATCTGAAATCCGTTTTCCAATCCGATGCTTCGTTTTGAAGCTACAGCCCAAAACGTCCCAAATTCTAACTCTGTCGTTTTTCGCCAATGTCCCAAAATCTTAAATGGCGTCTCACATCTAAACGAAGACAGATAGGAACAAGCCGATTCTTTCAGTGAATTTGTCTCACTCTTAGCTTTCAAACGAGCTATGGCACGACAAAATCCGTCCACTGGAAGCCAAAATCGAAGCGAGCTGTCCAGAGGGGGGGGACGTCAGCGAAAATTTTTTCTCTCCGATTGAGCTGGAAATACACCATTTCCATGTAGAATTTGACGCTGAATCCGAATCTGGCCTCCGTTTTCCCATCCGATGCTTCGTTTTGGCTCTACAGTAGGCAGCCATCGCAAAAATTCTAACTCTGTCGTTTTTTCGAAAAATGTTGAAAATTTTTTCTCGCCGATTGCCTTGAAACTCACCATACAGATAGAGAATTTCACGCTGATTCCAAATCTGAAATCCGTTTTCCAATCCGATGCTTCGTTTTGAAGCTACAGCCCAAAACGTCCCAAATTCTAACTCTGTCGTTTTTCGCCAATGTCCCAAAATCTTAAATGGCGTCTCACATCTAAACGAAGACAGATAGGGACAAGCAGATTCTTTCAATGAGTTTTTTTCACTCTTAGCTTTCAAACGAGCTATGGCACGACAAAATCCGTCCACTGGAAGCCAAAATCGTAGCGAGCTGTCCAGAGGGGGGGGGACGTCAGCGAAAATTTTTTCTCTCCGATTGAGC
>CAJQUW010004998.1:0-52805 GCA_907163375.1 Prostheceraeus crozeri
TAAAGCGTGTTACTCAAGGTGGGCCCTGTGGCCCAAAAGTGGGCACCCAGACTTTTGCAGTGGGCCCCAGGCTTTTGGATAGTGTACTGGGTGAGTGACGGAAAAAAAAAATGAAATAGCCAAGTATTAGTATTGAAAAAGAAACGGACGATAATTTTCTTGTTTGTGCTTAAACGGAATTAGGTTTATAGATCTTTTTATTGCTATATATCTATATATTACTTTTATTAGATATAAATAGTATTATAATCATTGTCGGTTTACGAACTTGCCTTAAGGAAAATTAAGGTGACTATGGTTGACTGCAAGTTTATCGATCGTTAGATCAGTCAGATATTGGTTATATATACGCTTTGCTTTGGCCGCCGTTTGAGCTCAATACTCTGTTTCTCTGCCGCAAGTCTCGATGATGACGAGCGACTTCAAAAAAACGTCAATGTGTGGAGGACGCAGAGTTGCCAACTCTTCACGCATTTGGCGTGAGTCTCACGCATTCAGGCCTCTTCCCACGCTCTCACAGCTGGAGGCTAAAATTTCTCACGCCTGTTGTATTTCATCTCACGCATTCGTTGATTTTTGTCGTAATTTCTTAACGACATTTCCTGATAGTAACTGCACTTTTCGCGGTTAAATCTATGCAGTTTAAGCGAAATAACATGCTTAACAGACCTTATGATATGCTATCTTCTTTGAGACCCCCTCCGCCTCCCCCACTGCAAGAATAGAAAAAATGCGAATACTTTCGTGTTTAGACGTTCTCAAGATGCAGTATTATTTTATTTAATACAATAATCATCACGACATTCCCACTCAGCAACATGGTTTGGCAACCCTGATGGAGGACGCTTTTATAAGAGGAATATTTGCTTCCTGGGATTCCAATCATCCGACGATGGAAAGCCTGGAATGCACTGAATGTGGGGGACATCGATGAACTCCGTAAAAATACATTTCAAAATCAAAGGGGAAGGAGTCATTGGATAAGGACAATACACGTGGGTTTTTGGTCTTTTGGACCAGTTTCAAGTTTCATGTTTGTGATTTAGTGAAAAAATTATTCATTAAGATATAATTGCTAATCAGGAATACACACTTATCTTTTCTAAGTTCGATTTTTTCAAGTTTTAGGTTACGCAAGTGGTAGACTTTAGGGTAGCTTGTATGTAAAGGATCAAGAAGTACAAATAGATTTCACGATATATAGACCGACGAGTGTAAGTATATCATTTTTAGGGTTTGTCATTGAAAATGAGAAGGCAAAAGAAAACTTACATATAAAGGTAACGAAAGACGTTAGTAGTAAGTAAAACTCCACCACTGGACCGCGCAAGATGGCCGCCATCGAAAAAAGTCGCAGACGTCCCCCCCCCTCGAAAACGACAGAGTGTGAGACTCGGGTGAGTTGGTCCGACCGCCTGGTGGACGTGGGCGACCGTCTAGGTTGACGTGAGCGACCGTCTAGGTTGACATGGGCGACCGTCTAGGTTGTCTTGGATGGTGAAACGGTTGCCAGATTTGGATTCAGCGTCAAATTCTGGTTCGGGTTGGTGAATTTGGGAGCAATCGGCGAGAAAAAATGTTTCTTCAAAATTTAGGCAGAGTTAAAATGTGGGACATTTTGGTGTATAGGGTCCAAACGATTGATCTCGGATGGGAAAACGGAGGCCAGATTCGGATTCAGCGTGAAATTCTGCATCTGTATGGTGAATTTGAAAGCAATCGGAGATAAAAATTTTTCCGCTGACGTCCCCCCCCTCTGGAGAGCTAGCTTCGATCTTGGCTTCCAGTGGACGGATTTTGTCGAGTGAGGTGTCATTTGAAATCTAAGAGTAAGACAAATTCAGTGAAACAAACGGCTTGTTCCTATCTGTCTTCGTTTAGATGTGAGACGCCATTTAAGATTTTGGGAGATTGGCGAAAAAACGACAGAGTTACGCCAAATTTTTATTTTTGCTTCCAGTGAATGGATTTTGTCGTGCCATAGCTCGTTTGAAAGCTAAGAGTGACACAAATTCAGTGAAAGAATCGGCTTGTTCCTATCTGTCTTCGTTTAGATGTGAGACGCCATTTAAGATTTTGGGGAGATTGGTGAAAAAAAACGACAGAGTTACGCCAAATTTTTATTTTTGCTTCTAGTGGATGGATTTTGTCGTACAATAGCTCATTTGAAAGCTAAGAGTGACACAAATTCAGTGAAGCAAACGGCTTGTTCCTATCTGTCTTCGTTTAGATGTGAGACGCCATTTAAGATTTTGGAGATTGCAGAAATTTGGGACGTTTTGGTGTGTAGCGCCCAAACGAAGCCTCGGATGGGAAAACAGAGGCCAGATTCGGATTCAGCGTGAAATTCTGCATCTGTATGGTGAATTTGAAAGCAATCGGAGACAAAAAAATTTTCGCTGACGTTCCCCCCCCTCCCGACGCCAAACTTCCAATTTTGCTTCTAGTGGATGGATTTTGTCGTATGATAGCTCGTTTGAAAGCTGAGAGTGAGACAAATTCAGTGAAACAAACGGCTTGTTCCTATCTGTCTTCGTTTAGATGTGAGACGCCATTTAAGATTTTGGGAGATTGGTGAAAAAACGACAGAGTTACGCCAAATTTATATTTTTGCTTCTAGTGGATGGATTTTGTCGTACAATAGCTCATTTGAAAGCTAAGAGTGACACAAATTCAGTGAAACAAACGGCTTGTTCCTATCTGTCTTCGTTTAGATGTGAGACGCCATTTAAGATTTTGGAGATTGCCGAAATTTGGGGCGTTTTGGTGTGTAGAGCCAAAACGAAGCCTCGGATGGGAAAACGGAGGCCAGATTTGGATTCAGCGTCAAATTCTACATTGAAATGATATATTTCCAGCTCAATCGGACCTCCAGAATCGATGATAGAAGCGTTTTTGGGAGATTGGTGAAAAACGACAGAGTTAGAATTTTTGCGATGGCTGCCTACTGTAGAGCCAAAACGAAGCCTCGGATGCGAAAACGGAGGCCAGATTCGGATTCAGCGTGAAATTCTGCATCTGTATGGTGAATTTGAAAGCAATCGGAGATAAAATTTTTTTCGCTGACGTCCCCCCCCCCGGGAGCGTTAGCTTCGATCTTGGCTTCCAGTGGACGGATTTTGTCGAGTGAGGTGTCATTTGAAAGCCAGGAGTGACACAAATTCAGTGAAACAAACGGCTTGTTCCTATCTGTCTTCGTTTAGATGTGAGACGCCATTTAAGATTTTGGGAGATTGGCGAAAAAACGACAGAGTTACGCCAAATTTTTATTTTTGCTTCCAGTGGACGGATTTTGTCGAGTGAGGTGTCATTTGAAAGCTAAGAGTGACACAAATTCAGTGAAGCAAACGGCTTGTTCCTATCTGTCTTCGTTTAGATGTGAGACGCCATTTAAGATTTTGGGACATTGGCGAAAAACGACAGAGTTAGAATTTGGGACGTTTTGGGCTGTTGCTTCAAAACGAAGCATCGGATTGGAAAACGGATTTCAGATTTGGAATCAGCGTCAAATTCTCTACCTGTATGGCGAGTTTCAAGTCAATCGGAGAGAAAAAATTTTTAAATTTTTTCAACATGACGAATTTTTTGCATTTTTGGCTATTTTTTGCTGAAAAACTAGATCGATTCAAGGCTTCGGACCTATTTCAGTGGACAGACCGCACTGAGATGTGCTAGATCTGAAATTTTGAGACTGATTGGAGTCAGACTTTTTGATTTGGAGTTCATTGAAAAACACCACTTCAGATATTAAATTGCACATTTTTTGAAATGATGAATTTTTCGCATTTTTTGCTTTTTTTTACCGAAAAAACTAGATCGATTCAAGGCTTCAGACCTATTTCAGTGGACAGACGCACTGAGATGTACTAGATCCGAAATTTTGAGACGGATGGGAGTCAGGGTTGTGACTTGAGATGCATTGAAAACCGTAATAAGGACAATTTTTTCCCATTTTCTAACTGAGGAATTTTTCAGGATTTGACAATTGGCCGACTATAAAAGCACGGAGCATCAACTGAGAAATCACTTTTACTAATAACTTGCTAGAGGTACGTGAACAGATCCGAGCTCCGGCTCCAAATCCGGGTTTCTGTAAGAAACCAACTTAGAAAATTTCATTGCTGATATCAGCTAAGCCGACAGACTTAGAGGTTAGCCAGGAGATGGCCTTCGTCTCCAGGCCATAAAAGACTCCAAAACTTTAAAGGCTTGTAACTTTGCTTCTACAAGTCCGTTTGACTTGATTCAAAAAGGGTTCGGTCGCTATTGACCTGCCCTAAGTGATAGACTACTTATAAAATTTCATAAGTAGTGCTAAAAAGTTGAAAAATTTAAATTCACTAGTTTTGGAGGTTTTCTGGGGTTTTCGACCCTGCTGAATTCAACTAAGACATTTATTAAGTTGTGGGAGACGAGCTTCGGCTTGGAATTTGCAACCTTTGTAAACAATCCACTGGTTTTCATGTCAAAATCAGGGATCTCCGGATACCAACACAGTGATATGACGCACGCTCTGTCCGCGAGAGGTTGGATTTGTGGGCCGAGGCCTTGGAGTTTGGATAAGATCCCCTCTGAGTAATGCCTGTAACGGATTCAAAGGTTCGACACTTTCCACCAATCTCACAATTTAGCTGTATGATTATAAAAATGACTGCCAATGTCGCCTGTTAGTAATTCTATTTCATCCTTCCTTTACAGATACATAAGTTACAAAATGGGAGGAAATTCAAAGTTTCATTTCAAAAAGTGCCTATGTGGTGAAGTCAAGCGAGGTGGCGAGTTCAAACGCCATTTAAATAAATTCCCCGACTCTCCCAAAGAGCATAAGGAGGTCGCTGTGGTGAGCGGATGCACATCGTGTATGAAATTCGTCAGGGGAAACCTGAACGAGTTTTTCTATAAGACGCATTCAACATGTCTCATTAAGAAGGTGAAAAATTATACCACCTCAGAGGTTGGGAAAGCCATCACCCCACTTTTCGAAAAAGTTAATCAAGATGAGGAGACAGAGACGCATGCCTCAGAGGTTGGGAAAGTCATCATCCCACCGGTTGAAAGACATGTTGATCTAGATGCGGAGACAGAGTTACAGATGGCAGTTCAAGCCATACAAGACTGCAAGAATGAGCGGCCAACGACATCTCACCTCAGCTCTTCTAGCTCTGAGTCGGAAATCTCCGAATCTGAATCGGAAACGGAAGAGGCGGTCGTCACTAACAGTCCCGAGGAGGCGGTCATAGCTCCTAAACCCGATAAGGCGATTGCGAAGAGTCGGGCAGTGCCAGCGCCAAAAATGCACTCCTCACCTAAAAAAGGGAGAGGCATCAAAGCCCAAGCCAAGCGGTGGGCTAAGGATGATGGTGTGGCGTGGGTTTTCGCCAAGAGTACGCCATTAAGAAGCTGAAGGATGAAATGAGCCGTTATAAAAACGAATGCTCAGCATTAAGGGATGAAAATTTTGAACTCAAAAAGCAGGTGGCGGAAATTAGAAGTCTTAAGGCTCAAGTATTAAAGTTGGAAGGTTTCCAAAAGAGAGCTCTAGCGAGTGAGAGTCGCGTAGAGGATCAGGCCACATGCATTAAGAATATGAAGGCGAAGGAGGCGACGCTCAAACTCCAACATGAGCAGGAGAAGATGGCTCTTCTTGAGGCGAAGAATAACGCTGTCAAGGAGAGAAGAACAACGCTCCACCTCCCCGTAGTCGGTAGCAAAATTATCGACGATGTAATAATGGAGTCGGAGGATTTAGATAAAACGAGCGAGTGCTACGAAGGAGCAATGCCAGATATTCATGCCAGATGTCTCCACATAAGTATCAAACACAATGGTGACATCAAAGAATTGCGCCACCGGAAGCGAAAACTGCCGGCCAAGTACTTGCCTCAGCCACCACCATCGAAGGGGTCACGAACCGGCTAAATTGATTTATGGTAAGCTAATATCATTTCTATCACTTGAATATAATTTTTTTTTCACTTTCATCTATTTTTCCTTCTATTTTCAGATACGACGAGAACGAACCAACGGCTCTCATAAGGGCCACCATGGGGCAAGACATGATAGAACCTCCACGCGGTTTGCCCTGGGCAGTCTTCGGACTGGCGAATACTATCATTAAGTTGAATCGGCTATCAGTCAACTTAGCGTTAGAGGAGTATATAAACCACTGCCTCTCATTTCATTTCATTTCAATCATGCAGACGCCGAACAGTCAAGTCAGCTCTCCTCGCGGACTGCAGTTAAGGCCGCGAAATTTATTTGAGGAATTTGTCAGGCTAGAGGAGCAAGACAGAGTCCACAACAATCTTGCTCGGATTGGTAATGTGATGACAGCAAGTACTGTCAATCCAACGGAATGGCGCTACATTCCACTTTTTAGCCATGTGCCAATTAGCATGGAAGTCGACAGTGCTACCAAAGAGAGAGTCTTTGACTCTCTCAGCAGAATTGGTAGGGTGTAAGATGACGTTACTCCCGAGAACGAACCACCGGCTCTCTTAAGGGCCACCATGGGGCAAGATTTGATAGAACCTCCTCGCGGTTTGCCCTGGGCAGTCTTCAGACTGGCGAATACTATCAGTAAGTTGAATCTGCTATCAGTCAACTTGAACATTATGCAGTCGATTGCTATCCCTGAAGCATTCTGATTCGCTGTTGAGCAATTCATTGTTGAAAACCCTATATAAGTCAGAAGATTGTAGCGCTTCTCATTCAATTTCAAGTCACGATGGAAGCCACATCTACTAGCACCATTCCCGTCTTCATCGATGAAGACAACGCCATTCCCGAGTTCATCATCCTCGACGAGTGGGATGAAGAGGATGAGAAGAAGGGGAAGATTAGGAAGATCATTTGGACGGATGAGGTGTGGACTCCTAAAACCACTCGCATCCGAAAGGTGCCAGATGCACCAGCACGGCTTAGGCGGTATAGGGTCTATGAGAACCTAACCGTCATACCCCTTGACTACTCCAGCCAATAGTCAACTTAATTCACACCCCGAGAACGAACCATCGGCTCTCTTAAGGGCCACCATGGGGCAAGACATGATAGAACCTCCACGCGGTTTGCCCTGGGCAGTCTTCGGACTGGCGAATACTATCATTAAGTTGAATCTGCTATCAGTCAACTTGAACGTGGCAAATGAAGTTCGGTGCAATACTTCCTTTCGACGGGCGTTCCTGTAAAGGGCGGCGGTGAAACCCGTAGCTATGTATACCGCAAGGGACATTCGGCAATGGTCAATCTTGTTAAACCTCTCTGCGTCATGTTTGCAAGTGATTGCCTCTGTCTCAACGTAGCATGCATTCGCGCCAGGGCGACATTTAGCCAACTGTCGAAGGTTGCCTAAAACTTTCCATTGCATACGTTATGAGAGCCATGAGTTCTACCTGTCTCTATCAATGAGACGAATTGATGAATGGAATGAAAGGGAGGACACTCACGCGCCACACGCAACATAACACACTTCTCTCTTCCATAGTCTAACAAGCTCTTTACTCATGGATTGCAGTCGATTGCTATCCCAGAATCATGTAAGCTATCTTAATTTTATTTAACACTATTTCATCTACCATCATCACCCATATGAAGTGTTATAAGATTTACAAGTTAGACTAAGCGTTCTACTATTTGTAAATGAAAGATATAGTTTCAGCAGTTTACAGATTAAAAAATAAAGTTTCAATAGTGTGTACGTTAGAAATAAAGTTTTATCTGTTTGTATGTTAAAAGAAAGTTTCATCAGTTTACAAGTTAAAAATAAAGTTTCACCAGTGTACAAGTTAGAAACAAAGTTTCAATAGTGTGTACGTCATAAATAAAGCTTTATCTGTTTGTATGTTAGAAACAAAATAAAGTTTCAACAGTTTACAAGATAAAAAAAAAGTTTCACCAGTTTACAAGTTAAAAATAAAGTTTCAATAGTGTGTACGTTAGAAAGAAAGTTTTATCTGTTTGTATGTTAAAAGAAAGTTTCATCAGTTTACAAGTTAAAAATAAAGTTTCACCAGTGTACAAGTTAGAAACAAAGTTTCAATAGTGTGTACGTCATAAATAAAGCTTTATCTGTTTGTATATTAAAATAAAGTTTCACCAGTTTACAAGTTAAAAATAAAGTTTCAATAGTGTGTACGTTAGAAATAAAGTTTTAGCTGTTTGTATATCATAATAAAGTTTCAAGAGTGTATGCGTTAGAAATAAAGTTTTAGCTGTTTGTATATCAAAATAAAGTTTCAAGAGTTTACAAGTTAGAAATAAAGTTTCAATAGTGTGTATGTTAGAAATAAAGGTATAACTGTTTGTAAAAATAAGATCGCAAGATTTACTAGTTTACAAGTTAGACTAAGTGTAAATTAAATATAAAATTATAACTGTTCACGAGCTAAAGCGTTGATGCAACGATGAACAATTAATAAGCTGAAAAGTTTTAGATTCACTTTAACATTACCTTATGTTTACAGATAGAAATGTATCACAGCAAAGCTACTTCATGAGTTAGTTTGCCAGGAGTGTATCATCTCAAACTTTTACTCCGTCGTTGAAATTTCATGACGACTTTTTGCTAGAATACAATAGAGCTTTAGTCGAGACGGTGAAAGGAGACGATGAGCGCTAGCGGGTGAATGAAGCATCGGTGAGAGTGGGAATCAACTTGATGCTATTCTCCAATGAGGATCATCATCCAATGAGAATCAAGCATTTCTTTATAAATAGCGAGCCTTCCACAGTGAGAATCATTCCATCGTTGAATCGTACAAGTGACGGACGCACATTTCTCTCTCTAGTTCCCTATTCTATTATCCAACTAAAATGGTAAGTCGCTACTTCCCTCCCTCTCCTCCCTTGAACGTAAACTTAATACAATCTTTTTCATTTTCAGGCATCTACTCCATCTGCTGCACTAGTAGGACAAAATGACGTTCAAACGTTACAAGGTTCGCTACGGTCAGATCATCTACAACTGAGACCAGTGGAAGAAACAACCAAGGTACATAATCCTACACCGCTACAGCGTAAATTTAAACAAGTCTTGCGTTATGACGATCATAGCGTAGTACTCCAAACGGGAATGCTCCCTTCCACGGATGTCAAGATAATGCGCAATCAGTATGGGGACTACATACTGATCCCCGTGAGTCCGTACATTAGCCGCCAACTTGATATTATTGAGGAGTACGTGACATTAAATATGGACATTCCTACTCCTCTTGCTCAAGAGTGGAAGGCGAGAGATGATAAGGATACTCCCTATAGAAAGATTTGGGATGGTAATCAAATTTGCCTACCGATATCACATTGGTGTACTTACTATAAGAAGGAGGGAGATCAATCAATACCCATCACATGCGACGAGCTCGGAGAAGGTACTTGGGATATCCTTTTCAAAGTGAATGGGCTATATTATGGTCGACACAAGGATAATAAAATAGCCTCTCTCTCCATGCATATGGAATCCATCCTACATATGCCAAAGCCACCCAGCGTAGATGACATAATTGACGAAATCCTTAACAGCAGTGGTACGAAGCGCAAGTCGGAGAAGAATGCTGCCTCAAAACGCAAATCAAAGAAGGAGAATTACTAGTCCTTTCCTAACTCTACCCTATGACAATTCGCTTATGTGCTTTGAGTGTCGTAGACGTGGTCTTATTAGATACATTTTACTTCTTCGTTGCCATCATATCATTTGTGTAATTTGTCGTGAAAAGCATCGATGTAATTCTTCATTTTGTGATATGTTATAGAACGTTTCCTTAGATGTGTAAATTTCTGTTTTAGGCTTCTATCATCATTTTTATGGATTGTGAGGGTGAACCTATACAGGAGCTCAGTGCTATTGCTATGAACAATTGGACATATCAGATTGTTAGTGTTTATCATCAACATGCCAACTGCGATCCCAATGTTGATCAATGGGCGAGAAAACACATTCATGGACTTAATCTGAAATATTTGCAAGACTATGGCTTTTCTTGTGACAGTGCTCTTCTTATTGACTTTAAACGATGGTTAGCTGCTTTCAATGTTATACGCATCTTTTGTAATAATCCTGGTAAGGAGAGGAAAGTATTTCCCAATCTAATCATTGATGATATTTTGCTCCCGCCTTGGGATAGTAGAGTGAATCAACATTATCATGAAGTCACGAAACGTTTTAAGGATTTGTGTGTTCCTATTTTGTCTGTTCGTTGTAGTAGCTACGTTCATAACCAATGTTTCTTTCCTCCTTACCTCAACACTGCCAAAGTCCTGTATGGTTATCATTGCTCGCTATATGACAGTTACCAGCTGTATCTATTTTATCAACAGTTTACAGATTAAAAATAAAGTTTCAATAGTGTATGTTAGAAATAAAATAAAATAAAGTTTCAAGAGTTTACAAGTTAAGAATAAAGTTTTATCTGTTTGTATGTTAGAAATAAAATGAAGCTTCATTAGTTTACAAGTTAAGAATAAAGTTTTATCTGTTTGTATGTTAGAAATAAAACAAAGTTTCAACCGTTATCAAGTTAAAAATAAAGTTTCAATAGTTTGCAAGTTAAAACTAATGTTTCAATAGTGCGTATGTTAAGAATAAAGTTTTATCAGCTTGTATGTTAGAAATAAAATGAAGTTTCACCAGTTTACAAATTAAAAATAAAGTTTCAATAGTGTATGTTAGAAATAAAATAAAATAAAGTTTCAAGAGTTTACAAGTTAAGAATACAGTTTTATCTGTTTGTATGTTAGAAATAAAATGAAGCTTCATTAGTTTACAAGTTAAGAATAAAGTTTTATCTGTTTGTATGTTAGAAATAAAACAAAGTTTCAACCGTTATCAAGTTAAAAATAAAGTTTCAATAGTTTGCAAGTTAAAACTAATGTTTCAATAGTGCGTATGTTAAGAATAAAGTTTTATCAGCTTGTATGTTAGAAATAAAATGAAGTTTCACCAGTTTACAAATTAAAAATAAAGTTTCAATAGTGTATGTTAGAAATAAAATAAAATAAAGTTTCAAGAGTTTACAAGTTAAGAATAAAGTTTTATCTGTTTGTATGTTAGAAATAAAATGAAGCTTCATTAGTTTACAAGTTAAGAATAAAGTTTTATCTGTTTGTATGTTAGAAATAAAACAAAGTTTCAACCGTTATCAAGTTAAAAATAAAGTTTCAATAGTTTGCAAGTTAAAACTAATGTTTCAATAGTGCGTATGTTAAGAATAAAGTTTTATCAGCTTGTATGTTAGAAATAAAATAAAGTTTCATCAGTTTACAAATTAAAAATAAAGTTTCAATAGTGTGTACGTTAGAAAGAAAGTTTCAACCGTTTACAAGTTAAAAATAAAGTTTCAACAGTGTGTACGTTAGGAATAAAGTTTTATCTGTTTGTAAGTTAGAAATAAAGTTTTAACTGCTTGTATGTTAGAAATAGAGGTATGCTAGAAAGAAAGGTATAACTGTTTGTAAGACAAGATCGAAAGATTTACTAGTTTGCCAATTAGACTCAGCGTTCTACTAGTCGTAAATGAAAAATATCGTTTCAGCAGTTTACAGATTAAAATAAAGTTTCAATAGTGTATATGATGGAAATAAAGTTGAAGCGCTTTGTGCGTTAGAAATAAAGTTTCAGCCGTTGACAAGTTAAAAATAGAGTTTCAACAGTGTGTACGTTAGAACTAAAGTTTTAGCTGTTTATATGTTAGAAACAAAATAAAGTTTCAACAGTTTACAAGTTGAAAAATAAAGTTTCAACAGTGTGTACGTTAGAAATAAATAAAAGTAAGAACTTCATCGTATGAGTATTCAAAGCATGTTTTGTAAATCAAATGTGTATAGTACTGACATGATAGAATCGCGTTAGAAATAAAGTTTCAGCCGTTTACAAGTTAAAAATAGAGTTTCAACAGTGTGTACGTTAGAAATAAAGTTTTAGCTGTTTATATGTTAGAAACAAACGCGTTTGTCAAGCTTGATTCTATCATGTCAGTACTACACACATTTGATTTACAAAACATGCTTTGAATACTCATACGATGAAGTTCTTACTTTCATTTATTTCTAACGTGCACACTGTTGAAACTTTATTTTTCAACTTGTAAACTGTTGAAACTTTATTTTGTTTCTAACATATAAACAGCTAAAACTTTATTTCTAACGTACACACTGTTGAAATTCTATTTTTAACTTGTAAATGGCTGAAACTTTATTTCTAACGCGATTCTATCATGTCAGTACTATACACATTTGATTTACAAAACATGCTTTGAATACTCATACGATGAAGTTCTTACTTTTATTTATTTCTAACGTACACACTGTTGAAACTTTATTTTTCAACTTGTAAACTGTTGAAACTTTATTTTGTTTCTAACATATAAACAGCTAAAACTTTATTTCTAACGTACACATTGTTGAAACTCTATTTTTAACTTGTAAACGGCTGAAACTTTATTTCTAACGCACAAAGCGCTTCAACTTTATTTCCATCATACACACTTATGAAACTTTATTTTAATCTGTAAACTGCTGAAACGATATTTTTCATTTACGACTAGTAGAACGCTGAGTCTAACTTGCAAACTAGTATATCTTACGATCTTGTCTTACAAACAGTTATACCTTTCTTTCTAGCATACCTCTATTTCTAACATACAAGCAGTTAAAACTTTATTTTTAACTTACAAACAGATAAAACTTTATTCCTAACGTACACACTGTTGAAACTTTATTTTTCAGCTTGTTAACTGTTGAAACTTTGTTTTGTTTCTAACATATAAACAGATAAAACTTTATTTCTAACGTACACACTGTTGAAACTTTATTTTTAACTTGTAAACGGTTGAAACTTTATTTCTAACACATACACACACACAAACAGTCATAACTTTATTTCTAACGTACACACTATTGAAACTTTATTTTAATCTGTAAACTGTTGAAACGATATTTTCATTTACAACTAGTAGAATGCTGAGTCTAACTTGCAAACTAGTAAATCCTACGATCGTACTTTACAAACAGATAAAACTTTATTTCTAACGTAGACACTGTTGAAACTTAAATTTTTCAACTTGTAAACGGTTGAAACTTTGTTTCTAACGTACACACTATTGAAACTTTATTTTTAATTTGTAAACTGGTGAAACTTCATTTTATTTCTAACATACAAGCTGATAAAACTTTATTCTCAACATACGCACTATTGAAACATTAGTTTTAACTTGCAAACTATTGAAACTTTATTTTTAACTTGATAACGGTTGAAACTTTGTTTTATTTCTAACATACAAACAGATAAAACTTTATTCTTAACTTGTAAACTAATGAAGCTTCATTTTATTTCTATCATACAAACAGATAAAACTTTATTCTTAACTTGTAAACTCTTGAAACTTTATTTTATTTTATTTCTAGCATACACTATTGAAACTTTATTTTTAATTTGTAAACTGGTGAACCTTCATTTTATTTCTAACATACAAGCTGATAAAACTTTATTCTTAACATACGCACTATTGAAACATTAGTTTTAACTTGCAAACTATTGAAACTTTATTTTTAACTTGATAACGGTTGAAACTTTGTTTTATTTCTAACATACAAACAGATAAAACTTTATTCTTAACTTGTAAACTAATGAAGCTTCATTTTATTTCTAACATACAAACAGATAAAACTTTATTCTTAACTTGTAAACTCTTGAAACTTTATTTTATTTTATTTCTAACATACACTATTGAAACTTTATTTTTAATCTGTAAACTGTTGAAACTATATCTTTCTTTCATTTACAAATAATAGAACGCTTAGTCTAACTTGCAAACTAGTAAATCTTGTTCGTTATCGAATCTAACTGTTTAAATCTTCATCATGGAAATCAATGTTCCACAGTCATTTGAAAAAGATATGATTACCCTTCATCTAACCCATCCGTTGCATGAAAACAACAACTCTTTGAATAATAACATTTATTGAATAACTGTAACAAGCATGCATTACAAATCAATGGTTTGAAACAGATAAAATAGATACAGCTGGTAACCGTCATATAGCGAGCAATGATAACCATACAGGACTTTGGCAGTGTTGAGGTAAGGAGGAAAGAAGCATTGGTTATGAACGTAGCTACTACAACGAACAGACAAAATAGGAAAACACAAATCCTTAAAACGTTTCGTGACTTCATGATAATGTTGATTCACTCTACTATCCCAAGGCGGGAGCAAAATATCATCAATGATTAGATTGGGAAATACTTTCCTCTCCTTACCAGGATTATTACAAAAGATGCGTATAACATTGAAAGCAGCTAACCATCGTTTAAAGTCAATAAGAAGAGCACTGTCACAAGAAAAGCCATAGTCTTGCAAATATTTCAGATTAAGTCCATGAATGTGTTTTCTCGCCCATTGATCAACATTGGGATCGCAGTTGGCATGTTGATGATAGACACTAACAATCTGATATGTCCAATTGTTCATAGCAATAGCACTGAGCTCCTGTATAGGTTCACCCTCACAATCCATAAAAATGATGATAGAAGCCTAAAACAGAAATTTACACATCTAAGGAAACGTTCTATAACATATCACAAAATGAAGAATTACATCGATGCTTTTCACGACAAAATACACAAATGATATGATGGCAACGAAGAAGTAAAATGTATCTAATAAGACCACGTCTACGACACTCAAAGCACATAAGCGAATTGTCATAGGGTAGAGTTAGGAAAGGACTAGTAATTCTCCTTCTTTGATTTGCGTTTTGAGGCAGCATTCTTCTCCGACTTGCGCTTCGTACCACTGCTGTTAAGGATTTCGTCAATTATGTCATCTACGCTGGGTGGCTTTGGCATATGTAGGATGGATTCCATATGCATGGAGAGAGAGGCTATTTTATTATCCTTGTGTCGACCATAATATAGCCCATTCACTTTGAAAAGGATATCCCAAGTACCTTCTCCGAGCTCGTCGCATGTGATGGGTATTGATTGATCTCCCTCCTTCTTATAGTAAGTACACCAATGTGATATCGGTAGGCAAATTTGATTACCATCCCAAATCTTTCTATAGGGAGTATCCTTATCATCTCTCGCCTTCCACTCTTGAGCAAGAGGAGTAGGAATGTCCATATTTAATGTCACGTACTCCTCAATAATATCAAGTTGGCGGCGAATGTACGGACTCACGGGGATCAGTATGTAGTCCCCATACTGATTGCGCATTATCTTGACATCCGTGGAAGGGAGCATTCCCGTTTGGAGTACTACGCTATGATCGTCATAACGCAAGACTTGTTTAAATTTACGCTGTAGCGGTGTAGGATTATGTACCTTGGTTGTTTCTTCCACTGGTCTCAGTTGTAGATGATCTGATCGGAGCGAACCTTGTAACGTTTGACCGTCATTTTGTCCTACTAGTGCAGCAGATGGAGTAGATGCCTGAAAATGAAAAAGATTGTATTAAGTTTACGTTCAAGGGAGGAGAGGGAGGGAAGTAGCGACTTACCATTTTAGTTGGATAATAGAATAGGGAACTAGAGAGAGAAATGTGCGTCCGTCACTTGTACGATTCAACGATGGAATGATTCTCACTGTGGAAGGCTCGCTATTTATAAAGAAATGCTTGATTCTCATTGGATGATGATCCTCATTGGAGAATAGCATCAAGTTGATTCCCACTCTCACCGATGCTTCATTCACCGCTAGCGCTCATCGTCTCCTTTCACCGTTTCGACTAAAGCTCTATTGTATTCTAGCAAAAAGTCGTCATGAAATTTCAACGACGGAGTAAAAGTTTGAGATGATACACTCCTGGCAAACTAACTCATGAAGTAGCTTTGCTGTGATACATTTCTATCTGTAAACATAAGGTAATGTTAAAGTGAATCTAAAACTTTTCAGCTTATTAATTGTTCATCGTTGCATCAACGCTTTAACTCGTGAACAGTTATAATTTTATATTTAATTTACACTTAGTCTAACTTGTAAACTAGTAAATCTTGCGATCTTATTTTTACAAACAGTTATACCTTTATTTCTAACATACACACTATTGAAACTTTATTTCTAACTTGTAAACTCTTGAAACTTTATTTTGATATACAAACAGCTAAAACTTTATTTCTAACGCATACACTATTGAAACTTTATTTTTTAACTTGTAAACTCTTGAAACTTTATTTTGATATACAAACAGCTAAAACTTTATTTCTAACGTACACACTATTGAAACCTTATTTTTAACTTGTAAAATGGTGAAACTTTATTTTAATATACAAACAGATAAAGCTTTATTTATGACGTACACACTATTGAAACTTTGTTTCTAACTTGTACACTGGTGAAACTTTATTTTTAACTTGTAAACTGATGAAACTTTCTTTTAACATACAAACAGATAAAACTTTATTTCTAACGTACACACTATTGAAACTTTATTTTTAACTTGTAAACTGGTGAAACTTTATTTTTTATCTTGTAAACTGTTGAAACTTTATTTTGTTTCTAACATACAAACAGATAAAGCTTTATTTATGACGTACACACTATTGAAACTTTGTTTCTAACTTGTACACTGGTGAAACTTTATATTTAACTTGTAAACTGGTGAAACTTAATTTTTTATCTTGTAAACTGTTGAAACTTTATTTTGTTTCTAACATACAAACAGATAAAGCTTTATTTATGACGTACACACTATTGAAACTTTGTTTCTAACTTGTACACTGGTGAAACTTTATTTTTAACTTGTAAACTGATGAAACTTTCTTTTAACATACAAACAGATAAAGCTTTATTTCTAACGTACACACTATTGAAACTTTATTTTTTAATCTGTAAACTGCTGAAACTATATCTTTCATTTACAAATAGTAGAACGCTTAGTCTAACTTGTAAATCTTATAACACTTCATATGGGTGATGATGGTAGATGAAATAGTGTTAAATAAAATTAAGATAGCTTACATGATTCTGGGATAGCAATCGACTGCAATCCATGAGTAAAGAGCTTGTTAGACTATGGAAGAGAGAAGTGTGTCATGTTGCGTGTGGCGCGTGAATGTCCTCCCTTTCATTCCATTCATCAATTCGTCTCATTGATAGAGACAGGTAGAACTCATGGCTCTCATAACGTATGCAATGGAAAGTTTTAGGCAACCTTCGACAGTTGGCTAAATGTCGCCCTGGCGCGAATGCATGCTACGTTGAGACAGAGGCAATCACTTGCAAACATGACGCAGAGAGGTTTAACAAGATTGACCATTGCCGAATGTCCCTTGCGGTATACATAGCTACGGGTTTCACCGCCGCCCTTTACAGGAACGCCCGTCGAAAGGAAGTATTACAACGAACTTCATTTGCAACGTTCAAGTTGACTGATAGCAGATTCAACTTAATGATAGTATTCGCCAGTCCGAAGACTGCCCAGGGCAAACCGCGTGGAGGTTCTATCATGTCTTGTCCCATGGTGGCCCTTAAGAGAGCCGATGGTTCGTTCTCGGGGTGTGAATTAAGTTGACTATTGGCTGGAGTAGTTAAGGGGTATGACGGTTAGGTTCTCATAGACCCTATACCGCCTAAGCCGTGCTGGTGCATCTGGCACCTTTCGGATGCGAGTGGTATTCGGAGTCCACACCTCATCCGTCCAAATGATCTTCCTAATCTTCCCCTTCTTCTCATCCTCTTCATCCCACTCGTCGAGGATGATGAACTCGGGAATGGCGTTGTCTTCATCGATGAAGACGGGAATGGTGCTAGTAGATGTGGCTTCCATCGTGACTTGAAATTGAATGAGAAGCGCTACAATCTTCTGACTTATATAGGGTTTTCAACAATGAATTGCTCAACAGCGAATCAGAATGCTTCAGGGATAGCAATCGACTGCATAATGTTCAAGTTGACTGATAGCAGATTCAACTTAATGATAGTATTCGCCAGTCTGAAGACTGCCCAGGGCAAACCGCGAGGAGGTTCTATCAAATCTTGCCCCATGGTGGCCCTTAAGAGAGCCGGTGGTTCGTTCTCGGGAGTAACGTCATCTTACACCCTACCAATTCTGCTGAGAGAGTCAAAGACTCTCTCTTTGGTAGCACTGTCGACTTCCATGCTAATTGGCACATGGCTAAAAAGTGGAATGTAGCGCCATTCCGTTGGATTGACAGTACTTGCTGTCATCACATTACCAATCCGAGCAAGATTGTTGTGGACTCTGTCTTGCTCCTCTAGCCTGACAAATTCCTCAAATAAATTTCGCGGCCTTAACTGCGGTCCGCGAGGAGAGCTGACTTGACTGTTCGTCGTCTGCATGATTGAAATGAAATGAAATGAGAGGTAGTGGTTTATATACTCCTCTAACGCTAAGTTGACTGATAGCAGATTCAACTTAATGATAGTATTCGCCAGTCCGAAGACTGCCCAGGGCAAACCGCGTGGAGGTTCTATCATGTCTTGCCCCATGGTGGCCCTTATGAGAGCCGTTGGTTCGTTCTCGTCGTATCTGAAAATAGAAGGAAAAATAGATGAAATTATATTCAAGTGATAGAGATGATATTAACTTACCATAAATCAATTTAGCCGGTTCGTGACCCCTTCGATGGTGGTGGCTGAGGCAAGTACTTGGCCGGCAGTTTTCGCTTCCGGTGGCGCAATTCTTTGATGTCACCATTGTGTTTGATACTTATGTGGAGACAGCGAATATCTGGCATTGCTCCTTCGTAGCACTCGCTCGTTTTATCTAAATCCTCCGACTCCATTATTACATCGTCGATAATTTTGCTACCGACTACGGGGAGGTGGAGCGTTGTTCTTCTCTCCTTGACAGCGTTATTCTTCGCCTCAAGAAGAGCCATCTTCTCCTGCTCATGTTGGAGTTTGAGCGTCGCCTCCTTCGCCTTCATATTCTTAATGCATGTGGCCTGATCCTCTACGCGACTCTCACTCGCTAGAGCTCTCTTTTGGAACCTTCCAACTTTAATACTTGAGCCTTAAGACTTCTAATTTCCGCCCACCTGCTTTTTGAGTTCAAAATTTTCATCCCTTTTTTTATGCTGAGCATTCGTTTTTATAACGGCTCATTTCATCCTTCAGCTTCTTAATGGCGTACTCTTGGCGAAAACCCACGCCACACCATCATCCTTAGCCCACCGCTTGGCTTGGGCTTTGATACCTCTCCCTTTTTTAGGTGAGGAGTGCATTTTTGGCGCTGGCACTGCCCGACTCTTCGCAATCGCCTTATCGGGTTTAGGAGCTATGACCGCCTCCTCGGGATGGTTAGTGTCGACCCGCCTCTTCCGTTTCCGATTCAGATTCGGAGATTTCCGACTCAGAGCTAGAAGAGCTGAGGTGAGATGTCGTTGGCACTCATTCTTGCAGTCTTTGTATGGACTTGAACTGCCATATGTAACTCTGTCTCCGCATCTAGATCAACTTGTCTTTCAACCGGTGGGATGATGACTTTCCCAACCTCTGAGGCATGCGTCTCTCTCTCCTCATCTTGATTAACTTTTTCGAAAAGTGGGGTGATGGCTTTCCCAACCTCTGAGGTGGTATAATTTTTCACCTTAATGAGACATGTTGAATGCGTCTTATAGAAAAACTCGTTCAGGTTTCCCCTGACGAATTTCATACACGATGTGCATCCGCTCACCACAGCGACCTCCTTATGCTCTTTGGGAGAGTCGGGGAATTTATTTAAATGGCGTTTGAACTCGCCACCTCGCTTGACTTCACCACATAGGCACTTTTTGAAATGAAACTTTGAATTTCCTCCCATTTTGTAACTTATGTATCTGTAAAGGAAGGATGAAATAGAATTATAACAGGCGACATTGGCAGTCATTTTTATAATCATACAGCTAAATTGTGAGATTGGTGGAAAGTGTCGAACCTTTGAATCCGTTTACAGCATTACTCAGAGGGGATCTTATCCCAACTCCAAGGCCTCGGCCACAAATCCAACTCTCGCGGACAGAGCGTGCGTCATATCACTGTGTTGGTATCCGGACCCTGATTTTGACATGAAAACCAGTGGATTGTTTACAAAGGTTGCAAATTCCAAGCCGAAGCTCGTCTCCCACAACTTAATAAATGTCTTAGTTGAATTCAGCAGGGTCGAAAACCCCAGAAAACCTCCAAAACTAGTGAATTTAAATTTTTCAACTTTTTAGCACTACTTATGAAATTTTATAAGTAGTCTATCACTTAGGGCAGGTCAAATAGCGACCGAACCCTTTTTGAATCAAGTCAAACGGACTTGTAGAAGCAAAGTTACAAGCCTTTTATAGTTTTGGAGTCTTTTTTGGCCTGGGGACGAAGGCCATCTACTGGCTAACCTCTAAGTCTGTCGCGCTTAGCTGATATCAGCAATGAAATTTTCTAAGTTGGTTTCTTACAGAAACCCGGATTTGGAGCCGGAGCTCGATCTGTTCACGTACCTCTAGCAAGTTATTAGTAAAAGTGATTTCTCAGTTGATGCTCCGTGCTTTTATAGTCGGCCAATTGTCAAATCCTGAAAAATTCCTCAGTTAGAAAATGGGAAAAATTGTCCTTATTACGGTTTTCAATGGCATCTCAAGTCACAACCCTGACTCCCATCCGTCTCAAAATTTCGGATCTAGTACATCTCAGTGCGGTCTGTCCACTGAAATAGGTCTGAAGCCTTGAATCGATCTAGTTTTTCGGTAAAAAATAGCAAAAAATGCGAAAAATTCATCATTTCAAAAAATGTGCAATTTAATATCTGAAGTGGTGTTTTCAATGAACTCCAAATCAAAAAGTTTGACTCCAATCAGTCTCAAAATTTCAGATCTAGCACATCTCAGTGCGGTCTGTCCACTGAAATAGGTCCGAAGCCTTGAATCGATCTAGTTTTTCAGCAAAAAATAGCCAAAAATGCAAAAAATTCGTCATGTTGAAAAAATTTAAAAAATTTTTCTCTCCGATTGACTTGAAACTCGCCATACAGATAGAGAATTTGACGCTGATTCCAAATCTGAAATCCGTTTTCCAATCCGATGCTTCGTTTTGAAGCTACAGCCCAAAACGTCCCAAATTCTAACTCTGTCGTTTTTTCGAAAATCTCCAAAATCTTAAATGGCGTCTCACATCTAAACGAAGACAGATAGGAACAAGCCGTTTGTTTCACTGAATTTGTGTCACTCTTAGCTTTCAAATGACACCTCACTCGACAAAATCCGTCCACTGGAAGCAAAAATAAAAATTTGGCGTAACTCTGAAGTTTTTTCGCCAATCTCCCAAAATCTTAAATGGCGTCTCACATCTAAACGAAGACAGATAGGAACAAGCCGTTTGTTTCACTGAATTTGTGTCACTCCTGGCTTTCAAATGACACCTCACTCGACAAAATCCGTCCACTGGAAGCCAAGATCGAAGCTAACGCTCCCGAGGGGGGGGGACGTCAGCGAAAAAATTTTTATCTCCGACTGCTTTCAAATTCACCATACAGATGCAGAATTTCACGCTGAATCCGAATCTGGCCTCCGTTTTCGCATCCGAGGCTTCGTTTTGGCTCTACAGTAGGCAGCCATCGCAAAAATTCTAACTCTGTCGTTTTTTCACCAATCTCCCAAAAACGCTTCTATCATCGATTCTGGAGGTCCGATTGAGCTGGAAATATATCATTTCAATGTAGAATTTGACGCTGAATCCAAATCTGGCCTCCGTTTTCCCATCCGAGGCTTCGTTTTGGCCCTACAGTAGGCAGCCATCGCAAAATTCTAACTCTCGTTTTTCGCCAATCTCCCAAAATCTTAAATGGCGTCTCACATCTAAACGAAGACAGATAGGAACAAGCCGTTTGTTTCACTGAATTTGTGTTACTCTTAGCTTTCAAATGAGCTATTGTACGACAAAATCCATCCACTAGAAGCAAAAATAAAAATTTGGCGTAACTCTGTCGTTTTTTCGCCAATCTCCCAAAATCTTAAATGGCGTCTCACATCTAAACGAAGGCAGATAGGAACAAGCCGTTTGTTTCACTGAATTTGTGTCACTCTTAGCTTTCAAATGACACCTCACTCGACAAAATCTGTCCACTGGAAGCCAAGATCGAAGCTAGCTCTCCAGAGGGGGGGGACGTCAGCGGAAAAATTTTTATCTCCGATTGCTTTCAAATTCACCATACAGATGCAGAATTTCACGCTGAATCCGAATCTGGCCTCCGTTTTCCCATCCGAGACTTCGTTTGGACCCTATACACCAAAATGTCCCACATTTTAACTCTGCCAAAATTTTGAAGAAACATTTTTTCTCGCCGATTGCTCCCAAATTCACCAATCCGAACCAGAATTTGACGCTGAATCCAGATCTGGCAACCGTTTCACCATCCAAGACAACCTAGACGGTCGCCCATGTCAACCTAGACGGTCGCCCACGTCAACCTAGACGGTCGCCCACGTCCACCAGGCGGTCGGACCAACTCACCCGAGTCTCACACTCTGTCGCTTTCGAGGGGGGGGACGTCTGCGACTTTTTTCGATGGCGGCCATCTTGCGCGGTCCAGTGGTGGAGTTTTACTTACTACTGACGTTTATTGTACAAATATAATATTTCCATCAAATAGTGTTTCACAAGTATTTGATCTATGAGCATATTGAGGACAATCATTTCAAAATTTGATATTCACAATAAGACCTGTAAATTTTTAAAAAATGGGCCCCAATTTTTCACTAAGGAAAAACTGGGCCCCAGCACGTGAAACGTTGAGAAACACTGCATTAAAGTATACAGAAGTCGTGAAGCTTGATTCTCTGATTTCGGAAATCTGTCTTTCGCAATTTTTTCCTTTTGAACACGGCTACTAACACCATTAGTCATCTCAGAATGCTTGTTCTTATCAATCCTCAACTTAATCGTGAAAAGGAAAATTCTTTAATGAAAAATGTGGAATCATTTGGGGTGACTTTTCTCAGAAGACATCGTTATCTGACAGGACATGGGGGCAGCGTCCCTATATGTACTAGTTTCAGTATACATTATAATGATGGCACTAGGTCTGTAAATAGTTAAAACTTCTCCCTACTGCGACTGGGATAGGTACACGGATAGCTGCATGTATAAATTCAGTGACTTTAATAGGAACATGCATGAATTCAGTCTCAGTGGATAGGTGCATGTGTTTGGCACACTCACTTGAGTACATTTTGTTTCGTAACGTCTATTACCGAACTTGTATGAATGATTTTGAATACGAATGGGGTTGAGAACAAGTTAAAAGGCTAGAACTCCATTTAGTTGGTTCTAATTACCTGTACAGGTAGACGCATGTTGTTTGATTTTGAATGAGTTTGCTCAATTGCGACTATTGTGACTATTGTGATAATTAATTAGATGTAGCACTACTTAAGTATGAAACTTAATGTGCATTTATAATTTTGTTACTTCCCAATAATGAAACCAGTTCCAGAATTATGGTTGAAGTGAAAAAGATAAGATATTTACAATGTAATTATAATTTAGGCGTGAAATATAAAAAAACGGGTACATATCACGTCCCTCAAGGGACTCCATGAACCTCAGAAAGTTATCACTCCATTAAAGGAATGCTTTATTTTCCGTGAAGTCGTGTTCGCACTCATGCACCGAACACTTGGCCGGTTGTCCATTCCGCCTTTGAAGGGCTGTTGCAGTTAAGGTCTTCCACAAGGCCACCTTTCAGCCGCAAAGCAGATGTACGGTCACATCTAACTGACCACCCATATTGTGCTAACCTTCATTTTGAAAGAGGAATAGAGGTTTTCGTGTTGACATGCTTCTTGCTATGTTGCGTGAAGTTGAGGAAAAGAACTTAACAGCTTGAAGCAATGACATCCTTTTTATAGCCTCAAGGGAGAATCGGAACCTCCTTGACTTCCTCTGTCTAGAAAGTATGTAAGTTCTAGCTTTGTACCAATTCTTATTAAAGGTATCCTCAAGATCACGACAAGTTTCATCTCATAAGATAATTTATTACTTTGACTGTGGATCGTACCAATGTACCTCAAGAATCTCTAATCGAGAATTTTACCATGGATCGCACCAATACACCTCCCCAATCTGCAATGAAGTGATCTACGACACCAAACGAACCGGTGGTGTACAGTACAGCCCTGCATCTCCAGCATACTCCGATGATGGGGAGCTACCAGCCGAGATGATGCGAAAAATGAATGGTGAATCGATGAGAACCTCACTAACATCAGTATATGGAAGGGTCACAGTTAAAGTCAAGAACGGGCCCAAGAAGTACCACTCTAAACGGATCTTCATGCTAATGGTGACGAACGAGCAGAACCTTACAGCCGCTCTTCAGTTCTCAGTGAATGGAATGAAAAAAAATGGCAAAAAATAAGTTATATTACATACTACTGTCAAATAGCTTTTTTCCAGTGATACCAGTCGTGAATATTTCCTTGTGGAAGTGTGTTATCTATCTACATATATTAGATTTATTGTTAAATTGAAGTCGTATGTCATCCACCGTTGCTACTTGTCTTATGGCTTGCACAAGACTCATAATTAGCTCATTTCCATGAACTAAGTTGATAAGACATCATTTCAACAAAACGATAACTTTCGAGCAGCCATGTTGACTTATACAACTCAGACAGAAGTATTTTTGCCTTCATGAATTAGAATGTGCTTTTATTTCGGATTGATGATATGCCTAGTTCCAAAATACACCATGCACAATTATGTTGATGGTTGAATACTTATTGATTAATTATGAAATGCCTTTGACTTGCATGTGTTGAAATCGAATACAGTATTGCAAGTTTGACAATTAAATGCCACTATCTTGCTACTTACAAAACAGCAGCTACATTAGTGTTATCTTTATTGACAAAAGGCCTTAAATCAACATATATCAGAAATCATTGATGCTTTCTTTTAACATTGGCTTTAGTATGAAAAGCATACTACATTTGAAATAACATGCGAAAAGCATACAAATATATACCAAGAGAATACAGAATTATACCAAAAAATATTTTGGTATGCATCCTTCGCATGTGATTGGTATTGAGCGATTTGCAGTGTACACCATGCGAACATAAGCAGGCATAAAGAATGCAGATTTCGGAGTGACTGCTCTTAATTATATTGCCTCTCGTGTAAGAGCTCTGAAAGAGTGGTGAGGAAGACATATAAATCTCATCAATCACCTTTCGTACTCCTAAGTAACTTCGCATTCAAACAGCTTGCCATCGCAAACAACAATCATAGAAATTTCGGAATGCATGAAAGGCCAAAGTTTCAAAAGTCGATGAAACGAATTATAATTATGATCTGCTACTTTTGCTGCGGAGATGACGAAGATGCTCGGGTTAAAAGTTCTCCATTATGCTGTACTGTCAAATTGCTGTCATTCTCAACAGTACTTAGGAAGCTAAGGAAGAAGACTTGAACCCCTTCCTCGGATATGAATGCAGCACATTCTCAGACCGGCATGGAAAGGAAGCTGTCCCTGAGAATGTATTGTTTCTTAACAATATCGTGGAATAGTTCAGGGAACTTTAACATTGAATTCCACAGTAAAACAAATCAGTAATAGCAGTATTATAGGAAATTAATCCCTCAATATTCATCTTATTTCATGGACGATGTATTCATGGAAATACTGGTTTCATGACAGTTAACTTTCGAATTATGTTATTTCTCATTGCTGGTAGCGTCCACTTTCCTATGCAGGTGTGTTTACGTCATGTGTTTGAACTTTACTTCATCTCGTCACTGTGGCTTCAATAATTCTTCTAATGGAAGGCTGTAAAAGCACGGGGGATCGGCTGATTGAAATATTTGATGAATGACTCATTCATTTTCACAAAAATGAAAACAAACAAAGTGATCCATTGTCCATGTGTTGCCTTGACAAGAATAAACGAAAGGCCTCAGCAACTCGTGGTATTTTTTATGTACAAAATGATTTTCATAACTTAGAAATAATCAATCACTCACATGTATGGGAATTGAAGGTTGGATGGACTCCTAACACTTCCAATTCACAGAGGTCCATTGTCTTCAAAGATTGTGGTCTTGTAATGATGATATATCTTCCAAACACGGGCTCCCTCCAGTAGAGCTACAAAGAAAAAGTGCTACTTTGAGTAAGGGCTATAAGTTTTCAGAGGTATGTAAGTACATCTTGCAAGATTGCAAGTAAAACGGTTCAACACGAATATCCATCAATGTTGTATGCAAGCCATTTGCAACATCTTGTTTCAGAAATTGAAGAAATCTATGAAGTTTCATTAAGCGCATCTATATTAGATATATGCGACAGGAAGCATGCGGAAGATCATACACCTCTTCTAAGTAACTTCAAACGTGGACCAATGTATTTACAGGTTCATACTTCATGTACGTGCTCTTAATAAAATCCGTTTTCCGAAAAAAGAAGTTTGTTTTTCAGTATGTTCCTGAAGAGAGAAGCAAAGCTATATAAAGATCTTGCGTTTATTCAAACCGGAGATAATTCAACCCTGAATTTTTACAGATCTATGGACATTTCATCAAAGAAGAGAGCATTTACACTTTTCAGATATTTGTATATGATGGAGCAGAGTAGAGAGTATATACTGTAAACCGTTGACTGACAATTGACCGACATTTATCCTACAAATCGTCGGTCGGTGTCAGTTCTTGTAGGATGATTGCTACTGAACACCTACAATATATGACAAAAAGAGAAAAAATGAATAACAATGAAGTATAGCTTAAATTTTATCAAAAAAGCTGGTAATTAGTTAAATTGTCTCAAAATAAATCATGGTTTTGCCACACAATAATACAGATTGCCCAAAAGTCAAGCAATCACTAATTGGAAAGAATCAATCAATATTCAACAGTTTTTGTTTAGTTAATTTGCATACAAAGCATCTGTTTCGATGTCGGTGGGGAACCTTACAAATTCGTCGGATATCGCAGGATATTGGAGGTGACAATCGTCGGTTGATCTTGTCAGTAATTTTGTAGGATAAATGTCGGGCTACGGTTTACAGTGTAGAATGGAGCAACCCTAGTGAACCGTTAATTCAACGGTATAATCTGCTCCAATTTTTCCGTAGTACAAGGCAAATTGCCAATTCACGTCAGTTTTGAGGAAAAGTGGATCAAACCTGCCATTAAGCTAATTGTCAAGCAGTTATAAGCACTTCACTAGGGAGCGTATCTCATCCTATCCCATTGCAGCATCAATAACAATTTCTTAATGTTAAATGATGATTTGTTGAAATAATAGTTCAACATTGCCTAATGACCAACACATTATGTTGCACATGTCAGAAACTGTACCTTCGAGCCGGCAGCGAATTCATAGTGGCAAATTTCATTTACAGGCTGTGAGTTTCCTGTCCTCCTCAATACAGATAGTGACTTCTTATGAGGCTCACGTAAGGCGATTCATTCACCAGATCACTTTTTAACCCTTAGAGCCCCTGGAGCCATATTTTCCATTATACTTTTTCTGCTGAGGATATTTCAATTGTTCGCGCCCATGTAAAATCATCACTTTTGACAATGAATCTACATGTATCATTTCATTTCAATTGAATAAGTAGAAGTGTGGTATATTGGCCAAGGGATACACTGGACCTCCCCATCATTTGTCAGAGTGTGTGAAAAAGCTCAGGTCTCTGACGGTTAAATGGTTTGTGAAATAGAATAACGGTGACGCTGCGGAGTGACATTTCTTCCATCATACTCGAAATTCTTCGACATATCAGTCGAAAGCATGCTTGATGACGATGCACGGGAGGTGATCAATTTATCTTCATAACTCGAGCATAAAGCGAAAGCACTCCCTCTTTTCTATAATCGTCTATTGGTTTGGTCAAAACTATGAACAAATCCTTGCAGGACGAAACGTCAGGGGTACTGCAACGATATTTTATTTTAACTACTACCAATAGACGATTATAAAAAAAGAGGGAGTGCTTTCGCTTTATGCTCGAAATATGAAGATAAATGTAAAACATACAACGTAATTATAACAGGGAAATCAATTGAATTTGCTCGGGTTGAAAATTCTATGAAATTAGAAAAAACTGGAACTGCAAATCTTCCAACGTTATTTACATGCTGATATGTCAGTGCGGTGAATATTACATCGGACAGACAGGGGACTCTTTTGGTCACAGAATGACACTTCACCGCCAGCACATTAATATGGCTAATTCAGCCATTCTGAAAGTTAGCAGACATATAGCAGCCTGTGGTAAAGTATATTCAGCGGCCCCCTTTAATCAATTTTCCCCGAATGCATCTAAATTAGAACGGGAAAGGAAAGAATATATGTTCATTGAGTTATTTAGGCCATCTTTGAATTCCCAATGATGCTAGCCTTCAGTTATTGTGTAAAGATATCTTATTTCAGCTTAATTAGAATGAGTTTCATATTATTTGTCTATGTCATGTATCATTTTGATATTTTGTAATTCACTTAATAGCCTTGACAAGCCAGAAACTGGTGAAATCGATTGGCTGGCTTATTATATCATTTGAGACCAAGTCTAGTGTTTCTTACTTCATCTTATTTCCAACATTTGCCATAGCTTTTCTTTTTACTATATAAAAGGGGAGGATCCTAAAATTCCTAGAAAATATTGGAGGAAACCAATAACTTATCTTCCTGAAGAGGAACAAATGTTTAGAGAATCATTGTCAGTGTCTGAATGCAAAAATGAATTCGCGCGAAAATTAGAGCTGAATATGTTGCTAAACTAGATAAAGATGTAGAAAATTGTTTCAGAACTATGTTTAGTAATGAAGTAGCAGCACAGAAGCTACGAGAATGGAAAACTGAAACGGTGATGGAAGAACTTTTGAGTCACTCGGTAAGCGAAGAAAAGAGCAAATTCTTTTCTTCTGATAAACGTATGATTTCTTTTAAATTGATCATTTAAAATTCCTCAATCTCGAATAATGAACCAGTAAATTCAACTTATAGGCGTAGATCAAACACTAATCAATTTCAAAGAAACAACTTTCAAAATTTTGATCGTAACCGATATTATAATAGACCATTCTACAATCGCTTCAATAATAGTTGTGGTCCCCGTAATTTTGACAACACACGCTTTAATAACAGGAATTTGGAATTTAGTAATCTCCTTATTATAATCAATTCAGTAATTTTGATTCATTTAGGTTGAGTAATGCAAGCAATCCTAATTATTACAGACCAACACGTCTAAATTTTCGAAATCGTCGAAAGAATTACAATTTCGGTAAAAACAATTATAACCATTTTTCCACCCGATATCAAAGCGGTTCAAAATTTCGGCCGACGAATCGGGTCATACCGATATTACACATGAATGTTCACTCAACGAAATGCTCACTCAATGAATGATAATTCAATATTACCGAAGCATCCATAATTTTTTAAAAATAACTGCTATGAATGCATTATACTCGTACAAAATCTGAAGCACGACCCAAAACATATATATGATATGCCAAATATTATACGTGACAATTTAAGTTTTCAGCAATTTCAAAAATTTTACTATTTTGGCCGATATTGTAAGTGGTCATGCTCAAACTGATGACGTCACTTGAGAACAACAGCGGTAGAAACAATCTTGAACATCAACTTTGAAAATGACGATTAGATGATATGTCATCAAATTGATCCTAGAATATAAAATGTAATCATTTTATTAATTAAAAGGGACTTTCAGGTCCCACTGGTACGGAATGGGTTACCTGAGAAATGAGATATTTTCACTGATCAGTGAATCGCTATCAAACGTAATAATTGTTTATTTGAAGATAAACATGGGTTCGTCCACATTTGACTCCTGGTTTCGATCTCAGACTCACCTGTCTTCGCAGCGCTCGGCTTTCAGAGAGCAGTCTTCAGCAGCTAAAAGACTTCACGGACGGATTAAAGACGGCCTTTCGGTTCCAGCGTTGTTCCGTTTCATTATGCAGTTATTTTTGTACGCAGCTTAGTCCTGAGTAATGATTTACATGTATAGGCAAAAATCTAGGCATAAAATAGAAAACAGTGTTGATATATTGATGAATAACGATTTGTATTTAACACAGACAAGGTACTGTCGGATGTAGCTGTCACTCATTGTGAAATAAACAGTAATAATGGCAAATTTTTAGATTTCTTTCAGAATTCCATAGATGACAGAACTTATGAACTCATATGCAAGTTAGAGGAAAAACAATGAGCAATAAAATTGTTTCGGCTGTTGTGACATGAACACGCTTTCGTTTAGACGAAACGACTTATTTGAGATCCAACGATGAAATTTGTTTTCCAGCCGGTGTGCAACTTAGGCGCTTGTTGATTATGTCTACTCGTACATCGCAAAGGAAACTAAGAAGCTCATGCACCAGACGGATGAATGCACCCCAAATAACACTAAATAAATTGATAGCCTTTCCTGTCATCCACTGATTCGCACTGCATGTAAGAGGAATATTGCATTCTCATTGATGCAACAATCTAAGTTCATTCGTCTCAATCTAAGACGCTTACACAGAATTTGATACAAACAGAGTCTTCGAAAAGATTGGTATCTTTCCATTCATCTTTTTGGAAATGAATGGGAAGATACCAAGTTTTTGATAAATCGTAATTCCGTTCAAGGACTTCAGCAACCACTCTCTCATGAAAACGCATAGAATTTCAAGTCTCTTGATGAAAACTAGGTTTGTACATGTCATAATCATGTTAGTCTGCTTCAGCCTTCTTCTGCAGAAGCCGTAATTTGATTCAGACGACCATTCTGTGATATTGCATGCGGTTTCGTATTGAAGTAGTTTGATGAGGGATGTTTTGGTGATAGAAACACATTCAGAGTTTCCCCTTGCCACAAGCAAATTAGCATCAATTTACATCGACTGGTACTTCAGAATGTGTGTTAGATGATAAGTATGCGGAAACGTGTTTTTGATAGAGTTGCTTGAATTTCTATGTATGTTCACATGAGAGTATTTGTAAAAATGCTTCGCTTATTGATGGAAAATATGAAAATTTGTGTCGTAACTTATAAAAATCTTTATTAATTTGCACCCTACAAGTATATAGGAAAGCTATCTACAAGACAAGGGTGCATAAGCGCATTTTCGACCTAGTGGCTTGAACAGCTATGCGTTTTCACAAGTCGATAGTTGCAGAAAGTGATCGTTTATTCATGGTAAAACTCACAGATTTGTGGCTTTACTTGCAGAAATCTGCATCCGTTTGCATTTGCAGATAGTTACAAGTATTGTTGAGCTAGTGACTGAGAAATCTTACTGTTTAGAAAGGAATAATTCAGAAACATAGCTGAAGTTAAATGCAGTCAATGAGACAAAGCTCCAGGGCTTCATTTTGATTGGCTGTTGCAGGTGTCACAGATCTTTATCTGCGACTTCATTGGAGTAAACGTGTATTTATATTTCGATAGGGACTATTGACTTCAAGTGGAAAGTTCATGGTGTTCCATTAATTAGATTTTCCTTTTTTTTGATATGTTGATAAGGAATTTTTCTCTATAAGATAAACCGACTCTTGAAACTATTGCAATTCTTGGCGGGTTGCAGTGTAATTCACTTTAGATTGCCCGGACTAATAAGTAAATGATGTCCTCCATCAATGAAGTGCATTCATCCACATGGGCATGTACAGGGTCGCTCTAAAAATAATGCAACAAACTTTTCCATTCAAAAAGGAGATCCAGTGATGAGACCAATGCCATTGAAACAAGCACTGTGTCTTATATGCAAATATACAACTGAATTTAGTCAGCCATGAATTTTGCCCAACAATTCATTTTGGTTCTTATTTTCATTCGTACTCTATCTAACGAAGTCGCAAATTTTTCTTTTTATACGAATGGAATTTGCTGTCACAATCATCCAAAAAAATTACATCTCTGTTTTCCGAATTTCACCGTATATGCGTCAAAAAGCTGAAGAGATTGAATCAACCAACATCGCTTTGTCATTCACTCGAGACACGCAACGAATGCTATCGATTCTGCGTCAGCAAATGAGTCAGTATGAATCACTCAAACGTTTTGACGTTCCTCAAAAGCAAATGTGACTGCTACATCGAACCGATGTCTAAGTTTAAGAACGGCGTCGCTATCAGTAAGATGTTACAGAGGAAGAGAAGTTTCTGCTTTCAACATGACAATTTAGTGCCGAGCTCACACAAGTTTGAGATCAAGAGAATGCGTGGCGAAGTTCAGCAGGACGTTGGTACCACAGTCATCGTATACCCCCCATTTCTCTCCATCAAACATTGACATATTCGGGCTTTTAAAAGACGGTGAAGCAAATGTAGTGGAGATGAGGATTGTTTTGCGTTATTGCTAGTTGACTCACCTTTGTTGACTTATTTTCATTTGCATCTGTGTTGGCTTAAATCTATGCTGACGATGTGAGGAATTACAGTACAAGAATCATCGCTTCTTTGATAGCATTACTCTCATCTTTGGATCTCTTTCTTTCGTTGTGAAAAATAGTTTACATTGATTTCTGGACGACAGAGAAGTGGTCAAATGTCAAACTACATGTAATTGAAGCTGTATGGCAAAAGCAAGCAGAAATGATGAATCTCCAACCATATCTTTATATAGTGTCAAACGACTCGAATTCGCCTGCTCCTGGGCTGGTGTATAGTAAGCAGTTTTTATTGGTTTGAATATAAGTAAACGATTTGCAGCCTGCACCTCGTGAGTCGCACGCACGAGCACAATCCAGAGCGGATTGATCTTGTAGAACTTCTGAAGCTTCAGATGTCGCCGCTGGTGATTTCTTCCTTCGATCTGCAAATAAAAATGCAGCAAATTTGCAGACAGAAAAGTTTACTGCAACTTTCAAGGAGTGTGCAGTTACAAGAAAATCGCTATGATAAATATGAGGAAACCGCCTACTATTCCATGGATGTATAAGCAGAATTCTTATAGCAGGATTATCTAAGATTCAAACAATTACCGAATGAATCAATAATTCCCTTTGCTGTCATACATTATGCATTAAAGTATACAGAAGTCGTGAAGCTTGATTCTCTGATTTCGGAAATCTGTCTTTCGCAATTTTTTCCTTTTGAACACGGCTACTAACACCATTAGTCATCTCAGAATGCTTGTTCTTATCAATCCTCAACTTAATCGTGAAAAGGAAAATTCTTTGATGAAAAATGTGGAATCATTTGGGGTGACTTTTCTCAGAAGACATCGTTATCTGACAGGACATGGGGCAGAGTCCCTATATGTACTAGTTTCAGTATACATTATAATGATGGCACTAGGTCTGTAAATAGTTAAAACTTCTCCCTACTGCGACTGGGATAGGTACACGGATAGCTGCATGTATAAATTCAGTGACTTTAATAGGAACATGCATGAATTCAGTCTCAGTGGATAGGTGCATGTGTTTGGCACACTCACTTGAGTACATTTTGTTTCGTAACGTCTATTACCGAACTTGTATGAATGATTTTGAATACGAATGGGGTTGAGAACAAGTTAAAAGGCTAGAACTCCATTTAGTTGGTTCTAATTACCTGTACAGGTAGACGCATGTTGTTTGATTTTGAATGAGTTTGCTCAATTGCGACTATTGTGACTATTGTGATAATTAATTAGATGTAGCACTACTTAAGTATGAAACTTAATGTGCATTTATAATTTTGTTACTTCCCAATAATGAAACCAGTTCCAGAATTATGGTTGAAGTGAAAAAGATAAGATATTTACAATGTAATTATAATTTAGGCGTGAAATATAAAAAAACGGGTACATATCACGTCCCTCAAGGGACTCCATGAACCTCAGAAAGTTATCACTCCATTAAAGGAATGCTTTATTTTCCGTGAAGTCGTGTTCGCACTCATGCACCGAACACTTGGCCGGTTGTCCATTCCGCCTTTGAAGGGCTGTTGCAGTTAAGGTCTTCCACAAGGCCACCTTTCAGCCGCAAAGCAGATGTACGGTCACATCTAACTGACCACCCATATTGTGCTAACCTTCATTTTGAAAGAGGAATAGAGGTTTTCGTGTTGACACTTCTTGCTATGTTGCGTGAAGTTGAGGAAAAGAACTTAACAGCTTGAAGCAATGACATCCTTTTTATAGCCTCAAGGGAGAATCGGAACCTCCTTGACTTCCTCTGTCTAGAAAGTATGTAAGTTCTAGCTTTGTACCAATTCTTATTAAAGGTATCCTCAAGATCACGACAAGTTTCATCTCATAAGATAATTTATTACTTTGACTGTGGATCGTACCAATGTACCTCAAGAATCTCTAATCGAGAATTTTACCATGGATCGCACCAATACACCTCCCCAATCTGCAATGAAGTGATCTACGACACCAAACGAACCGGTGGTGTACAGTACAGCCCTGCATCTCCAGCATACTCCGATGATGGGGAGCTACCAGCCGAGATGATGCGAAAAATGAATGGTGAATCGATGAGAACCTCACTAACATCAGTATATGGAAGGGTCACAGTTAAAGTCAAGAACGGGCCCAAGAAGTACCACTCTAAACGGATCTTCATGCTAATGGTGACGAACGAGCAGAACCTTACAGCCGCTCTTCAGTTCTCAGTGAATGGAATGAAAAAATGGCAAAAAATAAGTTATATTACATACTACTGTCAAATAGCTTTTTTCCAGTGATACCAGTCGTGAATATTTCCTTGTGGAAGTGTGTTATCTATCTACATATATTAGATTTATTGTTAAATTGAAGTCGTATGTCATCCACCGTTGCTACTTGTCTTATGGCTTGCACAAGACTCATAATTAGCTCATTTCCATGAACTAAGTTGATAAGACATCATTTCAACAAAACGATAACTTTCGAGCAGCCATGTTGACTTATACAACTCAGACAGAAGTATTTTTGCCTTCATGAATTAGAATGTGCTTTTATTTCGGATTGATGATATGCCTAGTTCCAAAATACACCATGCACAATTATGTTGATGGTTGAATACTTATTGATTAATTATGAAATGCCTTTGACTTGCATGTGTTGAAATCGAATACAGTATTGCAAGTTTGATAATTAAATGGCACTATCTTGCTACTTACAAAACAGCAGCTACATTAGTGTTATCTTTATTGACAAAAGGCCTTAAATCAACATATATCAGAAATCATTGATGCTTTCTTTTAACATTGGCTTTAGTATGAAAAGCATACTACATTTGAAATAACATGCGAAAAGCATACAAATATATACCAAGAGAATACAGAATTATACCAAAAAATATTTTGGTATGCATCCTTCGCATGTGATTGGTATTGAGCGATTTGCAGTGTACACCATGCGAACATAAGCAGGCATAAAGAATGCAGATTTCGGAGTGACTGCTCTTAATTATATTGCCTCTCGTGTAAGAGCTCTGAAAGGAGTGGTGAGGAAGACATATAAATCTCATCAATCACCTTTCGTACTCCTAAGTAACTTCGCATTCAAACAGCTTGCCATCGCAAACAACAATCATAGAAATTTCGGAATGCATGAAAGGCCAAAGTTTCAAAAGTCGATGAAACGAATTATAATTATGATCTGCTACTTTTGCTGCAGAGATGACGAAGATGCTCGGGTTAAAAGTTCTCCATTATGCTGTACTGTCAAATTGCTGTCATTCTCAACAGTACTTAGGAAGCTAAGGAAGAAGACTTGAACCCCTTCCTCGGATATGAATGCAGCACATTCTCAGACCGGCATGGAAAGGAAGCTGTCCCTGAGAATGTATTGTTTCTTAACAATATCGTGGAATAGTTCAGGGAACTTTAACATTGAATTCCACAGTAAAACAAATCAGTAATAGCAGTATTATAGGAAATTAATCCCTCAATATTCATCTTATTTCATGGACGATGTATTCATGGAAATACTGGTTTCATGACAGTTAACTTTCGAATTATATTATTTCTCATTGCTGGTAGCGTCCACTTTCCTATGCAGGTGTGTTTACGTCATGTGTTTGAACTTTACTTCATCTCGTCACTGTGGCTTCAATAATTCTTCTAATGGAAGGCTGTAAAAGCACGGGGGATCGGCTGATTGAAATATTTGATGAATAACTCATTGATTTTCACAAAAATGAAAACAAACAAAGTGATCCATTGTCCATGTGTTGCCATGACAAGAATAAACGAAAGGCCTCAGCAACTCGTGTTATTTTTTATGTACAAAATGATTTTCATAACTTAGAAATAATCGATCACTCACATGTATGGGAATTGAAGGTTGGATGGACTCCTAACACTTCCACTTCACAGAGGTCCATTCACGGTAGGCCTGAGCAAACTTTTAGTCGAAAAAAATTGCTCAACAAAACTATTTGCAAATTATGATTGTACTATCAGTTACAAATACTTCTACGTAAAAACGAAAAAAATTGTCGTCATAGATATCGAGAAATTGAAGGGAACGTTTTTTTCTAATTTTGAATTTTAAAATGTACGCTAATTATTAGAAATGTTGGACATAAGTAATTGCTCAACCATAGTACCTACTGAATTTCAGTCCTTGAACCTTCCTGCCCAATGTTTAATTAAAATATCGACTATCGTCGGCTTACTTTGGATAATAATTGGTTTATAGTCATACTGTGTTTATATTTCAATGCTTCAATAATCCCTTGTACACAGTGCTAACCATTCTGCATTATTTTGAGTTTCTATGACAACATTACAATGTTGAAATTATGACGGTAGCCGTATATTATAAAAAACCAAAATTCTATATTCAAAAGTCAATGCATCTTTTAAATTTGAACTGGTACCAAAATATCATTCCAATTATTAAACATATCTGTTGCAGTAATCTCTTACTGCTGTAAGCAGTTGCTGACCATACCTATCATTGACATTAGAAACTGCGTGTCGATCCCAAGTTTTTTTGAAGTCGCAATGAACTGACTCAGAGGCTTGCTCTGAGACCTGGCCGAGACCTCTTCCATGTGCCTCGCAATAGTCTTCAACATGGTGGAATATCACATGAAACTTTGGGGTTATTCCAATGCCTATTCCTTGGACTGCCAATCTGAAATCTTGTATCTTTTCTTTATAGTCAGGCCGAAGATTATAGCCAAAACATGCATGAACCACACGTTTAAGAGCAACAAAAGTATTTATAAAACCATATTCTGAACTATTATAAGATTCGATCATCAACTTATCAATGTTTTCTAGAAGAGTTATGCAGTCATTTCCCGAGAAAGTTCCTCCATGGTAACGCTCCATCCGCACATTACAATCAATCGCCCATTTCTCTGCATTTGGAAAAATGCTTTGAAAATGCTTAAAGATTGTGGTGAATGATCCAATTAGCAAATGGAGCTCAGGAGGAGGTATAAGGTCCAAGATGAGCTTATCATCAGAGATATGCTTGAAAACTGGAGGATGAATGACGTTTCCAAACAATTTGGCCTTTTGTTTTTGAGCACCTGAGCCATACCATGTCCAAAACAGTTCTCTGAGATTGCCAAGCGTTCTGAGATTTCCTTTTTGACCATTTTGCATATCACTTCTCTCCACATCGCACCACGTACAAGGATGATTTGAGCTATGGCCCATAAGTCCACAAAGAATATTAGCAATTTTGAGGTCAGCTGCTACCGTGAACGGAATAGAGAGAGATTCCAAATTTAAATGGATCCACAATGCCAAAATATTCCGATAGTTTTCTGGCACATTAGGAATTATGCCGATGATAATGAGTTTATTCACACTGGTGTCTTTCCACCTGTCCACTGTCATAATATTCCGGTAACATCGACGTTTACAATTCTCATCATCACTGAATGAATCCTCATCGAGGTTGAGAAGGTTAAGACAAACTTTTAAACAGCCTTGTCCACCGTCGATTCCAATTTTTTCGTTCCTGTAAGTTTTATGACGAAGTGATTCAATATTCTGGATCAAAAGATTAACGTTAGTGCAGTATACTATCTCTCTTGATTCTATTTCATTATCTGTAATGACAAACCGCTCCGTCGAAACCGTAAAATAATTATCTAGTAAATGATTTTTCATACTGAGTTTCTCTCTCAGACCTGACTCCACACAAGAACGGTCCTGAGCCCCAGCACGAATAAGTGTTGATAAATGACGTGTTTGATTATTTGACAAATTTAAGTCTCTTTGAATCACAGAAAATGTCTCCAAGGAAAGTGGTCTTTTTTTGAGAGGAACTTGAAAAGGAGATAGCTGAATTGGTTTACCGGTCGATGAAGATAAGGAAATGGGACTGCTGCATGGTAAGTTTTCCATCTTACGTTTCTCATGGATGACGCTTGAGCACAATTTTTCTTTTGTCGTAGGGGAACCAGCTTTAGTCAATAAGTTGTAAAGGCGTGAAGATTTTGTGCACTGGTGGGAAATACCACGACTTAATGTTGAGAAACATTTCGCACATACCTTAACTGATGTAGGTGCAGAATTTGTCGAAGAAGAAACCAAGTGTGGCCTTCCAGAAGAAACACGTTTAGGCATTGGAATAACATTTGTAGTTGAGCCAGAAGCAATATTTTTTGTTACCGAAGATGCAATGAGGCAAACTGAACATGAGCAATTTTCATCAAACGTCGATGATCGGGTCGGTAATCCAATCTTAGAATAGTCATACATTTGAATACGACGTATAAAAATTGATCTCCCATATTCACTGACAACGTTTTGACAAGTACTACACAGCGATGACGGAAGTCGAATATCTGACCGATCAAATCCAATTGCAAAGTATCTCTCTATGATGTTCCACGAAGTGTCGGATATATTTTTCATCACTTTTGTTTTCCCGAAGCATATAATACAAACTTTTTTTCTCAGATCATCGTGAGACAATGGCATTTTTAGAGTGAATTATAACAGTCGACTGTTCGATGAGATCAGAAGTCAGTGAATCACAGTTTGTTAAGTGAATTTGTACTTTCACTTTAAGCCGACGACGTATGTATGATAAACAATGGTGACTCATCGTTGACTACCAATCCCGTGCCATCGGATGAATAGGAATGTTTCACAGATATTGCCTCACTCAAGTTTCAAGGACGCCTGAGATCTACATGCAGATTGCTATGAATCAACATAGTAATCGGTACAAACTTGATGCTGTCCCAATATAGTAAAATGGATGTATAACAATGTCGTAAAATAATGCAGAATGGTTAGCACTGTGTACAAGGGATTATTGAAGCATAGAAATATAAACACAGTATGACTATAAACCAATTATTATCCAAAGTAAGCCGACGATAGTTGATATTTTAATTAAACATTGGGCAGGAAGGTTCAAGGACTGAAATTCAGTAGGTACTATGGTTGAGCAATTACTTATGTCCAACATTTCTAATAATTAGCGTACATTTTAAAATTCAAAATTAAAAAAAACGTTCCCTTCAATTTCTCGATATCTATGACGACAATTTTTTTCGTTTTTACGTAGAAGTATTTGTAACTGATAGTACAATCATAATTTGCAAATAGTTTTGTTGAGCAATTTTTTTCGACTAAAAGTTTGCTCAGGCCTACCGTGCATTGTCTTCAAAGATTGTGGTCTTGTAATGATGATATATCTTCCAAACACGGGCTCCCTCCAGTAGAGCTACAAAGAAAAAGTGCTACTTTGGGTAAGGGCTATAAGTTTTCAGAGGTATGTAAGTACATCTTGCAAGATTGCAATTAAAACGGTTCAACACGAATATCCATCAATGTTGTATGCAAGCCATTTGCAACATCTTGTTTCAGAAATTGAAGAAATCTATGACGTTTCATTAAGCGCATCTATATTAGATATATGCGACAGGAAGCATGCGGAAGATCATACACCTCTTCTAAGTAACTTCAAACGTGGACCAATGTATTTACAGGTTCATACTTCATGTACGTGCTCTTAATAAAATCCGTTTTCCGAAAAAAGAAGTTTGTTTTTCAGTATGTTCCTGAAGAGAGAAGCAAAGCTATATAAAGATCTTGCGTTTATTCAAACCGGAGATAATTCAACCCTGAATTTTTACAGATCTATGGACATTTCATCAAAGAAGAGAGCATTTACACTTTTCAGATATTTGTATATGATGGGGCAGAGTAGAGAGTATATACTGTAAACTGTTGACTGACAATTGACCGACATTTATCCTACAAATCGTCGGTCGGTGTCAGTTCTTGTAGGATGATTGCTACTGAACACCTACAATATATGACAAAAAGAGAAAAAATGAATAACAATGAAGTATAGCTTAAATTTTATCAAAAAAGCTGGTAATTAGTTAAATTGTCTCAAAATAAATCATGGTTTTGCCACACAATAATACAGATTGCCCAAAAGTCAAGCAATCACTAATTGGAAAGAATCAATCAATATTCAACAGTTTTTGTTTAGTTAATTTGCATACAAAGCATCTGTTTCGATGTCGGTGGGGAACCTACAAATTCGTCGGATATCGCAGGATATTGGAGGTGACAATCGTCGGTTGATCTTGTCAGTAATTTTGTAGGATAAATGTCGGGCTACGGTTTACAGTGTAGAATGGAGCAACCCTAGTGAACCGTTAATTCAACGGTATAATCTGCTCCAATTTTTCCGTAGTACAAGGCAAATTGCCAATTTACGTCAGTTTTGAGGAAAAGTGGATCAAACCTGCCATTAAGCTAATTGTCAAGCAGTTATAAGCACTTCACTAGGGAGCGTATCTCATCCTATCCCATTGCAGCATCAATAACAATTTCTTAATGTTAAATGATGATTTGTTGAAATAATAGTTCAACATTGCCTAATGACCAACACATTATGTTGCACATGTCAGAAACTGTACCTTCGAGCCGGCAGCGAATTCATAGTGGCAAATTTCATTTACAGGCTGTGAGTTTCCTGTCCTCCTCAATACAGATAGTGACTTCTTATGAGGCTCACGTAAGGCGATTCATTCACCAGATCACTTTTTAACCCTTAGAGCCCCTGGAGCCATATTTTCCATTATACTTTTTCTGCTGAGGATATTTCAATTGTTCGCGCCCATGTAAAATCATCACTTTTGACAATGAATCTACATGTATCATTTCATTTCAATTGAATAAGTAGAAGTGTGGTATATTGGCCAAGGGATACACTGGACCTCCCCATCATTTGTCAGAGTGTGTGAAAAAGCTCAGGTCTCTGACGGTTAAATGGTTTGTGAAATAGAATAACGGTGACGCTGCGGAGTGACATTTCTTCCATCATACTCGAAATTCTTCGACATATCAGTCGAAAGCATGCTTGATGACGATGCACGGGAGGTGATCAATTATCTTCATAACTCGAGCATAAAGCGAAAGCACTCCCTCTTTTCTATAATCGTCTATTGGTTTGGTCAAAACTATGAACAAATCCTTGCAGGACGAAACGTCAGGGGTACTGCAACGATATTTTATTTTAACTACTACCAATAGACGATTATAAAAAAAGAGGGAGTGCTTTCGCTTTATGCTCGAAATATGAAGATAAATGTAAAACATACAACGTAATTATAACAGGGAAATCAATTGAATTTGCTCGGGTTGAAAATTCTATGATATTAGAAAAAACTGGAACTGCAAATCTTCCAACGTTATTTACAAGCTGATATGTCAGTGCGGTGAATATTACATCGGACAGACAGGGGACTCTTTTAGTCACAGAATGACACTTCACCGCCAGCACATTAATATGGCTAATTCAGCCATTCTGAAAGTTAGCAGACATATAGCAGCCTGTGGTAAAGTATATTCAGCGGCCCCCTTTAATCAATTTTCCCCGAATGCATCTAAATTAGAACGGGAAAGGAAAGAATATATGTTCATTGAGTTATTTAGGCCATCTTTGAATTCCCAATGATGCTAGCCTTCAGTTATTGTGTAAAGATATCTTATTTCAGCTTAATTAGAATGAGTTTCATATTATTTGTCTATGTCATGTATCATTTTGATATTTTGTAATTCACTTAATAGCCTTGACAAGCCAGAAACTGGTGAAATCGATTGGCTGGCTTATTATATCATTTGAGACCAAGTCTAGTGTTTCTTACTTCATCTTATTTCCAACATTTGCCAAAGCTTTTCTTTTTACTATATAAAAGGGGAGGATCCTAAAATTCCTAGAAAATATTGGAGGAAACCAATAACTTATCTTCCTGAAGAGGAACAAATGTTTAGAGAATCATTGTCAGTGTCTGAATGCAAAAATGAATTCGCGCGAAAATTAGAGCTGAATATGTTGCTAAACTAGATAAAGATGTAGAAAATTGTTTCAGAACTATGTTTAGTAATGAAGTAGCAGCACAGAAGCTACGAGAATGGAAAACTGAAACGGTGATGGAAGAACTTTTGAGTCACTCGGTAAGCGAAGAAAAGAGCAAATTCTTTTCTTCTGATAAACGTATGATTTCTTTTAAATTGATCATTTAAAATTCCTCAATCTCGAAATAATGAACCAGTAAATTCAACTTATAGGCGTAGATCAAACACTAATCAATTTCAAAGAAACAACTTTCAAAATTTTGATCGTAACCGATATTATAATAGACCATTCTACAATCGCTTCAATAATAGTTGTGGTCCCCGTAATTTTGACAACACACGCTTTAATAACAGGAATTTGGAATTTAGTAATCTCCTTATTATAATCAATTCAGTAATTTTGATTCATTTAGGTTGAGTAATGCAAGCAATCCTAATTATTACAGACCAACACGTCTAAATTTTCGAAATCGTCGAAAGAATTACAATTTCGGTAAAAACAATTATAACCATTTTTCCACCCGATATCAAAGCGGTTCAAAATTTCAGCCGACGAATCGGGTCATACCGATATTACACATGAATGATCACTCAACGAAATGCTCACTCAATGAATGATAATTCAATATTACCGAAGCATCCATAATTTTTTAAAAATAACTGCTATGAATGCATTATACTGGTACAAAATCTGAAGCACGACCCAAAACATATATATGATATGCCAAATATTATACGTGACAATTTAAGTTTTCAGCAATTTCAAAAATTTTACTATTTTGGCCGATATTGTAAGTGGTCATGCTCAAACTGATGACGTCACTTGAGAACAACAGCGGTAGAAACAATCTTGAACATCAACTTTGAAAATGACGATTAGATGATATGTCATCAAATTGATCCTAGAATATAAAATGTAATCATTTTATTAATTAAAAGGGACTTTCAGGTCCCACTGGTACGGAATGGGTTAACTGAGAAGTGAGATATTTTCACTGATCAGTGAATCGCTATCAAACGTAATAATTGTTTATTTGAAGATAAACATGGGCTCGTCCACATTTGACTCCTGGTTTCGATCTCAGACTCACCTGTCTTCGCAGCGCTCGGCTTTCAGAGAGCAGTCTTCAGCAGCTAAAAGACTTCACGGACGGATTAAAGACGGCCTTTCGGTTCCAGCGTTGTTCCGTTTCATTATGCAGTTATTTTTGTACGCAGCTTAGTCCTGAGTAATGATTTACATGTATAGGCAAAAATCTAGGCATAAAATAGAAAACAGTGTTGATATATTGATGAATAACGATTTGTATTTAACACAGACAAGGTACTGTCGGATGTAGCTGTCACTCATTGTGAAATAAACAGTAATAATGGCAAATTTTTAGATTTCTTTCAGAATTCCATAGATGACAGAACTTATGAACTCATATGCAAGTTAGAGGAAAAACAATGAGCAATAAAATTGTTTCGGCTGTTGTGACATGAACACGCTTTCGTTTAGACGAAACGACTTATTTGAGATCCAACGATGAAATTTGTTTTCCAGCCGGTGTGCAACTTAGGCGCTTGTTGATTATGTCTACTCGTACATCGCAAAGGAAACTAAGAAGCTCATGCACCAGACGGATGAATGCACCCCAAATAACACTAAATAAATTGATAGCCTTTCCTGTCATCCACTGATTCGCACTGCATGTAAGAGGAATATTGCATTCTCATTGATGCAACAATCTAAGTCTCATTCGTCTCAATCTAAGACGCTTACACAGAATTTGATACAAACAGAGTCTTCGAAAAGATTGGTATCTTTCCATTCATCTTTTTGGAAATGAATGGGAAGATACCAAGTTTTTGATAATCGTAATTCCGTTCAAGGACTTCAGCAACCACTCTCTCATGAAAACGCATAGAATTTCAAGTCTCTTGATGAAAACTAGGTTTGTACATGTCATAATCATGTTAGTCTGCTTCAGCCTTCTTCTGCAGAAGCCGTAATTTGATTCAGACGACCATTCTGTGATATTGCATGCGGTTTCGTATTGAAGTAGTTTGATGAGGGATGTTTTGGTGATAGAAACACATTCAGAGTTTCCCCTTGCCACAAGCAAATTAGCATCAATTTACATCGACTGGTACTTCAGAATGTGTGTTAGATGATAAGTATGCGGAAACGTGTTTTTGATAGAGTTGCTTGAATTTCTATGTATGTTCACATGAGAGTATTTGTAAAAATGCTTCGCTTATTGATGGAAAATATGAAAATTTGTGTCGTAACTTATAAAAATCTTTATTAATTTGCACCCTACAAGTATATAGGAAAGCTATCTACAAGACAAGGGTGCATAAGCGCATTTTCGACCTAGTGGCTTGAACAGCTATGCGTTTTCACAAGTCGATAGTTGCAGAAAGTGATCGTTTATTCATGGTAAAACTCACAGATTTGTGGCTTTACTTGCAGAAATCTGCATCCGTTTGCATTTGCAGATAGTTACAAGTATTGTTGAGCTAGTGACTGAGAAATCTTACCGTTTAGAAAGGACATAATTCAGAAACATAGCTGAAGTTAAATGCAGTCAATGAGACAAAGCTCCAGCGCTTCATTTTGATTGGCTGTTGCAGGTGTCACAGATCTTTATCTGCGACTTCATTGGAGTAAACGTGTATTTATATTTCGATAGGGACTATTGACTTCAAGTGGAAAGTTCATGGTGTTCCATTAATTAGATTTTCCTTTTTTTTGATATGTTGATAAGGGATTTTTCTCTATAAGATAAACCGACTCTTGAAACTATTGCAATTCTTGGCGGGTTGCAGTGTAATTCACTTTAGATTGCCCGGACTAATAAGTAAATGATGTCCTCCATCAATGAAGTGCATTCATCCACATGGGCATGTACAGGGTCGCTCTAAAAATAATGCAACAAACTTTTCCATTCAAAAAGGAGATCCAGTGATGAGACCAATGCCATTGAAACAAGCACTGTGTCTTATATGCAAATATACAACTGAATTTAGTCAGCCATGAATTTTGCCCAACAATTCATTTTGGTTCTTATTTTCATTCGTACTCTATCTAACGAAGTCGCAAATTTTTCTTTTTATACGAATGGAATTTGCTGTCACAATCATCCAAAAAAATTACATCTCTGTTTTCCGAATTTCACCGTATATGCGTCAAAAAGCTGAAGAGATTGAATCAACCAACATCGCTTTGTCATTCACTCGAGACACGCAACGAATGCTATCGATTCTGCGTCAGCAAATGAGTCAGTATGAATCACTCAAACGTTTTGACGTTCCTCAAAAGCAAATGTGACTGCTACATCGAACCGATGTCTAAGTTTAAGAACGGCGTCGCTATCAGTAAGATGTTACAGAGGAAGAGAAGTTTCTGCTTTCAACATGACAATTTAGTGCCGAGCTCACACAAGTTTGAGATCAAGAGAATGCGTGGCGAAGTTCAGCAGGACGTTGGTACCACAGTCATCGTATACCCCCCATTTCTCTCCATCAAACATTGACATATTCGGGCTTTTAAAAGACGGTGAAGCAAATGTAGTGGAGATGAGGATTGTTTTGCGTTATTGCTAGTTGACTCACCTTTGTTGACTTATTTTCATTTGCATCTGTGTTGGCTTAAATCTATGCTGACGATGTGAGGAATTACAGTACAAGAATCATCGCTTCTTTGATAGCATTACTCTCATCTTTGGATCTCTTTCTTTCGTTGTGAAAAATAGTTTACATTGATTTCTGGACGACACAGAAGTGGTCAAATGTCAAACTACATGTAATTGAAGCTGTATGGCAAAAGCAAGCAGAAATGATGAATCTCCAACCATATCTTTATATAGTGTCAAACGACTCGAATTCGCCTGCTCCTGGGCTGGTGTATAGTAAGCAGTTTTTATTGGTTTGAATATAAGTAAACGATTTGCAGCCTGCACCTCGTGAGTCGCACGCACGAGCACAATCCAGAGCGGATTGATCTTGTAGAACTTCTGAAGCTTCAGATGTCGCCGCTGGTGATTTCTTCCTTCGATCTGCAAATAAAAATGCAGCAAATTTGCAGACAGAAAAGTTTACTGCAACTTTCAAGGAGTGTGCAGTTACAAGAAAATCGCTATGATAAATATGAGGAAACCGCCTACTATTCCATGGATGTATAAGCAGAATTCTTATAGCAGGATTATCTAAGATTCAAACAATTACCGAATGAATCAATAATTCCCTTTGCTGTCATACATTATGCATTAAAGTATACAGAAGTCGTGAAGCTTGATTCTCTGATTTCGGAAATCTGTCTTTCGCAATTTTTTCCTTTTGAACACGGCTACTAACACCATTAGTCATCTCAGAATGCTTGTTCTTATCAATCCTCAACTTAATCGTGAAAAGGAAAATTCTTTAATGAAAAATGTGGAATCATTTGGGGTGACTTTTCTCAGAAGACATCGTTATCTGACAGGACATGGGGGCAGAGTCCCTATATGTACTAGTTTCAGTATACATTATAATGATGGCACTAGGTCTGTAAATAGTTAAAACTTCTCCCTACTGCGACTGGGATAGGTACACGGATAGCTGCATGTATAAATTCAGTGACTTTAATAGGAACATGCATGAATTCAGTCTCAGTGGATAGGTGCATGTGTTTGGCACACTCACTTGAGTACATTTTGTTTCGTAACGTCTATTACCGAACTTGTATGAATGATTTTGAATACGAATGGGGTTGAGAACAAGTTAAAAGGCTAGAACTCCATTTAGTTGGTTCTAATTACCTGTACAGGTAGACGCATGTTGTTTGATTTTGAATGAGTTTGCTCAATTGCGACTATTGTGACTATTGTGATAATTAATTAGATGTAGCACTACTTAAGTATGAAACTTAATGTGCATTTATAATTTTGTTACTTCCCAATAATGAAACCAGTTCCAGAATTATGGTTGAAGTGAAAAAGATAAGATATTTACAATGTAATTATAATTTAGGCGTGAAATATAAAAAAACGGGTACATATCACGTCCCTCAAGGGACTCCATGAACCTCAGAAAGTTATCACTCCATTAAAGGAATGCTTTATTTTCCGTGAAGTCGTGTTCGCACTCATGCACCGAACACTTGGCCGGTTGTCCATTCCGCCTTTGAAGGGCTGTTGCAGTTATGGTCTTCCACAAGGCCACCTTTCAGCCGCAAAGCAGATGTACGGTCACATCTAACTGACCACCCATATTGTGCTAACCTTCATTTTGAAAGAGGAATAGAGGTTTTCGTGTTGACACTTCTTGCTATGTTGCGTGAAGTTGAGGAAAAGAACTTAACAGCTTGAAGCAATGACATCCTTTTTATAGCCTCAAGGGAGAATCGGAACCTCCTTGACTTCCTCTGTCTAGAAAGTATGTAAGTTCTAGCTTTGTACCAATTCTTATTAAAGGTATCCTCAAGATCACGACAAGTTTCATCTCATAAGATAATTTATTACTTTGACTGTGGATCGTACCAATGTACCTCAAGAATCTCTAATCGAGAATTTTACCATGGATCGCACCAATACACCTCCCCAATCTGCAATGAAGTGATCTACGACACCAAACGAACCGGTGGTGTACAGTACAGCCCTGCATCTCCAGCATACTCCGATGATGGGGAGCTACCAGCCGAGATGATGCGAAAAATGAATGGTGAATCGATGAGAACCTCACTAACATCAGTATATGGAAGGGTCACAGTTAAAGTCAAGAACGGGCCCAAGAAGTACCACTCTAAACGGATCTTCATGCTAATGGTGACGAACGAGCAGAACCTTACAGCCGCTCTTCAGATCTCAGTGAATGGAATGAAAAAATGGCAAAAAATAAGTTATATTACATACTACTGTCAAATAGCTTTTTTCCAGTGATACCAGTCGTGAATATTTCCTTGTGGAAGTGTGTTATCTATCTACATATATTAGATTTATTGTTAAATTGAAGTCGTATGTCATCCACCGTTGCTACTTGTCTTATGGCTTGCACAAGACTCATAATTAGCTCATTTCCATGAACTAAGTTGATAAGACATCATTTCAACAAAACGATAACTTTCGAGCAGCCATGTTGACTTATACAACTCAGACAGAAGTATTTTTGCCTTCATGAATTAGAATGTGCTTTTATTTCGGATTGATGATATGCCTAGTTCCAAAATACACCATGCACAATTATGTTGATGGTTGAATACTTATTGATTAATTATGAAATGCCTTTGACTTGCATGTGTTGAAATCGAATACAGTATTGCAAGTTTGATAATTAAATGGCACTATCTTGCTACTTACAAAACAGCAGCTACATTAGTGTTATCTTTATTGACAAAAGGCCTTAAATCAACATATATCAGAAATCATTGATGCTTTCTTTTAACATTGGCTTTAGTATGAAAAGCATACTACATTTGAAATAACATGCGAAAAGCATACAAATATATACCAAGAGAATACAGAATTATACCAAAAAATATTTTGGTATGCATCCTTCGCATGTGATTGGTATTGAGCGATTTGCAGTGTACACCATGCGAACATAAGCAGGCATAAAGAATGCAGATTTCGGAGTGACTGCTCTTAATTATATTGCCTCTCGTGTAAGAGCTCTGAAAGGAGTGGTGAGGAAGACATATAAATCTCATCAATCACCTTTCGTACTCCTAAGTAACTTCGCATTCAAACAGCTTGCCATCGCAAACAACAATCATAGAAATTTCGGAATGCATGAAAGGCCAAAGTTTCAAAAGTCGATGAAACGAATTATAATTATGATCTGCTACTTTTGCTGCAGAGATGACGAAGATGCTCGGGTTAAAAGTTCTCCATTATGCTGTACTGTCAAATTGCTGTCATTCTCAACAGTACTTAGGAAGCTAAGGAAGAAGACTTGAACCCCTTCCTCGGATATGAATGCAGCACATTCTCAGACCGGCATGGAAAGGAAGCTGTCCCTGAGAATGTATTGTTTCTTAACAATATCGTGGAATAGTTCAGGGAACTTTAACATTGAATTCCACAGTAAAACAAATCAGTAATAGCAGTTGAATTTTTTGTCTGTCACTTAACTTCGCCCTCTGCCCTGGACCATCACAGGGTAGTTAACCCGGCCAAAGGTAGGTAGAGCCAATTCTCTACTCTACACTTTGGTAATTCCTGTCTGGCGCGTCCACGTCGCGGGGGTGGGCATTGCGGGAGCAATGGCTAAGTTCAGACAGGGACCCAGTGCTGCGGGGTATATCGCAGAACCCGTGCTAGGGTTACGGCGAAGACCAACGGCGGATCCTTTGAAGACGGATTCTTGAGGGCGAATCCATCAATGGAGAACCAATTGGTTGACTGACCCTGGAAGTCAACGGCGGCAACGGCGGACGAACAACCAGGAAGAGTAATGGTGGTCCACTCCAGTCCACTTTGCAGTAGGCAACGGGAAACCACTGCAATATCACCTCCCAAGTTCCAATCATGATGCAGTTTACAATGGGAAATCAGAGAAACAACAGCGTCAAGGATATTCAAAAGAATGTCTCGCTCGGTCGGAAGTATCATGGACCTCAGGTGAACTCGGACCGTCAACACGCTACTGAGGAAAATCGCATGCGTATTGCTCACTGGAATGTAAGAACCATGTCATCACCGGAAAAGATCGCAAATGTTGAACTAGAAATGGAGAGATTGAAGATCAACATATTGGGAATATCTGAAATGAGATACAAAGCCACAGGCGAATTCAATACAAATCAGTCTCGTGTTTTCTTCTCTGGAAATGAAAGAAAGAAAATAAACGGAGTTGGTTTTATTGTCTCGAAGAAATGGAGTCGTAGTGTGAGAAATTATTGGTGCAAAAATGAAAGAGTAATGTTGATTCAAATTGAAAATGCTCCCCGAAATATAAATCTTATTGAGGTATATATGCCGACCCAGTCTGCAGACGATCAATTGGTAGAAGAGGTGTATGAAGACATCAAGGAATTAATGAAAATAATCAAAAATAATGAGCCGTTATACATTCTTGGAGATTTTAATGCCATTGTTGGAAAACAGTGTGAAGACAGCAAGGAAGAAATAGGAAATTTCAGTTTAGGAGTCAGAAATGATCGCGGCACCCGGTTACTCGAATTCTGTCAAGAGCTAGACTTGAAAATTACGAACACCCTCTTCGAACACCACCCTAGAAGACTTTATACTTGGATAAGCCCAGATGGGGAAAACTAGAAATCAAATAGGACTACATCATCTGCCGCAAGCGTTTCAAAAATTCAGTCAAGAATGTTCGAACATACCCTGGAGCAGATATAGGTAGCGACCACACACTTTTGGTAATGGACTGCAGAACAACACTGAAAAGGGTAAGAAGAAAAACCTCCTGAACCAAGATGGAATCTCGAAGCCCTGAAGAACATCGAAGTGAAGAAGAAATTTCAATCAGAATGCGAACGACAGCTTCAAAACAGCACATTTGAATGGAAAGACGTAAAAACAGCGGTGATCTCAAGTGCAACCACCTGTATCGGTACCCGGAAAATTATTCCTCGTAAGCCGTACATCACGAATGAAATAGTAAAGAAAATGGAAGAAAGACGATCACTCAAAAACAGGATGGATGATGAATCAAAGAGACGATACCGAGAGCTACACAATCAAATCAGACGTGATGCCAAAAGATCGAAGGAAGAATGGTGGACAAGAAATTGTGAAGAAATTGAACGACTGATGAAAGAGAGTAAGACTGACCAAGCGTACTACAATATCAAACAACATTTACGGAAACCGTCATACAGATCAACAATGATAAAGTCAAATATTGGAGAAAACTTGATTGAACCTGAGGATGTGAAAAACAGATGGGAAGAGTATATTGGTGAATTATATGGGGACCCAAATTACAGTCCGAGACCTATCTCCGAGAATGCAGTACAGGAAGTTAACTCAATTCTCAATTCCGAAGTAGAGATGGCGATAAAAAGACTGAAAGTCGGAAAAAGCCCTGGAGTTGACGAGATCCCAGCTGAATTGATTAAAGGGCTTGAGCATGTTGGGACGATAACGATAACTCAAATGTGCAACAAAATCCTTGAATCTGGAATCTGGCCCGAAGATTTCACGAAAATCATTTTGATCCCCATTCCCAAAACTGTGCGTGCTACCGACTGCAAGAACTATAGAACAATCAGTCGGATTTCACATAAATCAAAAGTACTTCTTGCCATTATCGAAAGAAGAATCACAACCAGAATAGAAGAACATCTTACTGAAGAGCAGTTTGGCTTCAGATCGAAACGAGGAACGAGAGATGCAATAACAGCAATCAGAACGCTAAGTGAAAGATATATCGAAGCCAATCGATCATTATTTGTTGCCATGATAGATTTTGAGAAAGCGTTTGACCGAGTCAATTGGAGTACCCTGTGGAACATTCTCGTCAGCATTCGAATAAATGAAAACTGAAGTAAACATTATAGCACAGTTATACCAGCATCAGAAAGCAGTCATAAAAGTAGGTAATGATCTCACTGGAGAAGTCCTATTCTGCGTGGAGTACGTCAAGGATGCATCATATCACCAATGCTCTTTAATGTGTATATACATTTCTTAGCTAACGAAAGTAAATTCAAAAGTGGCAATTCACGGAGTTCAATTTTGTGTGGAAAAATGAACAACAGCGATTAGATATGCAGACGACCAGGCCATGTTATCTTCGAGCCTCAGAGGACTTCAAATCATAATGAACAGCTTAAATGGACACTTGCAGAAAAGTACGGCATGAAGATCAACACTAAGAAAACCTAAAGTTTATGATATTGTCGAAAACAAATTCGCCTTGTCCTTTCACATTGCGAGTGGGAAATGAAGTTCTGGAAAAAGTCGACAATTTCAAGTATTTTAGGGCTCAATTCTAAACAAGTGACGGACGATGTACGAAAGAAATACGGTCAAGAATCTCTCAAGCGAAACAGTCCTATTCAAGAAAGTACGAAGAAGTGACCACGACATCCAACAGCATTGAATTCAAGAAGCGTTGTGTTATGGTAAAGACCTACTGGTTGGAGCACCCTTCTTTAACGGTTGCGAGAGCTGGGACAATCAGACATCGTGACGTCAAATACCTGGAGGCAGCAGAGATGTGGTTTTGGAGAAGAATTATGAACATCAAGTGGACTGACAGAGTAACAAATGATGAAATTTTTGATGAAAGCAAATGAAAAACGATGCCTACTGAACACCATCACGAGTCGAAAAGGCAACTATGTGGGTCACCAACTCCGACACGATGGCCATTCTCACCAAGATCCTTGAAAACGAAGATCAACGGGAACGAGAACAAGAGGAAGAAAACGAGCGAGGTGGCTGGACGATCTCAAGTGGAAAGCCGGGGTGAATTCATATGGAGAATTGAAAACGTCCTGAGTGAAGGATCGAGAAAAATGGAAAGAAGTGTGTGTGCTGGAGTGAATACGTGACGAACATTTTAAGCAATGACTTTGCAGTTATCTTTGACTTTGTTTTCTTTCTTTCCTAATGTTGTAATTGTGTGTGACCTACCACTGGGAACAGGACTACAAATATA
>CAJQUW010004999.1:0-50000 GCA_907163375.1 Prostheceraeus crozeri
AAACTTAATTTTCGCAACTAATCGCGCCATGACAATGCTATCAGAGAATGTATTCATTAACTCTAGAAATAGAGTGCTAGCATCATCGACCACTGCTTCGATGTCGGTCTCATCTTTATGAAAATTTATCACATAATCTTGAACAACTCCTTTTAAACTTTGCCTATGAAAATGTAATGTTCCGCAGTCGTTTGAGAAAGACATGATCGCCCTTTATCTAACCCATCCATTGCATGAAAACAATTCTTCTCATAGTAACATTTATTGAATAACTGTAACAAGCATGCATCATAAATCAATGGTTTGAAACAGATAAAATAGATACAGCTGGTAACTATCATACAGCGAGCAATGATAACCATACAGGACTTTGGCAGTGTTGAGGTAAGGGGGAAAGAAGCATTGGTTATGAACGTAGCTACTACAACGAACAGACAAAATAGGAACAGACAAATCCTTAAAACGTTTCGTGACTTCATGATAATGTTGATTCACTCCACTATCCCAAGGCGGGAGCAAAATGTCATCAATGATTAGATTGGGAAATACTTTTCTCTCCTTACCAGGATTATTACAAAAGATGCGTATAACATTGAAAGCAGCTAACCATCGTTTAAAGTCAATAAGAAGAGCACTCTCACAAGAAAAGCCATAGTCTTGCAAATATTTCAGATTAAGTCCATGAATGTGTTTTCTCGCCCATTGATCAACATTGGGATCGCAGTTGGCATGTTGATGATAGACACTAACAATCTGATATGTCCAATTGTTCATAGCAATAGCACTGAGCTCCTGTACAGGTTCACCCTCACAATCCATAAAAATGATGATAGAAGCCTAAAACGGAAATTTCCACATCTAAGGAAACGTTCTATAACATATTACAAAATGAAGAATTACATCGATGCTTTTCACGACAAAATACACAAATGATATGATGGCAACGAAGAAGTAAAATGTATCTAATAAGACCACGTCTACGACACTCAAAGCACATAAGCGAATTATCATAGGGAAGAGTTAGGAAAGGACTAGTAATTCTCCTTCTTTGATTTGCGTTTTGAGGCAGCATTCTTCTCCGACTTGCGTTTCGTACCACTGCTGTTAAGGATTTGATCAATTATGTCATCCACGTTGGGTGGTTTTGGAATATATAGGATGGATTCCATATGCATGGAGAGCGAGGCTATTTTATTATCTTTGTGCCGACCATAATACAGCCCATTCACTTTGAAAAGGATATCCCAAGTACCTTCTCCGAGCTCGTCGCATGTGATGGATGTTGAATGTACTCCCTCCTTCTTATAGTAAGTGCACCAATGTGATACCGGTAGGCAAATTTGATTACCATCCCAAATCTTTCTATAGGGAGTATCCTTGTCATCTCTCGCCTTCCACTCTTGAGCAAGAGGAGTAGGAATGTCCATATTTAATGTCACGTACTCCTCAATAATATCAAGTTGGTGGCGAATGTACGGACTCACGGGGATCAGTATGTAGTCCCCATACTGATTGCGCATTATCTTGACATCCGTGGAAGGGAGCATTCCCGTTTGGAGTACTACGCTATGATCGTCATAACGCAAGACTTGTTTAAATTTACTCTGTAGCGGTGTAGGATTATGTACCTTGGTTGTTTCTTCCACTGGCCTCAGTTGTAGATGATCTGATCGTAGCGAACCTTGTAACGTTTGACCGCCATTTTGCCCTACTAGTGCAGCAGATGGAGTAGATGCCTGAAAATGAAAAAGATTGTATTAAGTTTACGGTCAAGGGATGACAGGGAGGGAAGTAGCGACTTACCATTTTAGTTGGATGATAGAATAGAGAGAGAGAGAGAAAATGTGCGTCCGTCACTCGTGTGATTCAACGATGCAATGATTCTCATTGTGGAAGGCTCGCTATTTATATAGAAATGCTTGATTCTCATTGGATGATGATCCTCATTGGACAATAACATCAAGCTGATTCCAAATCTGGCCTCCGTTTACCAATCCGAGCCTTCGTTCGCCCGCTGGAGCTGTTTCTTGGGAAATTCTAACTCTGTCGTTTTTCGCCAATCTCCCAAATCTTAAATGGCGTCTCACATCTAAACAAAGACAGATATGAACAAAACGTTTCTTTCACTGAATTTGTCTCACTCTTAGCTTTCAAACGAGCTACTGCACGACTTTCTACGATCACTAGAACCGAAATTGGAAGATCGGTGTCGGGGGGGAGGTCGGTGAAATTTGATGAAACAAACTTTGGTCAGGGTCCCAGGTCGAAATGCGACACTTTGGAAAATTTTCAAAATTTTGTCCATACAAAGTCACTCTGACACTTAGGATTTTTTCAGGTGAGCTCCGACCTAAAGTCTTGTAACAGCTCTAACTTTTGAGCGGCTGGTCCGATTGACTCGCAACAAAAATGTCACCGAGCAGTTTTTTCTCCTCTTTCAAACGAGTATCTATAAGACAAAATCCATCCACTAGAACCAAAATTAGAAGATCGCTGTCGGGGGGGGGGGGTCAGTGAAATTTGATGAAAAATGTTTTGGTAAAGGTCCCAGGTCGAAATGCGACACTTTGGAAAATTTTCAAAATTTTGTCCATACAAAGTCACTCTGACACTTAGGATTTTTTCAGGTGAGCTCCGACATTCCACCCTCTCAACCTGGCCGGCACCACGACAACCTGGAGAGCGCATCACAAACCACCTCTCGCTACGTCGTCGGGCCAGAGGGGGGGACGTCAGACTCGAAGCAACACGGTGGCGGACCACGACCAACTCGTCTGACAGGGGGGGGACGACAGCAACGGCGGCCATCTTGCGCGGTCCAGTGGTGGAGTTTTACTTACTACTTAATATAACAAATAGTTTTCTCTCATAAACTCATCAATTGCATTTTCACGTTCTACTCCTTCTCGTTTCGTTCGAAAAATTTCTAATATCTTTTCTTTCTCTTCTAGTGACAAAGGTTTCATTATTCCATATTCTTGTGGGTTTACTTTCTTGTTATAACATTTGACATATCTATTACCTAAAACTGATGAAATTCCACCTCTAATTCCAGATTCAAAGAATAATAATATATCGTAAGAACTTTTTTATAGTATTTAAGTTTAATATCAGTAAATTTCCATCCTGCTAACCATGTTAAACCTGGTGTAGAATAGCAATAACATGGATCTATTCCGTAATATTCTATACACATATCACGAAAGTTTTCAAATAGATCAGCTAGTATTAATACATCTATCTGAAGATATTTCATTGTATAATCATACATTGTTCTACAATTTGACTCTTTCCAATTCTTTTCAGCTTCTGCATAATCTTCTTCAGACAGTTGTGATTGTTTTAATGTTGTTTTAGATTTGTCACGTAAAGGAAGTTGTTGTTCTTGCATTATTTCATTTATTCTAGCGATATCTCCAGTTAAATCAGTCTTCGACTGTGAACCGCAGGTTATATATTCATATGAAAATATGCCTTTTAGAGGCTTCAAGTTATATTTACTTAATATTTTACATTGTTCAGGTTTCAATGTTTTTCCCATAACCCCTAATGAATAAGGAGTAAAAATCTAAATGCATCTAATATTCTAATACTACCAAATTGCATTGAAAAGTATTCTTCTTCTGTTTTACATAGTACGTTTGTTCTTAGTTGTTGTAATTTTTCAGATGAGAATAAATCGTTTATTATTAAATGGAAATCATGCTTTGATCCATTGCAGAAATATAAAGGAACAAAGTTATATCTAAATTTATTTGCATTAAGATTACAAGAATTATGTGCCGCACCTCTATATAATCCATTTAGATGATCATGATCTCTTACTCTATCACAACCTAATTCTTTATTACAATAATAACAATTTGTCTCTTCTTCAAATTTTATTTCTTGTTTATCTGTTAAACGAACCATTGGAATATTCATCTCCAGTAATTGTGAAAAATATTTTGTAAGTCTTCTATTTTTCTTGCAAACTTTTCTGAACTATTTTCACCATAATAATCAATATACAGTGCGTTCATAAAGTCACTGTGCACGTCTTCTAACTTTGTTTTACCAAAGAAAACAGTCGCAATCTAACAATTGCAGATATCTATCACATGCACAGAGTCACTGGCTCGTTTTGGAAGCGCAGTTGAGTAGCTTGCGACATTCAACATGGTTTAGAATTTGAATTTTAGCTAACTTGGTTAGGATTGCGAAGCATTTCGTTGCATTTCGAAGCAAAGCATGGTGCTGTCAATGCGAGAGAAGAACTTCTTGGTCAAAAATGTTTTCCGCGCCAATGAGGAATATACTAATGAAGTAATGAAGGGGTTATTAGAAAGACCTCCTGCATCTGATTTGCCTCATCGAAATGTTGATTGGAGTCCAATCAGTGAGTTCAGAAAAGCTGACTCGGTGCACGATCCATCAAGTTCAGATCGACCATTAATCTTAAGTGATCAAAAGGTTATTCCTGAAAATGTTATTTCTGAAGCTATGACTCATTGGCCAAACAAGTCGATGCGTCGCTTATCCCAACAAGTGGCTCTATCTCTCGGGGCGGCTCATCCTGCTGTAAGATAGAACATAGGCCTATATCCGTACCGCATCTCTGGCCAACATGAATTGAATGATGCCGATCATGACAAGCGTCTTCAGTGCTGCGTTTGGTTCAAGGAAAATCTAAATGAAAATGACGTGTTCGATGAGACTTTCTTTTCTGATGAAGCTTGGTTTCATCTATCAAGGCATATCAGTAGCCAGAGTTCCCGAATATGGTCTAGTGAAAACCCACACGAATTTGTTGTGAAGCCATTTCCTCTTATGTCAAGAATACGAATGCTTGGGCCGATATTCAACTATTATTGAAAAAATTATTTGATAAAATTATTACTTCGCTCGTTGACGAATAAGTGACGATGAAAGTTTGACTTAATATTTCTAGCAAGATGGAGCAACTGCACATACCGCCAATTCCTCAATTCGATATTTTAGTTGAATATTTCAAACAAGGGTTATCGCTGAAGGAGTTTGGCATCCGAGATCCAGGATTTGAATGTCTTGGACTTTTACTGGTGGTTAGCGGTGAAGCAGGAGGTTTACGGAAGCAGGTCACGAAATCTACAGGAGTCTAGAGAAAACAGCCGACAGCAAATTGACGCTATCAGGCACAAGGAAATTCACCGAATGTTTGAGAATATGAGACGTCGAATTGACATTTGTATTTGTGAACAAGGTGGACATTTTCAAATGTTTTTGTAGTATGTAAATAGATATTTTGTGATCACACAGAAGTCGAAGTTTCTACAAGAAACTTCACTTTTTGTTGTGCCATGGCAATCTATTTCTAAGCGGCAAAGTACTGCACATGCATTGATTTATTAGGTGCACAGTGACTTTATGAACGCACTGTATCTTGATTGAAATAAGTTAGGATAATTTGAGTGAATATACATTCCCCAACAAAATGGTTTTTCGTTATAAATAATTTTACTTTTGTTTTTATTTTTATCATCAACATCAACAACATCATCCACTTTAATGTTAAATGCTTCAATATCGCAATATATAGCAAAAGGTACTTTATTTTTATAATACCATTTATTATATTTTAAATACTCTTCTTTAGGAAACGTATTTCTGACTGCTTCATTTTCTTGACAATTTCCCAAGTGATTATTCAATGCTTGTTCAGTTCTAAAACTTATCATACATTGAAGACCGGGGAAATTAGCATTATGTGAAGTTTTTGTAAGTATAGAAACATCTTTGCACAATACGTGATGTTCTTTATAATATAATATATTTGCTTGTGCTGGTTGTATTAACTGGTAACTTTTGTTGATATTGCTGTTCTAACATCTGTAACTGCTGTTAATATTGCTGCTGTAACTGCTGTTGATATTGCTGTTCTAACATCTGTAACTGTTGTTGATATCCAGAAGTAAAACCGCGTCCTTTATAATTATTATGATTAACCATTATGGGTGTTAATGTTTTTATAATTTCATTTTTTTCAGTGCATATTACAAAGTCTTGGTTAATAATATTATGGTGTATATAATTACCGCGTTCATTATATTGCATTTCTGTTCGGCATAAACTTTTATTATCTAGATAAAATTCTTTTGCGTTTGCATAGACAGTGTCATTAACTTTAACATCTCCAGTATATAAGGGAGTAATATTACCAATAGAAATATACTTCACATTTAATTCAAACACATTTACTTCTATTATATGTTTGTTCTTTTTATAAAACTTTCTTAGCTTATTATAATCATATGGAAATTCATCTAATCCATCAGAAAGATCAAATTCATCTATGTATTCTTCTTTATTGTAATGACTTAGTCTTTCTTTGTGATATCGTGCAGGATGTAAATGTGCTATAAAACTCCACAGAAAACAATAGTTGTCGTCGTTTTGTATGTTAATTATTTGTGGTGAACTGAAAGGTAGGGGTATGTGGCTACCTCCAGTATTATTTTTATATTTATTAATTACTAATTTCTTGGATACTATTCTAACAAGCTTCCAACCAGATTCACGCAATTGAGCTTCAGTTATAGCATCTTTTAATCTATTTATCATTATTTCAAATATAGGTTGTATATCATTTAAGATTACTTGAGTTTGAGTAAAATGGCCTTGTACTATTTCTTCAATATTTCCATCAGGTCCAGTCTTTGTGTAAAGTACTTCTACATTCATATAGCATTTGAAAGATTCTCTAAATATATTATAAAAGTTGGATAGAATATCATAAAAAGTTTCATCGGTTTCGACAGATTCATCATACTCACAAATGTCACTTTGTTCGGGCGAAGCCCTAGAACCTTCGGTTTGTTCAGAGTCATCATATGAATACTTTATATCTATTTCAGGTTCATCTATTACACTAAAAACTTCTTTATATTCTGAATGTGAATAATCATCAAATACTCTTTTAACTTGTATATCAGTAGGTAATGTTTTTAGATAGTTTATATATTCATTCATTCTCGTTATATTACTTGTATCATGTCGTTCTACATTTCGTAAATGTATTTGACTTTTTAAATGAGATTTATAACCCCTAGGTGTCTGTAACTGTTTGTTACATATGGTGCAATATAAATTAGCATTTTCCATTATTTACTTTTTTAATAAAAAATTATGTTTTTCACATATACAGGAATATTTAGTTGATGTAATGTTTCTAAATCATAAACAGTTAACTTTTCTTTATTAATCAACCACCATAAATTATTGTATGCTAAAATTACTCTGAAACTTCGTAGACAAAGTGGAAAGGTTTTTGTTTTAGTGTGACTTCTTATGCCGTGTTTTATTTTGTAGTCTTTCACGAATTGCATATATTTACGATGGTAATAAAATTTAACTTCATGTTTCGGGGTGAGAGGCTTTGTAGGATGACGATAATCTGTTAAAACTGGTGCGTGTTCGATTATATACTCGTTCATCATATTTTAATTATAAATTTATATATGAAATAAATTACATTTTATTCATTTCATCTATTATTGGTTGTAGAGCACTTATGGTATTTTTAGCATCATAAACTAGAGGTTGTACGTCTTTCAATTTATCTCGGAAATCAATAATTCCTGTTCCTATAACATCTAGCGCATCCCTATTTCCTAATCGCTTAGGTGTTTCATCTAACACCTCTGGACTACATAGTCCGAGACTTAAATGAAGCCAAGACACTCAAGTGCGCGTCGGACTGTCCGAGGCTTAAATGAAGCCAAGACACTCAAGTGCGCGTCGGACTGTCCGAGGCTTAAATGCAGCAAGATACTCAAGTGAGTGTCGGACTGTCTGAGGCTTACAAGAGGACTAGAGACATAAGTGACTATATGGTTACGACCACTAGACTATTACGTGCTAATTAGTCCGAGACTTAAAAGAAGCAAAAAATAAGTAGCTACGTGTATATGGTTACTACCTCCAGACTATTACGTTAATCTAAGTGCATCATTTTTATTAAACTATCCTCTATTTAGTCCGAAGCTTAAAAGAGGAGAAGAAATTCAAGTAACTATATGGTTACTACCTCCGGACTGTTACGGTAATCTAAGTATATCATTTTATTAAACTATCTTCTATTTAGTCCGAGGCTTAAAAGAGGAAAAAAGATTCAAGTGATTATATGGCTACTACCTCCTACGGTGGGTCTGAAGGCGAAAAAATCGATTTTTCGACTCCATTCAAAATATTACAAAAATATGATATCTTAGGGATAGACGGTTGAGAAAATCAAAAGTCAAAGATAAAAGGCCGGTAGCTTTGCTCTGTGACGTCATTAATTCAAAATGGCGCTTTTTTGGGTTTTTTGAAATTTTTGCAATTTTTCATTTTTTTGCTCCATCCAAAATATTGACTGATTTAGGTATTTTAGAGATACAGGATTGAGGAAATTCAAATTTTGGAAAAATTGGCCGGTAGCTTTTCTGATAACGTCATTTTGAAAAAATTCAAAAAAATTTTATTTTTGATTTTTTGTTCAAAATAGACGATATTTCACTACATGCAATTATTTGACTCCATTTCAAAATAGATCAGCATACGATACTATTGGGTTATCTGATTGAGAAAATCTAAATTATAAAATAATCGGTCGGTAGCTTTTTTGCTGGCGTAATGTTTAAAATGGCTGTATTTTTACTTTTTCACTTTTTAGTTTCTAAACTAGGCCTACAACTTAGTTGCTAAGAACAACTGATTTCGCAAGAGTATATGATATATATTCACCAATATATCAATTTTTAAACTACATTAGAACAAATACAATAGAACAACACTAACAAACTCAATGTATAAAATCCGATAATCACAAATGCAAGGCGTTGTATTCGCAAACAGCACGAAGAAAGCTGTCAGAATAACGTGGATGGGCTAGCTTAAGTTTATACTTGCCACAAGTGTCCTTGAAATCAGCATGAGCGGCCTCTGATGCTTGTTCAGACCAGATTCCAAGGACACTGTTGGCTCGCTCGCAAAATTCCGTCACGTGGTGGAATACGATATGCGTGATTGGATGACTCACTTACTCGTTGTGTGCATTTGTTCAAGAGTATGCAATTCATTGATCGTTCATTCATCATCGCACATGCCGTGCCAGCTGTTGAATCATCTCGCTTGCAGAGAAAAAGTATGCTTACTCTGTCTGAATAAGTCGAAGGGGATGCGGCTGATGACATCATGTCAAATGGAAACAATCAGAATGTATTGTATGGATTATGATCCGGATGACATTAGTTTGCCAACTGCAATCTGTGGATCTTGCCGTATTAAGATTTCTGAAAATGCACGAGGTATTTTCCGCCACAATATAGACTTACCAGATTTTTCTACGATCGGACGTGTATTGAAGCATGCTTCTTTTGAGTGCGATTGTCTAATTTGTGGAATCGCAAAGTCGTCTACAAATATGAATTTAATGCAAGGGGAAGTCATACAGCCGAAAAAAACTTCTGCAACACCTGCTTCTCCAGCAACACCAAGTAAGCTGTGTGCCAAATGTCTCTCCAAGATTGGTAAAGGCAAGCCCCATCAGTGTACAAAAGCAACATCTTCAAAAAATCTTACTGCAATGCACGGTACTACGGCCAACTAGAGATTGGGCTAACTGCAGAAAATTTCGCAAATATTCAGAACGAACTTAATCTTTCACGAAATAAAACATTGAAACTTAGTCGTGAGCTTCGAACATCTACACAAAATCAATTGCAGATCGAGCCCAATTTAAAAGAAAATTTACATGCTATTACACACTTTCTCGATGACCTTTCTGAAGTGGAGACAACTGATTTTTTTGACAGTTCTGGTAATGTTTATAAAAGGCCAATGGTCTATTGCAAGGATATCATGAAGTTGATTGATATAATTTGCGAGTCAAGGGACATGTATTCCGAAGACGTATTTATTAAAATGTCGATTGATGGCGGAGGCGGGTTCATCAAAGTGATGTTAACGTCCTTACAAAAGAAGACGACGGATGTGGTAAGTTGGAATACATGTTTATCAAAGCAGAATATCTCTAATAGACTAAATAGTTTATGCATGAATACATTATCTAAATGCAACGTATTCATACTTCTTGCTGATAATTAATCCTTACATGAATCGTGTTATAAGATCTACGAGTAAATTACCTTCGTATAAATGCACCTACTTCTATCGGATTCTACCAAATTAGCCTATATGCCTATATTCTATGGATTCCTGTGTTAACACTATGTAACCGTTTCACTTACTGAGAAGTTTTATTATTATAGGCTACCACGCTTTTATTTTGCAATCTTTTCTTATACACTACGCCTAACGACTTTTTCGTATCAAATTAATACAATACCCTCACTTTAATTAAGTATTTGTGCACTTTCATTTTAGGCCGAGGACCCAATTCATTGAAACAACGAAAATTGAAATGCACCAACGTTAAAAAGCTATTCCTTGTCTTGATTTCGCCAGAGGTTGATGAAAATTACCGCAATCTTCTGAAAATGTTTGTGACATTGCGCATTAAAGAACTCGGGGACAGATGGAAAATCGTGACTGATCTGAAGCTGGCAAATATAATTCTGGGACTAATGGCCCACGGGTCAACACACCCGTGTAGCTACTGTGACATTGAAAAATCAAAATTGGTATCTAAAGGAAACATGTGAGACATCGAACCTACTAGCAATATATGTAGTTATGTTATCATGCAACTACAATCATATAAAAGAGCTTGATCACAAACATAATATAATAAGATTACTGGATCATAGGTTTTAATAAGAATTGACAGAATTAATGACATATGACGTATGCCTATGCCTATTTGTAAAATATTAGAAATATAGTCTATCATTATTGTATTTGATGAAAATAATTTTTGTACATTTTCAGGACCATAGAAAATCTGAATGAAAAGTTCTGGACATGGTATACAAGCAGCAAGGGAAAATCAAGCGCGAAAAATTTTGGGAATGTGATTCATTCTCCTCTGATAAAAAGTGATTTCACCACTTCCACAAAAGTTATTGATATCCTTGTTCCTCCAGAACTTCACCTCCTGATAGGGGTAGTCAACACTTTATACACACATCTTACGAAAGTTTGGCCACAAGCCGTGATTTGACCACAAATGTGTCACGTGGAGAGAGAACCCATGCACGGTGGGGCTTTTAATGGAAATTCGTGCATGAAGCTTTTGAATAATGTTGATATTCTGAGGTACCTTTGCCCACTTCAATGCCTTCCTTTTGTTAAGCTTTTCTCTCTTTATAGATTGGTTGTGATATCCTGTTACGGATCCTCCTTGCATGTCAATTATCAAAATCATATTCAACAATTCTACGAGGCATTCAAGGATCTCGGTTTACCAATAACACCGAAATTGCATATCGTATTCCATAACGTGACGGAATTTTGCGAGCGAGCCAACAGTGTCCTTGGAATCTGGTCTGAACAAGCATCAGAGGCCGATCATGCTGATTTCAAGGACACTTGTGGCAAGTATAAACTTAAGCTAGCCCATCCACGTTATTCTGACAGCTTTCTTCGTGCTGTTTGCGAATACAACGCCTTGCATTTGTGATTATCGGATTTTATACATTGAGTTTGTTAGTGTTGTTCTATTGTATTTGTTCTAATGTGGTTTAAAAATTGATATATTGGTGAATATATATCATATACTCTTGCGAAATCAGTTGTTCTTAGCAACTAAGTTGTAGGCCTAGTTTAGAAACTAAAAAGTGAAAAAGTAAAAATACAGCCATTTTAAACATTACGCCAGCAAAAAAGCTACCGACCGATTATTTTATAATTTAGATTTTCTCAATCAGATAACCCAATAGTATCGTATGCTGATCTATTTTGAAATGGAGTCAAATAATTGCATGTAGTGAAATATCGTCTATTTTGAACAAAAAATCAAAAATAAAATTTTTTTGAATTTTTTCAAAATGACGTTATCAGAAAAGCTACCGGCCAATTTTTCCAAAATTTGAATTTCCTCAATCCTGTATCTCTAAAATACCTAAATCAGTCAATATTTTGGATGGAGCAAAAAAATGAAAAATTGCAAAAATTTCAAAAAACCCAAAAAAGCGCCATTTTGAATTAATGACGTCACAGAGCAAAGCTACCGGCCTTTTATTTTTGACTTTTGATTTTCTCAACCGTCTATCCCTAAGATATCATATTTTTGTAATATTTTGAATGGAGTCGAAAAATCGATTTTTTCGCCTTCAGACCCACCGTGCTCCTCCGGACTGTTGCGGAAATCTAAGTATATCATTTTATTAAACTATCCTCTATTTAGTCTGAGGCATAAAAGAGGACTAGAGATTTAAGTGACTACATGGTTACTACCTCCGGACTGTTACGTTACTCTAAGTATATTATTTTATTAAACTATCTTCTATTTGGTCGGAAGCTTAAAAGAAGAAAAGAAATTCAAGTGACTGTATGGTTACTACCTTCGGACTATTACGAACACACAAGTTCATTACACATGACAAATTGTTACATGTCGTGCGAAGTGTCTCTTCATTACAACTTTGGTACAGTTGCTACATCTCACTTGTGCTTTTAAACATTCTTTACATTGGTATTTGCTATCATAAAGTTCTGTTTTGGGTTTAAGAATTTGACAACTAGTACATTTACGCGTGTTAATCATACATGAATTAGAATGATTAGTAAAACCCTGAGCAGTGAAAAATTTATTACAATTCAAACATTGTCTATCTTTTATTTTTGGTTGTGTTGGCAATTGACATATTTTTTGATGACATGCAAAATTCTTAGTTGTTATACTTTTCCCACATTCAGTACACATTCTTTTTATTGATTGTGACTGTTGTGTCATTTGTGGTTGTACCATTTGTTGTTGTAGCATTTGTTGTTCTACTAGTTGTACTGGTTGTACTGGTTGCATAGGTTGTACTGGTTGTACTTGTATTGGCTGTAGTGGGTGTAGTAGTTTCATATGTTTATTTAATAATGCTTTATTATGAAAAGACAAATTACAGACTTCGCATAACATATTTTTAAACAGAAAAAAATGATGTTAACAAATGTTGGAGGATGTGCTTACATTCCAAATAAACAAGAATCAGAAATAGAACTAGAAAACTATATCATGAAAACTGGAGACGTTTTAACATGTCCGTTACATCTTTCTATTCTCCCACAACAAAATACTGAGTTAACAAATAAAGAATATGCTGATAGACAAATAAATGTCTTGAAAGAAGAACTGTCTCCGCTAATGAAAGAAACAAAGCTTCTTAAGCAGAATGACAAATCATTAACAGAAAAATTATCAAAACTTGATAAAAAGGATAAAGAGCTAAAAGGAAAATTATTACAACTTGATAAACACCTAGAAGTAAAATTATTACAACTTGATAAAAAGGATAAAGAGCTAGAAGAGACAATATCAACACTTCATAGAAAGCTAGCAGAACAATCAAAGATTTTAATATTACTTTCTATAAATTTAAAGTCTGCTATTCTAAAGAATACAAATCAAAATAAACAACTGAAAGAAGAGTTAGAAAAACTTACCAAAAAGGATCAAAAATTATTACAACAGTTACATCAGTTACAATCTACATTTCAAAAACATGTTGATAAATTGAGTAGTAGAATTACACAACAAGCGAAGTTCATGAATAGTATGAACAATGAAGTGAAAACACCTAATCAAAAGTTTAATGAATTAAAGACCCTTAAAACGAATTTAGAAAATGAAATAAAGAAAAATGATAAAGAAAATAAACAACAGTTGAATGTTCTTAAAATTAAGTTTAATGCTCTTAAAACAGCATTAAAGATGAATGAGAAGAAAATGCAAGTTAATAGAAAAGAAATTAAAATACATCACACGCTGCTTAGCGCAATAGAGAAAGTGCAGAAGAAAATTAATAAAGTAATCACGCGGTTGTTGTTCATTCACAAACGTAAATCTTAATCACGCGGTTGTTGTTCATTCACAAACGTAAATCTTAATCACGCGGTTGTTGTCCATTCACACACGTAAATCTTAATCACAAACTTAAATTTAAGCTTAAAAAAATGCCTGTGATACACAAACACAATCTTAAAGATTTTACTTCAAATCAAAGAATTGCACATGAACCATCTATGAAACCTGTGTACCATTATAACAGTGTAGAAACAATTCAAAAAGAAGGAGATAGTGTAAACAGCGGAGCTGGCATATTTTCTGGTATAGGAAGTATCGTTAACTTGATTAAAAATAATAAAGATTTGATTTCATCCGCTGCTAAACAAGCAGCTGCTATGGGTAGTACAGCTAGTGCAATATCAAATGCTGTTAAGTCTCAAAACGAACTTAAACAATTAGAAGCTATTCGTAAACTTAGAAATGATGCAAAGGAAATGCAAAAGATAAAAAGCTCTCAGAGGAAACGAAAAACAAAATTGCAAAATTAGCGAGGATGGAAAGTAAACATGATGAAACATCAACTGAAGAAATGAGAGGAAATGGTGTAAACAGCGGAGCTGGAATACAAAAAATTCTAGTAGCAAACTGATTTTTATTCTAATAAAAAATATAATGTCGTCTCTGATTGAAAGTAAATTTAGATTAGACGATCCTCCGTTCGTCAGTTACAATCAAAAAAAGAATGACTATATAAGAGTTGCTATGAACCCTGGATCTTCAGGGAGAGTGAATACTGGAGGTCATTTAATCTTTGAAGTTGATAATCAACAAAGTTATTTATATTTACTTGATTGCTTTTTACACTGTGAATAGTCTCTATATTCTGATGCTGATTTTACAACACCATTACTTGCTACGGAAAACATTACATTAGAAAACAATATCTTTCCAAGATTATTTACACAAATGCGTTTGGATGTTGCAACACAAAATATAGAAACAATAAGTGGTTCTCCAGGTATTATTGATTCAATGCTTCGATTTGTTACAATTGGTGAAAATACTAAAATGCATGAAATCGAAGGTTGGTTTCCAGATAATGATGATGGAATAATTGTAGATGATTTAACTCACACTGGAACAGACGCAGCAGGAATTGCAAAGGATGTAGAACAAATTGCAAATCATTTAAATAAAACAAATAATACTGCATATAAAGAAAGGCGTGATTTTAATAAAAAAAGTAGGCAAACTGTTGATTGGTCATTGTCTCCATTATTCGGGTATTTAGATTACAATAAAATATCATGTCAATTAAAGTTTAAATTAATAATCCATCGTACTTTAAATAATGAAGCAATATTTTGTGGAAAGGCTGGGAAGAAAGCATGCATAAAAATTGAAAAACTTGAATGGTTGATAAAACATATTACTCCTAGTTTAGAGGTTGAGACAACTATTACGAAACGATTAAATACTAATAAACCAATTCCAGTAACTTTTATGAAACGTATTGCTAGTTCTGTAACTTTTTCTGAACAAAGATTTAAGTGGCATTTCACGAGGACGTCAAAAACTCCAATTTATTTATTACTCGTTTTTCAAAAGAATGAAACTCCAAGTTTTGATAAGAACAATAGTCTTTTCCATATTAATTCAATTAGAAGTTTACAAATTTCATTAAATCAAACACGTTATCCTATCGATCCATTAAGATTTGATAACACAAATAATCAATTTATGGAAAGATATAGTGCTTATAGAAATCTATGTCGAGAATTTGGAGTAGAAGCACAATTAACTCCTGTAGATTGGAAGAATTTATATTCTGTTTTCTGCTTTGATTTAAGTGCTCAATCGGAAGATATTATTAAGAATGGTTGTGATGTGGCAATTAATATCGAAAAGGGTAATTCCACAACATCATTGATGGCTTATGGTTCATTGCTAGAAGACACCGAATTTTCTATTGAAATTCTAAATGGAAAGATGGTTAGGATCGGTTAGTAACCTGAACAAAGTTCCATAGGTTAAAACCCAAGACTATATATTTTTATTAAAAAATGGTGCAAGTGAATAATAATAAAACGGTTGAATTAAAACTACGTAACATCATTGACAAAAATACTCCGAAGTCTATTACGATTGACAAAAAGAAATATTACATAAGCAAACCAATGATAGAGAATATTAAATTACAAGAAGAAAAGAATGGTGGGATTCTCCCATTAATTCCTCTAATAATAGGTGGCATAGCAGCTGCTGGAAGTGTAGCAGGTTGAACAGCTGGTATTGTCCAGGCAGTAAATAAATCAGAGAAGGCAGCATTAGACGAACAAAAACGTCATAATAGGGAGTTGGAGAAAGCAGCAAGGGGACAAGGAGTAGTAGATAACTTCATTAGTAAATTAAATTTAGTTGATGAAGGAAAAGGGGTTCTTAGAAATGTACTACATAATATTGATGATTTAATTGAAATAAAAGAAACAAAAGATGGCTCTGGAATATATTTAAGTCCTAGTATGCTGCGTTAATATTTAATCTTTAGAAATGAGCGAAGTGAATTCCTTGAATTTGAATAACTTAAGAATTTCAAATCTAGATCTAATGGATTATCTCTTAAAAGTACATTCCGATGGTGATATACAAAAAGCATTGGAAAACTTTCCTGATTTTATTTGGGCAAAATATAAAGGTGAAAAAACATCTTCCTGGCCATTCATATACCGGTCCAGGAACTCGATTAGACATAAGATTAGATGAGAATGATAATCCAAAACCAGGTGAAGAGCCTAAAAATAATATAGATACAGCAGCTTACAGACACGATCTAGCTTATCGAAATCATGACCTAAAATCTCGTCATAAAGCTGATAGGAAAATGATAGAAGAATTAAATAATATTCAAAATCCTTCCTTTAGAGAAAGAATTGAAAGAATCTTTGTTAAAATAGCTTTACAAGCAAAAATGCTTTTTGGTCAGGGTTTGGATAAAACTCATAACTCTGAAACCTACGCGTCCGAAATTCATAGGGAATATAGAAAACCAAAATATCTATTGAAAGTAAAAGTATTTAGTAAAGATGATATTTGGAGTGCTGATCTTATTCATATGGCGAATGAGTCTGATTTTAAATACGCATTAACAGTCATTGATATAAATACTAGATACGCTTGGGTGAGGCCATTAAAGAATAAAAGTGGTTTATCAGTTAAATATTCGTTTGAAGAAATCTTTAAGAAAAGTAATAGAAAGCCAAGGAAACTATTCGTTGATGAAGGATCTGAATTTTATAATAGAAGTGTTAAACCACTATTTAAAACTGTTTATTCCACAGAAAATGCTGGAAAAGCCGTAGTAATAGAAAGGTTTAATAGAACGTTAAAAAGTAAATTATTTAAGAAATTTACTGAACAAGGTAATCAGAAATGGTTAAAAATATTACTAGGAATTGTAGACGATTATAACAATAAGATTCATTCAGGCATTGAAGAAACTCCAAAGAATGCTTCTAACGATCCCGATTTGATACGAAAGAAAGTTTTCAAAAATAATTATAAAAATGAGAATAATACTTATTTGCAAAATCGTAAGCCGAAATTTAAGATTGAAGATAGAGTTAGAATATTTAAATATAAAAATAAATTCGAGAAAGTTTTTGTTGGTTATTGGACTAAAGAGATACTTGAAGTTAGAAAAATAAATCAAACCTATCCGATTACATATGAAATCAAAGATTTAGATCATGAAGAGATAAATGGTACTTTAAATACTGGTATCCTTCAGCTCTAGCATAATGTCAAGAAATGGTACTCCTTTTTGCAATTTGTATAAAACATAAATACATAATTGTCCACAGTAAGTTGTTCCAGGTTTTTGAATTTGAAAGGTATTATACATTCCATTTCCCAGTATTTCTTTTACTTCATTTGTAGGGGGAAGTCCGTATGAATCAGAATATAAAAATTAGAACCGTTTTTATTTCTTTTTACTGCTGACCAATGTACGCCTTTTTGTTCTGATGTGTGAGGATTTGTTACAAAATTCACTTGAGGTACATCTTTTATCAATAGTAACTCATCCCTCATCAATACCTGAAAATTATTTATTCCCAATTGATTAGCAATTTTCTTTAGATAAAAATTCGTAGTTGTTTGCTTCCCATATAATTTTAAGAACTCAGTCAAACCAAAGACTCTGGAAGATAGTCCACTTATGTGACATTGTGTACCTGTCGGGTTTTCACCATTCATTTCAAATGAAAGAAATTCTAATAACTGCAATAATGTCTACTTCTTGTACAGAAAAATAAAAACATTTGCAGTGTATTTTGCATCAAATATAATAATGCATAGCGGAATTAAGCAACAATCAATCTTATCACACAACTGTACAATGTCAGTCTAATGCCAGGAGACTCGAGAACAAAAGAAAATTTAATTACATTTCAAAACATTCTAAATTGCGATACTACTAAGTTCCTTGAAATGTAATTAAATACTGAAATATAGATCTATGCAATTTTAGTCTACTGGCAGTAGACTCGAGAACAGAAGAAAATTTAGTTACATTTCAAAATATTCTAAATGCAATACTACTTATAAAAAAGTCTTCATAAGTAATGTATGTACATTGTACATATCCTAAAAAGTGAATGAAAGCTCATTTCTTCTATAGTTGTCGGTTGATTTTAATTTTTCTGTATAAATTTTGATTTCTTTAAAATGTTTTGTAAAAAAACTAATGGGCATAGATGAATTTAAAATAATACAAATAATGGATGTGGTATAATTAGATCCGATAAGTTCATCAAGAAATAGCAATAACTTACGTTATAGGAAATTCTGAATAGTTCCAAGTTTGCCACAAATCTCTTTTTTTATTGTCACTCAATTCCAGAATTCTTTTAAACCCATAACCTTGATAGGCGGCACTTCTCAGCAACGACCCATGGTGTACTTTATCACTTGCAATCAGTTTTGAAATCATTATAGCACTATCTTCCATGGTAATGAAATGTTCTTTTGTAACGTTGAACTGAGGAATTGTAGTAGTGATGAGATACTGTTCTATTTTTACCGTAGTATCCTCGACTTATTTTTGAGAGTCCACCTTTTTGTTCTTCTTTCTCGGTTGAATCTCCACCTTCCATTCTTCAAAATATTTCTCAGCAGTTTCTTTATGTTCTTCTTTAATTAAGTTTAGTAAAATCGGCATGTAAAACGAAAAATCTTCCGCGGCAGTACGTTTTGGCATTTTGTAATGAAGAAAGAAAAGAGTCACTGGTTATGATTAATGAAATTGTAAAATGAAGTTTTACTTCCTACATACTGCAATATATTCCACGTCTTTTTAATCTTTAAGTGTAGGTAGCAGCTGTTTGTTCTGAAATGCATTGTTTCATGAATGCGGGAAGCAGCTATTCCCTACAATTCTTCTAAATACTCAAGTGTTTATGTTGTAATTCTTTAGTGTGTGATTGGTTTACTGTCTCAATTCCAGGGAATCCCAGGAACAAGATTTCCAAGAATTCTATTCTAAACTTGAATCACGTTCTATTTATAGGTGCGAGTAGCAGGTGTTTGTTCTGAAATCTTACTATATCTTTCATATATCTGACTCTATCTTTGTGTTTCACTTCGTGCGAACCGGAGGTTCGATTTGCTATATCTATTTCATATGATAATGAAGGATCAGACGAAGTCGACGCTTTGCGTCTCGGCATCGGAGATGCAGTCTTCTGCCGATTCAATATCGGATATAAGGGGGCTGATGGTTCTTTTGTTTTTTCATCTTCCATTTTTTAAATGAATATTTTTATATGTGCTGTGCTATTATATTGTTGAAAAAGTAGCGATCTTAGGGGTCGAAAGATCTTTCATTTTTGAAAATATAAGTACTTTAAGCTCTAAAATCAGCTATTTGATTTTTTTGGGGTATTAAAAGTTTTTTAGGGGTATTAAACAGTTTTTTAGGGGTTTTTACAAATTCGGAATTTTTTGAAAAATGCTTGTCTTGGGAGCGTCAAAGTCTTTCTTGTATCACCCACAAGTTCATTCAATAAAATCGAAAGTGTATACACATTGGGGATTTTAGGGATTTAATAAATGCGGAGTTACCACTGTACCTTATATACTTACTCTATGGCATCAAGTATAGAATTTGACGATATTATCTCTTGATTTCTGGCTGGTTAGCAGCTCACTATAATGACCCCCTATTGTGTTAATCTTACTAGTTGTTCAAACTTTGCATGTTCTTCTTTTTTGACTTATGAGCGATCACGAGTAATAAATTATTGGCGATTAATTTTCCGCTTATTTAGCAACTTACAGCCATTCTTTGAATGGATGGCTTAGAATTTGTCTTTACTTTACATAGATGTATTTGCTACTCACGTCTGATTTCGGTGATGACTACTCTGAAATAACAAAATCCAAGATTGAATATTATCCTCAGGAGGAATACACGGCGGTAGCTTTCCATCACGAAGACGAAGTCGAGAGAGAGGTACAAGTGCACTGTAGAAATCGGGAACTCAACTGCTAACACACGCTAGGACAACACATCATCAGTCGAAGCCGTTGTTGGGCTCGCCTTTATGAATCATGCGCTAATCGTTCTCTTGAGACAACAATAAGTCAGTAATGTAGTTAAAATGATTACAGACATGATAAATTAGAGTGAAATCAAACTTAGGAGCAAATTATGAATGATATAGTGACTTGCAAAGCATCGGAAAACAGACTAAGGCTCCTGGAGCGCCGTTTAGGACTACTAAATTTAGAGCACGTGACACGGAAAGTCCATTCGGAATCCCAAAGAATTTTTAGAGCTAATTCACCGTAAACATCACAATTCACACGTCTGCATGAAAAGCTTTTGATAAGGTCAATTAAATCATTCGTACCGATTATGTGCAAGTGCAAGGCTCAAAACTGTGTATATCAATGATCCAATGATAAATCAAGCAGCCAATTCGAAGATTCAACAAATAAATAATTTCAAGGAGAAATTTTCATTTGTAGATTAGAAATTTAATTAACTTCTACCTCAAGCACAGCAAGCCATGGTGCAAGATACACACGACAGATTTCGATAAAAATATCTTGAGGCTTTGCTGATAATCTTTTGCACAAGAAATGAGATTATATCTTACGATCGCAAGATTTTTGGCAGATTCACAAGTATTTCGTAGGATTGTCTATTAGTGCACATATTGATATACTGTATGTACAATTATATTATACAGTATATAACTCAATGCTACAAATAGTGTACTCTAAGTCACAAGATTGACAGATATTCATGCCTCACAATAAACTTGGTACATTCGTTCTTTTGTAGGCAGTTACTGCACCTTTGACACACTAGCAGACAATATTAAACTTACATGTGTATTTGAGTTGTATTCAATGTCGCTAAACTATCTCAATTCAAACAAACATTCTTCCAATATTGCTTATAACTGCACTAATTGATCAAAATCTATCCTTTATCAAAGTCATCTACCATCACTGTCAAACTGATGCCAATAAGACATTTTTTGAAAAGTCTGATTTCAACTTTCAAATACTATTTATAATAACATGATGACAGAGCTTGCAAGAACTGATATCACCATTGAAATGAGCATGCAATTTCGGGAACATCAAAATCAGAGAAGGCTCCAGGAGCCCTTGACTTTCGGAGCTCAACATAGCCTGGTAAAATAAGATTGATTCTGGGACTTTCTTCAAAACCATTGGCCTTAACAAAACGCAACGATCCAATCCTCTCTGCTCTACCAATTCGATCGTGCTTATCAATTGACCTATACATTCAAATCTGCCATCACCTGAATAACTACATATTATAATCCGATATCTTGGAATTGCCAGGAATCCGTGAGAGAAGAAGATTGTACTTCCTTTTCCTAACTCAACATAATCCACTAGCATGGTATTGTACTCTGATGTCTTTCCGAGAGGTTCAATGATGGATTACATTTCTCTTTGCTTTGCAGTCTGTCTACTACTGCAGTCACAGAATTATAGATTCTTTTAGCTTGTCACCTTTATTAGAAATGCAAACTGATTCAAAACGAAGCCACATGTAGGAACTTAATAAGTGGGTAAAAAGAAATTCGCAATGCCTTACAGAGATAGGAAAAATAGACGTGGTCGCCTGTGGATTGTTGTGAATTCCTTCAAAATGCTCCAATCGCCACGATTCCCTCAGATTCGAGCGCTACGCTGTAAATCGCTGGATACGAAAATTACATACAAACATATACCAAAATCACATGCAATTTGAAACTAACATCTGATACGAGATTTTCGTATGCTTACAGAGATCTGGTATGTTTTTCATACGAAATCTCACTTACTTTCGTATGTGATTGGTATGTAGCGATATGAACTATTCTATCTGTGATTGGCTGTTTTACGATGAAGTACGAGTTGTTGGTATGTTTTATATATAATCCGGCAGCCAGAACGAGTTTCTGCAGGGAACGTGGCCGAAAATGAGACTTTCATAGAATGATGCACACCCAATGCCTACTACGGATCAGCACGTCTGACGAGTTCTAGTGAGTTCCTCGTCTTGTCAAACAGGATCAAAGAATAACACATGTAGATCCAATGGGACACAGATTGCAGTTTTTGGATAAAATGAAATTTTGTATGTTTTCTATGATTAAACGAAAAGTACTAAGCCCAGAGTCATACTTTTTGGCATGGAATGTCTTCAGGTCATTTCCCATGATGTGCATGTGCTATTATCATGCATCTAATCGGCAATGTATGTGAGAATGTGGTTGAAAGTGGATAAAGTTGCTCAAAATGTTTGTGTTTGCCGACATTAAGAGGCTCGCCAAATCTAAATGCGTTTAGCTTTATAGACAGGGGTGCATGGACATGAAGGAAAATGACCTGAACACATTCCATGCCAAGAATTATGACTCTGGGCTTAGTAGGCATACTTTTCGTTTAGTCATAGAAAACATACAAATTTCATTTTAGCCAAAAACTACAATCTCAGTCCCATTGGATCCTGTCTGACAAGAAGAGGAACTCATTAGAGCTCGGCAGACGTGCCGATTCGTAGTAGGCATAGGGTGTGCATCATTCTGTGAAAGTCTCACTTTCGGCCTCGTTCCCTGCAGAAACCTGCTCTGGCTGCCGGACTAATACGAGACCCGATGCAAATTGGTCCTGATTTGTATGTTTTTCGTATGAAGAGGTTTAAGTCACGTAGCAAAAAATATGCATAGATTACATACTACTGTCAAATAACCTTTTCAGTAACACCAGTCGTGAAAATGTTTTGTTTGATAGAGTGATATTTAACTAGAATAGATTTATTGTGAATTTTATGCTCCACGAGTCTGTCGTCGTTGCTACTTGTCTAGCAACAGTAACAAGACGTTTAGTTAGTTCTATTTTATGAACCAAGGTGACAAACATCAGTTCAATCGAACGATATCTGACGTGCAACCATGCTGACTTATATTTCTCAAACATAAATATTTTTGCGTTCATGAATTATAATATGTTTTTATTTCGGATTGATAATATGCTTGATTCCAAAATTACATAATGCTTAATTGTTGATAGTAGTAAGTAAATCTACACCACTGGACCGCGCAAGATGGCCGCCGTCGCTGACGTCCCCCCCTCCTGTCAGACCAGTTGGTCGTGGTCCGCCACCGTGTTGCTTCGAGTCTGACTTCCCCCCCTCTGGCCCGACAACGTAGCAAGAGGTGGTTTGTGATGCGCTCTCCAGGTTGTCGTGGTGTGCCGGCCAGGTTGAGAGGGTGGAATGTCGGTGTCGGAGCTCACCTGAAAAAATCCTAAGTGTCAGAGTGACTTTGTATGGACAAAATTTTGAAAATTTTCCAAAGTGTCGCATTTCGACCTGGGACCCTGACCAAAGTTTGTTTCATCAAATTTCACTGACCCCCCCCCCGACAACGATCTTCTAATTTTGGTTCTAGTGGATGGATTTTGTCTTATAGATACTCGTTTGAAGGAGGAGAAAAAACTGCTCGGTGACATTTTTGTTGCGAGTCAATCGGACCAGCCGCTCAAAAGTTAGAGCTGTTACAAGATTTCACGTCGGAGCTCACCTGAAAAAATCCTAAGTGTCAGAGTGACTTTGTATGGACAAAATTTTGAAAATTTTCCAAAGTGTCGCATTTCGACCTGGGACCCTGACCAAAGTTTGTTTCATCAAATTTCTCCGAAGGGTGGGGGAGGGGGGCTCAGTGAAAAGTGATGAAAAAAGTTTTGGTAAGGGTCCCAGATTGAAATTCGGAAGTTTTAAACTTTTCAAAATTTTCACCACACTGGAGCTCCCACACTTAGGAATTTTTTCCCTTATGGCATGTTACATGGCCATGTGCTGAAGCACCAACTTCCCGTGGTCACATGAGAATGGTTCAGGTGTCATATGATAGAGAATGATGAGACGAATCGTTTGCAACAAACGGCATGTCGCTACGATGAATACTTTTGGAGATAGAGCCATTTTAATTTTTCTTCCGAGCATATATAAACCCCCGGCAACGTAAGTCTGATCACTTCATCGAAAGACGAGGTAAGCGACGATCGTCGCTCTGAGCTCCCGATATCGGGTGTTTCAAAGGACTCTATCTTTTGAAGTAGGCAAGCTATCTTCTTACTTCAAAGTTTGTGTGATAGAGTTTGATAGTGTCTTTACTACTGATAAAGTTTTTTAAAGGTAGTATGAGTAGTAAAATGCGGAATTTTTTAAAAATTCTTAATTTTCAGTTTTTTCAAAGTTTTAACATGTAGTCTAAGGTTTTCAAGTATGCTGAGTTTAAATCTGCTATCAGATTTGAAATTTAACTAAGTCTAAGGCAGCTTTGAGGGGTTAGATCCCAGCTACTGATCACTACCTTTGACTCGGCGTTGCTGTTACCACTTCGGGGCAGTGACAATGATGTCTTCAGCTGTAAATAGCGGGTATCGGGGAAGATCTCTCACTTCCCTAGTGATCAGTACAAGGCCTTCGAGCTGTCGACGGGATCGAGTGCCACTCACTACACTGAATCTATCATTCCTCACTAAGTGTAATGCTTTAGGAATATGACTGTACTACATGATTCCAAACTTATACAAATTTCATTATCTTACAGTTAGCCATGGCAAACGATAAGAACCAAAAATTTCACATCAAGATGTGCACATGTGGGCGAATAAATCGCAGTGCGGACGCCAAGGCGCATGTAAAGAAGGCGGGCACTGACCACATGATTATCCTGAATAGGGTTGCGTGTGTGAAGTGTAGAGTGTTGAAGGGAGTTGAGGATGAGGCACAGTTTTACCGAGTACATGCAGATTGTAGTGGAGGTTTGGTGAAGGACCTGAGATTCACACAGTTGATTGTTGAAGAGAGGGAGCGAATGTTGGCGATAGAGCGAGACGGCAAGGTGGAGAATGTTGTTGAGAATGATGAGTTGGCGAAACCAGTTGCTTCGTTGGAGGTTGAGATTGAGCGAAAGAGAGTGCTTGAGAGTGATGATGAGGATGATGTGGATTTAGATAGGGAGCGTGTGAGGAAGTTGAGGTCTTCTTCCTCGGAGGTGTCGAACATAGTTGTTGAAGACCCCCCACAGAGCTCATCTTCCCCAAAAGTGAAGAGTGATGGGATTCGTGTGCAGTCGGCGAGGTGGTTGAAGGATGAAGAGAAGAAGCATGTGTCGCAGCAGATGGCGCATGATTTGTTGATAAATAAGTATGAGAGTTTGAAGAAGGTGAAGGACGAAGTCGTGAATGAGTTGGATGAGTTGAAAAAGAAGGAACTGAAGTCGAAGGAGATAGCGGATGAGAATATTCGAATGAGGAGTAGTGTAACTGATTTGAAGAAGAAGACGCGAGAGTTGGAAGAGAAGAATGATGACTGTGAGAAGAGGGCGAGTGCTGCAGAGAGAAGAATGAGAGATGCAGAAGCGAAGTTTGCTGAGATGATGAAGGAGATGAGTGTGTTGAGAGCGAGGAATGTTGAGTTGGAGATGAATGTGGCTCGGCGGGGTGATGAGAGACAGGCGTTTGAGAAGTTGGAGCGCATGAGGGATGAGTGGAATCGTTTGAATGAGGATAGGTTGTTTGAGTTTCACATCCCTATTCGGGATAATCATTTGGACGGCCAGGTCATAGTGAACAAAGACTTAGATGAGTCTATAATTTGTTATAACGGCCATCCAAAGAAGAGATGTCTCCACGCCACACTCCGGATGCGTGGCCACTTAACTAACCGCCTTTTCTGTTAGGAAGCGCGCGAGACTGCCTAACGATGGCTAACTTGGTAAGTGAAAAGCAAATAAGATAGTATATCCTATTCTAATACATATTATTTTCAGTGCAGATCTTTTCCCTGCCTTCACCACCCCATCAAGTCACTCCCGAGAACGAACCAACGGCTCTTTTAAGGGCCACCTAGGGGCAAGATTTGATAGAACCTCCACGCGGTTTTCCCTGGGCAGTCTTCAGACTGGCGAATACTATCATTAAGTTGAATCTGCTATCAGTCAACTTGAACATCATGCAGTCGATTGCTATCCCTGAAGCATTCTGATTCGCTGTTGAGCAATTCATTGTTGAAAACCCTATATAAGCCAGAAGATTGTAGCGCTTCTCATTCAATTTTAAGTCACGATGGAAGCAACGTCTCCTACCAACACCATTCCCGACTTCATCATCCTCGACGAGTGGGATGAAGACAACACCATTCCCGACTTCATCATCCTCGACGAGTGGGATGAAGAGGATGAGAAGAAGGAGAAGATCAAGAAGATCGTTTGGACGGATGGGGTGTGGACTCCTAATACCACCCTCATCCGAAAGGTGCCAGATGCACCACCACGGCTTAGGCGGCACAGGGTTTATGACAACCTAACTGTCATACCTATTGACTATTCAAGTCAATAGTCAACTTGTCACTCCCGAGAACGAACCACCGGCCCTCATAAGGGCCACCATGGGGCAAGACATGATAGAACCTCCACGCGGTTTGCCCTGGTCAGTCTTCAGACTGGCGAATACTATCATTAAGTTGAATCTGCTATCAGTCAACTTGAACGTTGCAAATGAAGTTCGGTGTAATACTTCCTTTCGACGGGCGTTCCTGTAAAGGGCGGCGGTGAAACCCGTAGCTATGTATACCGCAAGGGACATTCGGCAATGGTCAATCTTGTTAAATCTCTCTGCGTCATGTTTGCAAGTGATTGCCTCTGCCTCAACGTAGTATGCATTCGCGCCAGGGCGACATTTAGCCAACTGTCGAAGGTTGCCTTATAAACTTTCCATTGCATACGTTATGAGAACCATGAGTTCTACCTGTCTCTATCAATGAGACGAATTGATGTGTAGAGGTTTTTGGTAATGTCTATGATGATTGTAGTAAGGTAAATCACCAAAGTAAATTATTCTAGTCTCTAACAGCCCGGAGAGAGTTTTTAGAACACCGTCTTGTCTCGCAGTCAGAATAGTTGTGTTAATATTATCATCAGCATTACATTCGCCAAGTGACAGGATGGAAAGGTAATTAAGATAAGGCGAAGAGATTACAAGTGGAAAGTGAAGTAAAGAGAGGTGTTAAAATCAAGGAGAGCAGCAGCTGTACACCATCTGTTAGCGTGCATCGCAACTAAGGCTGATTGATGACACCGCTACAGTACTCCCCTCCCAGCCTTTACGTCAGTCAAGGCGATGCCGTAGTAGAATAAAGATGTTCATCCTGGAACGTAACGAGCGGGAGATTGTATGTGCCGGCGAGAGCGCGTGGTCGGAGTAGGAGTGTCAGCACTTGATCTATCTAAGTGGGCGGGCTTGAGGCGGTCGATGGAAATTGTCTCTGAGCGGCCGTTTTTGGAGATACAGTAAAATTTATCGCTCCGACTGAGGATAAGATACGGCCCGTCGTACGTAGGTTGAAGCGGCTTGCGCACAGCATCGTGTCGGATGAAAACATGACTGCATGTTGCCAATTCGCTGGGAAAGAAAATTGGCTTGGACTGAGGGCGTGGAGATGGGGCTTTCAGCTCTCGCATGAATGACTGAAGTTTTGTGACGTAATCACAAGCGTCCGTTCCGTTTGCATCAGGCTGTGACTGGGAATGATCACTGCTGAGGAATTGACCAGGTAAACGCAATGTGGTGCCGAGAGTCAATTCAGCTGGGGAGCAATTAATGTCGGTTTTGACGGCTGACCGCAAACCGAGCATAACGATAGGCAAATTGTCTGTCCAATGCTGCGGCGAGGGTTGTGACTTGAGGGCGGTTTTGAGCTGGCGATGTAGACGCTCCACCATCCCGTTGGACATCGGATGATACGCCGTTGTTCGAATGCGAGTACATCCCAGAAGTTGAGTGAGGTCAGTAAATAAAGCAGACTCAAACTGTCGACCGCGATCAGTTGTGATGATCTCAGGAACGCCAAACATGGAGATCCAGCGCTCCACGAAAGCGCGTGCAACCGTTGATGCGGTGATGTCCTTTATAGGGATAGCTTGAGGCCATCGCGTGAAACGGTCGATGCAGGTTAAGATGTAAGTGTAACCGTTGGAGGGAGCAAACGGTCCGACAAGATCAATGTGGACATGATGAAAGCGAGCGTCCGGTGTTGAAAACGTGCCGATGGGAGCACGAGTATGGCGGTTGACCTTCGACCTTTGGCAGGGAATGCAGGCGCGAGTCCATTGTCTGATATCGCGTTTCATATCAGGCCAAACAAAGCGCTCGGATACCAGTTTGATGCTGGGCTTGATGCCAGGATGTGCGAGACCGTGAATAACGTCGAATATTCTTCTACGCAAGACAGTTGGGATAAAGGGGCGAGGTAAACCAGTAGAGAGGTCACAAGTCACTGATCGAGTAGACGAAGGAATGGGTATGTCTTGCAATTGTAGGCCAGTGTCATGCTTGTTGCGGTAGCCTTGCAGGTCGCTGTCTTGTCGTTGAGCGTTGGCGATTTCTTCATGAGTACGGCAGGAAGGACGAGTGATGGCTGAGACTTCCACCCGTGACAAAGTATCAGAAACAATGTTATTCTTACCGCTGACATGTCGAATGTCACAAGAAAACTGCAAAATATAGTCTAGGTGTCGGACTTCTCGCGGGGAATGTCGATCAGCAGACGTGGCGACAGCGTAAGTGAGTGGCTTATGGTCAGTCAGTACGGTGAAGGTCCGACCTTCTAAGCAATGGCGAAAATGGCGAATTGCAAGGTAGATGGCCAGCAGCTCTCTGCCGAAAGTGCTGTACCGGGACTCTGTGTCGGATAGTTTCCGTGAAAAGAATGCAAGCGGTTGAAGTTCACTGTCTGTCAACTGTTGCAGAGACGCACCAACAGCGAAGTTAGACGCGTCGACGGCGAGTACCAACTGTGAAGATTGATCGGGAAAAGCCAGACAAGTAGCGCTGGTGAGGGCACGTTTGGCGTCGTTGAAGGATTGTTCAGCTTCGGAGGACCAACTGAGGGACTTGGATGCGCCTTTGAGCAGATTGGTTAGGGGCTGTAGAAGACTTGCACATCGAGGGATAAAGCGGCGGTAAAAATTGATCATGCCGAGGAATCGACGGAGTTCAGCTATCGAGTTCGGCTGGGGAAAGTTCGAGATAGCAGTGACCTTGTCTTCGACGGGCGCTATTCCATGACAGTCGATCTTGTGTCCGAGAAAGGTAATTGATGAGACACCGAAAACACACTTAGACAGGTTCAGTATGAGTCCGTCCTCATCAAGGCGTTGAAACAGCATTCTGAGATGGTACTGGTGCTCTTCCGGTGAGGAGCTAGCGACTAGCAGGTCATCAACGTAGGCAAATACGAAGTTAAAACCACGTAAAATTTCGTCGATGAAGCGTTGAAATGTCTGTGCTGCGTTGCGTAGACCGAAGGGCATCCTGGTAAACTCGAAAAGACCGAAAGGAGTTGTAACTGCAGTCCTCGCAATATCATCGGGTTCGACAGGAATCTGATGATAGGCACGAGTCAAGTCGATGGATGAGAACACAGTCTTGCCTTTGAGGTTGGACGAAAAGTCTTGGATGTGGGGAGCTGGATACCGGTCAGGTACAGTCACATGGTTGAGAGCGCGGTAGTCACCGCAAGGGCGCCAATCGCCAGACTTCTTGGTGACCATGTGCAGGGGAGAGGCCCAAGCGCTATCGGACGGACGAACGATACCCATCTCAAGCATGTGCTGGAACTCCTCTTTAGCACAACGCAAACGGTCCGGTGCTAAACGGCGAGGGCGAGTGAAAACTGGAGGGCCTGTGGTGCGGATGTGGTGAGTCACATTGTGCTTGGCAGCGTCATCATGCAGGGAGTGATTCGTTAATCGAGGAAACTGGCGTAGGAGAGTCAAATAAGGACATTGAGAGGCAGGCGCAGACGGATGAGTCAGGAGAGGACTGAGCTGCTGAACACCGTTGGCCGTGGTGCCAAGAACAAAAAGGCTTGTAAAGCTGTCCAGAAGGCGACGGTGGTTCAGGTCAATCAGGAGGTGGAAGTGGCTGAGGAAGTCAGCTCCGATGATAGGATGAGTGACATCAGCTATCACAAAAATCCACCGAAAGGTACGCCGTAGTCCCAAATTCAAAGTCAACGATCGCTGACCGAAGGTTGAGATGATGGCGTGATTAGCTGCGAAGAGAGGTTCACCACGGAAGCCATTTCGACGATCAGCAGTCGTAGGAGGAAGGACACTGACCTCAGCACCACTGTCGATCAGGAACTTGGTGCCAGAGTAGCGGTCCCAAACAAAAAGTCGGCAGCTCGGAGATGAAGGGCCCGTGGCAGCCGCCACCTCTACTGCGGGGCCGAGGAGTTTCCCGATTGGAAGCTGCAGGGCTTAATGCACTTCTCAGCTGCAGTGCTGTATTTTCGGTGGTACCAGCACACATCAGGACGGTCGCCAACAGGACGATTAGAACGGTCCCGGGACTTAGAACGCTCACGTGAGTTCCTAGTAGTGCACAAGGAGGAGATGCGTTCAGCAAGTCGGTTCACTGTCTTCTCCAAGCGATCCAGTCGGTCGCTGAGACTGTCAGGGCGGTTGACTGAAGCGACCGCGGCGTGGAGAGGAACTGGAGCGTCGAGAATTCGATCAGCTATGTCTGCAACATCTTCAAGTGGCATGGAGTCCTTGGAGGCAGCGAGAATGGATTGAGCATGGAGGGGGAGTCTCTGAACGAAGAGTTGTCGCAGAAGTCCTTCATCGAAGTTGCGGTGACCCAGCAGGTGACGCATGCGGCGCAGGAGTTGCGAAGGCTTACGATCACCAAGCTCCTCCTCGCTGAGTAGCTGACGCAACCGTTTGTGTTCGGAGACTGAGGTTCGCTTGATGATGGCAGCCTTCAGCTCATCATACTGATCGGTCATCGGGTGAGAAACGATCAGGTCGCGAACTTCTTGAGCGATCTCTTGAGGGAGTGTGCGAATGATGTGGCCAAACATAGTTTCCTGCTTGGTAACTCGACAGACGTCGACTTCCGCCTCGCAGAGTGAGAACCACAGCTCGACGTCGGAGGACCAGAAGGAAGGTAGCTTCACACTTAGAGCGGCGAGTTGAGTTGGGTCGGTCATGATTTTTAGTTGGGCGCCAATTTGTAGAGGTTTTTGGTAATGTCTATGATGATTGTAGTAAGGTAAATCACCAAAGTAAATTATTCTAGTCTCTAACAGCCCGGAGAGAGTTTTTAGAACACCGTCTTGTCTCGCAGTCAGAATAGTTGTGTTAATATTATCATCAGCATTACATTCGCCAAGTGACAGGATGGAAAGGTAATTAAGATAAGGCGAAGAGATTACAAGTGGAAAGTGAAGTAAAGAGAGGTATTAAAATCAAGGAGAGCAGCAGCTGTACACCATCTGTTAGCGTGCATCGCAACTAAGGCTGATTGATGACACCGCTACAGATGAATGGAATGAAATGGGAGGACACTCACGCGCCACACGCAACATAACACACTTCTCTCTTCCGTAGTCTAACAAACTCTTTACACATGGATCGCAGTCGATTGCTATCCCAGAATCATGTAAGCTATCTAATTTTTATTTAACACTATTTCAACTACCATCATCGCCCATATGAAATGTTATAAGATTTACAAGTTAGACTAAGCGTGCTACTATTTCCAAATGAAAAAGTATACATGGTTAATTCATCCACTTAAGCCCATCCGTAGTCTAACAAGCTCTTTACACATGGATCGCAGTCGATTGCTATCCCTGTATCAGAAGTGTAAGCTATCTTAATTTTATTTAACACTATTTCATCTACCATCATCACCCATATGAAATGTTATAAGATTTACAAGTTAAACTAAGCGTGCTACTATTTCCAAATGAAAAAGTATACATGGTTAAATCATCCACTGAAGCCCCATTCAAGTAAGTCAGTATGAAAGCAAAGATAATACGAAATAAAAATTTATTATGGCATGTATTTCAAAAGGTCTTCATCGTCAATATCGTCCCAGAGTCTGGCTTCACATAGATCACAAAAGTAGTTCACTTGTTTCAATCGTTCTTCTACCACGAGCCTCACTTTGTCGATGTACTCCCACTCCGCCATAGTTCGTGGCTGGGAGTTAGGGGTGTACCATTCCCATAATTGGTGGAGGAATTTGGTGCTGGTGATCTCCATCACATCATCAGTATCGTACTGCAGATACTTCCACCTCACGCCTGTTAAGTCGGGACACTCCTTCTCACATACACTCTCCTCTTCGTCATCCGCTGGTAATGACAACTTTCTGATATTGTCGAGTCGGTATATTTTCTCCACCTTCCCCTTCGTTGGAGCGTTTGGTGCAACGAGCGCCTTTGGTGATGAGCATGGAGAAGAGACCTCCAATTTTGTGTTCTGTGTTGTCGGAGGGCTTGTCATGTTGACTGTGAATAATAACTTTGAAATGTTTTCTAATTCTTAAGTATAAACAAGCAACCAATCAGAATGAACAGCCAATGAATGATGAATATGGAAGTATATATGTAAAGTGACATCCGTGTCATTTCACTCTGTCTTTGAGACGTGTAAGTAAACTGTTCTCTAGTGAAGTCTCTATCTTGTTGAAGAATCAACCTTAAACATAATTTCCTTGAAATGGTAAGTTGAAGATTTCCTCTCTCATCTCCCTCAAACGTGTGGCTAATAGCATCTTCCTCAATTTCAGGCATCTACTTCATCACCAAAGCCCTCCCTTCTCGAGGAAAGTTTAGAGTTGTTGAGTGAAGGTAGGTTGTAACAATACACTGAGACTTAAACAGAGATGATAGAATGATTTCTCTTTCAGGTGATGTTAGTTCCAGCTCAGGACTCTCGCTACAAGGCAACGAGTGGGAATAGTCTAGGAAATTTAAGTCAAAAAATAGCCGTAGTTGGAATAAATTGCAAGATTTGATATTAAGGTTTCATTTAAGTCTTAAACTTCCATTAAGCACATTGGTGAAGTTTTATAGAAATTGATGCAAGTTTAGTGGTGCAATTCTTACTTTTTCTACCAGGAATTTATTTAAAGCCACTTGATTTTTAACACACTTGAAATGAGCTAAACGCATTATAAATATAAATATATTCAAAGAATTAAACTGTCAGCTGACTAAGCTCTTTCTATAATTACTATGGTTTCAATTGCTCACAAATTTTCCTGAGTGAAATAATTTTCTAAAAGTTGATATAATGACATCGAAGTAATAGGGAACTGACTCCAAAAAAGCATTAAATATCATGGCATTCATACGGAAAAGTGATGAGTGATGGATGGCTACTTTGTCGAAGTCATGATGAAAATGACACGGAAATATATTTTTAGCATCATGCTACTATCTAAAGAAAAAGGATTTATTTTGCATGACGCCACATTGAAGCCCATTCAGAAATACTGTGCCTAGGTAATTTGAAAAATATACTATCAGTCAAACTGGAAAATGTATGATCAGTCATTATTTCTTTAATATTGCTTTTCTTGTTCTGAAGTAGTCACTAGGTAATTTTTTGTGCTTTTTCTATTGGTAATCCAAGAGTTAGGTCAGTATAAGTTGTTGCACGTCACGATGAAATGAACGAATAACATTCTTATTATCTAAAATATAATCAGTCTGAACTATTCTATGAGGCGGAGATCGAAGCTGAATGTCTTGTGAATCCACATAAAGCGAATACGTTAACAAAGTTTGAGCTCAATCGGTTTTGGGCTCTCCGTCGGGGCACTCCGAACATGATTACAGACATCTTGACACCGCTTTGGGACAACGCTGATGAGCGCTGTATTTACGTTTGAAGGTCGAAGAAAGTCAATAACTCGTCAGAAAGACGTACTTGACTTGATGTATTAGAATGACCACACATACAGCGTTTATGTATTCATAGCACTATTTTTTTTCCTAAGTAGGCTACTATCATTCAAGTACTATGTATGGTCAATTTCCCGTGCCGGTACACTCATGTGTTTAGCTCAATTTGATGGGATGTCTTATATTTGGGGTTGATAGTTAACTAAAATTCTGTCGGCAGAACTGAACGGATTTAGTTTTCTGGTGATAGAATTTTGGTTCATGAATAGCCCCTTTGAAAGTGAATAAGCGGGTTTAGAATTCTAGAATGGCCTCAAACTAGATCATTCATCGGTAGTCAGTGTATTTGTATCGGAGTGTAGTGCTCCACTCTGGTGCATTTGGGAGTAATGATACAACGACTGACAATCTGAGCCCAGTTTCGCTACCTCTTTATAGGAGCAGCGAAGAAGGGACGATCTAGCGGGTAGGCCTAGGTCGACACGTGTTAGTCTTCAGAGTGCAAGTTATGACTACGGCGCACTAGATATGCAATTCGGAATTCAGCAGGGAGATCCTTCCAGTCCTGCATTATTTTCCTTTGATCCATTCTACCGCCAAGATTCATTGATCTGAGCTGTATTGTCTATGATGAACCAATGAAAAGCAATTGCTGTTGACCCGCTTATTGGAGAAACGCAATCATCTCGATTTTCATACAGCTTCCGGGTTGATGAGGAATGGTTTTGCATAGCCCAAACTGCACAAGTTCTACACTCTTGTGCAGTGATGACAGCCATTTATCAGCACTTGATTCAATGATTTTCTGATAGTTAGTCAAGATTTTCCAATGACGATTTAACCCATGATTGGTGCACAAAACAACCTTTCAGTCACATTTGGGACTGTGTTGTTCGACGAGTTCGTGATGTCTCACATTCTGCATAATTATCATAATTGTTTTCAACAGCTCCGTTAATGATGCTGGCATAGAATTACTGATATTTTGGTGTCAGTAGCGCGGCTTGATGCCTAGCCTAATTCTATGTTGTCTTGGGGGATGAAACCAAATTCGAAATAGGTAAACTCAGTTATTATACTTATTATCTATAGCCTAAGGATGGCAATATGTGGTTTCTTTAATATTTGGCTAGGAAGAACTAGCTCTATCTCAAAATCAAATGCCTTTTCGATAAAATAGGTGCTATTTTCTATAGCTAACAGATGCTATTTTAATGCCAATACATGATAGGACTCCGACTCGAAAACATTGTCTCGAAAAACATAACATCTTGGGGAATCATCGCAAATATTTACAAGCAATGCCTTTGGGTCGATCCTGTAATGAATGAAAGCTTAACTTTGTTACGTAAGATATAATTCATAAGTAAGTAACCTTTTATTTATAGGCCTATCCTTGAAAACGCACTTTCATAGGCACTTAAAACGGTATTTCTCAATTGCAGCATGCTACGCAGATCTCAACGTACATGAAAACTATAAGTCTAGCAGAATATTTCAAAAAATCTGATTTTTTTAATCACTGACATATTTAGCCTACAGATCCAAACTGTGTAATTAGGACTATCATTTCGTCAGACCAAACCTCCCTTGGCTACTCAACAGAGGCTGTTGTGCAGCTCTAGAGTCAGTGATTGTATTCGAACTCCTGTAGCACCGGAGCGGAGTTTTTCAACTCCGATACAAATAGACTGACTTCCAATAGGAGCAAAAGAGCATCGATTTGGTTTTAATTGAATTACGCAATATTTCAAAAGTACCAATGCAAAGTCACCACTTCTAACGAAGTCTTCTGTTACGTTTAATAATCAGCATTTTGTGCGTAGACTAACCGTAGTTAATACAGCCAACCATTCAGCAAACACGTTTATAAATGGAAATACTAAGGTAGAAAATGTACATCTACCTGAGAAAACACGCTTTAATGAGACAGGCGTAATTATGTGGAACTTCATTTCAGATTTCAATGTCTATAATTTGAAACATATATAAATGTGATACGTATTAACGATTTACGATCTTAGAGTCAAATTTTATTCCAATCATCTCAGATCTGCCGGACCACCCTCATATTTTCTTGCAGTCAGCGTGTGAACTTCATCGAAAAAAATTAGATCCCGAAGATGACTTTTAGAGGTCATGCATAGTTCCTCATGTCCATCCATAAAAAGCATCATAAGTCTTTCGTAAAAAAAAGTCATAGGCTATTTCGGAGATCATTGTAGCCTCATTGCTTTAAATTTTTGTAGAGTTGTTGTTTTGTAGTTGAACTCAGTAGGAAATCAACTGATCGATCACAGATTTCACCAGATGAGAATAAACATGCGTGAAATTACTTCCCATCATTCATTTCCTCAGTTGTTGATAAGTCTAGATGGGTGATGAACTTGACTGATAGGGCTCTGAATGAATCAAAGCTTGAAGTCCAAAAAAAGAACGTCCCCAAAACAGTAACTTAAATGTAAATATAATCAGTGAAGTTGAAAATGCCAGCAAGCAGAATACTGTGTTATTCGTCAGAATCATCAGAACTCGGTTAAGTATCATCTGCCACACGTGCTGGTTGAAAATGATGAAGCGTGATTGTATTCAGTTTTGTCCTGCAGATGTTGATGAAAACAGAGCACGTGTAAATGCGTGCAGCGAACATTGATATTAGAAAGAATAATCACTTTTTGTTACGCATGACACGCAGAGGCAACCTTGTTAGAATGTTGTTGAAAAAGAACTAGACTTATTTTCTGAAAGGTGGTTAACATACTCATTTATAACTTGTCGTTTTGAGAGGAAGCATTTCTGGTGTTGCAAATTAGCGTACGCGATCTTCTGAAACTAAAATGACGAAGTCGATCAGTCGCAAGCAAGTTCTACTCATACCCTAATTTATTTCCTTAGCGGTGTACCTGATGTCAGAAGTCTCTATGTTGGCTACGACGTACGAGCCGCTTGAGTTAAGGCTATTACACAAACCGCTCTGAGACTTTCACTGGCTATGGAAAATTTATAAATAGACATTAAGAGAAAACAATGGTCTTGGAGTGATGCCGCTGGGGGAATGCATCAATATTGCCAAGAGTAAGATTTAGGATGCCCAGGGAGGGATTCGAACCCTCTTCTCCAAAACCATTGTAAGCATTTTGAATACAGATGAATTGATTGAAGTGATGAGTAATAGAATTCAGAAGGTTAGTATGAGGAGAAATGAAATTGAGTCGGACGTTCACAGGGCATTTGAATTCAAGCTTGGGTAAAATAATTTTTCAGAAAGATACAATTGTTGTGAATCGCATTTTGTAGAAAATCAAAGAGCGGTGTTCATATAAATATGAAATGTTTGGGTGATTGCGAAAAGGTTTCATCCACGAGAGTAGCAATGCGCATATGCTTGTATCCTGAAAAGAGAAGAAGAAGCGGAAAATATTTGATCAGAATTCGTAGATTTGGTGTGCAAATATTCAAAAACAATTGATGGGAATCGCAAATATTTCATTCCGTTATCTACTACTGTTTACTACTACTTATCTACTACTGTACAGCACTTATCTACTACCGTTATCTACTACCGTTATCTATCTACTACCGTTATCTATCTACCGTTACTTATCTACTACCGTTATCTACTACTGTAGAGCACTTCAATATTACATGAAGAATTTAATTCAATTCCATCATTACATTATGATACGAAATCATTGCTCCTTCCAGAGAAGAAGTCAAGACTGTAAAATATGAGCTTCGTTTATCTGTTGGTCAACATCACCCGTTCATCTCCATACAGCAACGAATATGTACATGTCATGAAATCAAAGCGAGTCAATATTTTAATATTGTATTGATTCTATCATCATAACATGAAAATGGAATAGTCATCATAGGATGCAAACACAAGAAGCTGCATTTTACTTCAATTGCTGGAATTCAAGGAATATTTTGTCAAGTACCCAAATAAACGACGATTTCTTAAAGATTTTTTTCTTAACAGATGACAATGCACGGCTGTCTAATGATCTTGTGATATGATATTTTCCATTTTGATACCAAACTACATTGTGCATTTGTGATTCTTTTGTACCTATTCACAGATTTTTGAATTGCTGTGGGATATTTTCTATGAGTTAAAAGATGAATTATTGTAGTTTCTGATCTGGATGATGAAGTGTAGGGAAATTCAGAAAAATGCGGAAGTCAACAGAGCAACATTGATATGCCTATCTCGAAGCCGAACACACATGATCCTCCAGTGTTGTGGAGATCACCCAGTAGTAGTAGACAGAAGTGAGTCATAGCTTACTCTTCGCTGCCTATATTAGATAACTGAATGGAAGACCTGTACATTTACTCATGAAAGAAATAAGCAGGTTCTTACAAAAATTGCAAAACATTAAGAGCATGATTTACTGAGGAAAACATTACTGACATTTTACTGAGGGAAATTTATGCAGCTGACAATAGATTGATGGAAAGAGCTCATTCCTAACACAGCAAGCACGATTTTCTTAATATGCATGCTACGAAACTGGCCTTGGTGAAGAAGAAACATAGCAACCTGTCTAGCTGCATGTGGTCATATTTTTGCATGAAAATGAGAACGTCATGAAAATTAAGTTTTTGCACATCAATAGTTTCAATATATATCATGATTCCTTCACCGTCTCCAGACTATTTCACCCCAAAGCATGACGTTGAGATTCAATCAACTTTTACAAGGTATCAACAGGAACAGATGCAGCAACTGTGCCATATATCTACAACCGGTTTATCATGAGGTAATTAGAATTGATCCCAAGAGGGGGGTTTCTCCACATGTCTGAGTAGTATTTGGTCTTGCGAGTGTGGAGAATGCTTGAAACCGCCGCCGATCGCAGGGGAACACTACGAAAATAACAGTTGAATAGCAGTAGTGATGGTCAAATACGCTCAAAATTTGGCTATCTTTTCGTCATAAAGTCAGCGATCGGTTATAGAAACATTGAGATCGACGGGGGTTTCTCCACATGTCTGAGTAGTATTTGGTCTTGCGAGTGTGGAGAATGCTTGAAACCGCCGCCGATCGCAGGGGAACACTACGAAAATAACAGTTGAATAGCAGTAGTGATGGTCAAATTCGCTCAAAATTTGCCTATCTTTTCGTCATAAAGTCAGCGATCGGTTATAGAAACATTGAGATCGACGGGGGTTTCTCCACATGTCTGAGTAGTATTTGGTCTTGCGAGTGTGGAGAATGCTTGAAACCGCCGCCGATCGCAGGGGAACACTACGAAAATAACAGTTGAATAGCAGTAGTGATGGTCAAATTCGCTCAAAATTTGCCAATCTTTTCGTCATAAAGTCAGCGATCGGTTATAGAAACATTGAGATCGACGGGGGTTTCTCCACATGTCTGAGTAGTATTTGGTCTTGCGAGTGTGGAGAATGCTTGAAACCGCCGCCGATCGCAGGGGAACACTACGAAAATAACAGTTGAATAGCAGTAGTGATGGTCAAATTCGCTCAAAATTTGCCTATCTTTTCGTCATAAAGTCAGCGATCGGTTATAGAAACATTGAGATCGACGGGGGTTTCTCCACATGTCTGAGTAGTATTTGGTCTTGCGAGTGTGGAGAATGCTTGAAACCGCCGCCGATCGCAGGGGAACACTACGAAAATAACAGTTGAATAGCAGTAGTGATGGTCAAATTCGCTCAAAATTTGCCAATCTTTTCGTCATAAAGTCAGCGATCGGTTATAGAAACATTGAGATCGACGGGGGTTTCTCCACATGTCTGAGTAGTATTTGGTCTTGCGAGTGTGGAGAATGCTTGAAACCGCCGCCGATCGCAGGGGAACACTACGAAAATAACAGTTGAATAGCAGTAGTGATGGTCAAATTCGCTCAAAATTTGCCTATCTTTTCGTCATAAAGTCAGCGATCGGTTATAGAAACATTGAGATCGACGGGGGTTTCTCCACATGTCTGAGTAGTATTTGGTCTTGCGAGTGTGGAGAATGCTTGAAACCGCCGCCGATCGCAGGGAAACACTACGAAAATAACAGTTGAATAGCAGTAGTGATGGTCAAATTCGCTCAAAATTTGCCAATCTTTTCGTGATAAAGTCAGCGATCGGTTATAGAAACATTGAGATCGACGGGGGTTTCTCCACATGTCTGAGTAGTATTTGGTCTTGCGAGTGTGGAGAATGCTTGAAACCGCCGCCGATCGCAGGGGAACACTACGAAAATAACAGTTGAATAGCAGTAGTGATGGTCAAATTCGCTCAAAATTTGCCTATCTTTTCGTCATAAAGTCAGCGATCGGTTATAGAAACATTGAGATCGACGGGGGTTTCTCCACATGTCTGAGTAGTATTTGGTCTTGCGAGTGTGGAGAATGCTTGAAACCGCCGCCGATCGCAGGGAAACACTACGAAAATAACAGTTGAATAGCAGTAGTGATGGTCAAATTAATTGAAACTTGCTTTTTCTAGGAAACAAGCTATCATCAATGAATTTTTGTTGCAGCGTAGGATTAGCAAGGCAATGCTTATCATATATGTGCATTATTTAGCGATTCAAAGCACTTTGAGAAATTTTTCTCCGATCGGCGTGATCGGCTGTGATCGGATTTTACACCGGCCCGCATGTTTTGTAACAGATCCAGAACACGGAGAACACTCACGAGACTTGGTTGGGCTTAGCGGGACCGAACACCAAGTAGGATCTGCAACATAAGAAAGATCAGTTACCACAATATGCACCAATAGCTACACGAAAGTGTGTGTCGTGGTCTCGAATCGCGCGCGCCCAGTGTTAATAGACTATCAATAGCCCATTATAACACGGTGCCGGATCTCGACCGTTACACCACCCCCTCCTTTATGAGAGGTGGTTGCTCCTGCAACCGTGCAGACGATAGAGACCGCGACCGCGGCAACTCGGAACCACAACAAGGTTACAGGCATGCATGATATCTTATTATGTATTGCAGGCCAACATGAGACAGGTCTCCATTAGGCAGCCGTACCGGCTCACACGCGAGGAATCCACTACAGACTCGACTTACGTGTGTCGGTCGACCTGGATGCGGCTCGAAGAAGGCGAGGGTCGCACTCAGCCTCCTGCGCCGCGGGATGTGGAGAGACTATAAGGTCTCAATCCACCGACCCACGCTCCTGCGCTCGGCCGGGTTGAGGTGGATGTCCGGTTTCAACCCACCTTCCACTTTCGTGTGGGGAGGAAACGCGGACATCTGCTTCCAACGCCTGGCCGCAGAAGCGTTAGTCACGGCGGCGAAGCGGGCCCGCCACGCAGGGAGACGCCCCGTTGGTGCTGGTACGTGGAAGATCCGCGCCTTAGGGAAAAGGCGGACAAGGTCGAGCTGCAGCCTGCGAATCTGCTGCTCTTCCGTCCCCCCCTCCACTTTGGCGGGTTCGTCCCGAAGCCGAGCACCAGGTGCGTCACGCTCCGCGGGGACGAGACGGTCGTCGCGAGAGTGTAGGCGTCGGATAACGCCGCTCCCCCAAAGCTGTGGGTCTCAAACCGAGTCGAGAGCTCCCGGCGACTAAAATTTGAGTCTCCCAGCAGCACCACTCGACGCTCGGGGGCACTCGCAGCGGTAGGCTGCTCCGCCGGTCGCCGTACCGAGTCAGCGAAACTGGTATTCGGGCGAAGCGCGGGAGCGGGCATACCATGGGGAGCCCGTTGCGGGAGCGGAGTGGAAGGAGGAGGCTCAGACGTCGTCGGCTCGGACGTCGTCGGCGCGGAATCCTCGTCCTCGGCCCAAGGGAAGGAGGGGAGCGGTTGTAGAAGCGCGTCAGGGACGTCCAGGAGAGGGCGTTTGGCCGGAGGCGACTGCGCTACGTGCTGGGGGGGAGGCGAGGAACGTCCAACCTCGACCGGGCGACGCGGAGAGTCGGGCAGGGCTGCCGCCGGCGGTGCCTCGACTGCAGTTGCGGTCGCTTTCCGCTTCCCGCGGTGCCGGCGGCGACGCTTCTCACGCGCAGGCCGCGGCGGACCGTCATCCGCGTTCCTCTGAGGCGGCACAGTCGCATCGCTCTGCCGCGGTTGCCCGTCCGGGCGGTGGCGCAACTCTTCCGCCAATGTGGCCACGCGCGTTTCCAGCATCGCCATGTGAGCGGCGAACGGCTGGAACGGGGCCACGAGGCGACGCTCCTGGAGCAGGTAGTCGAGCAGAGCGTCGTAAATCGCCACCTGTACCTCCCGAGCCGGACGGGTGTGGCCGCCACCGAACCACTGCAGGAGGCGCCGCGGGGCCGCATGGAGGGCCTCCCCGTCCCACGGTGTGCCGTCCCGCAGGGCGCGGTTCAGCCGCTCGGTGACCAGGCGGACGGCGCTATGAGCCACGGTGGCCCGCTCTGTTAAATCGGTCGGCGTAGCCGGTCCGATGTACGTGCGTTGTAGTACGTAATCTGCGAGTTCTTCCATCGTCGTAGAACCTGGAACGGAAGGAGAAACCGTACTAGACATCACCTGGAGTTCCTGACATAGTTCGATTTCCTCGTAGGCTCCGACGTCCGGCGTCTCGGCCGGCAACAGAGATGGAACCGTCCCCGCGGGTGCCGAAATCCCCTGCGACGACGGCGGAAGGCGGATGGTGGGCGGACAATACTTAAGGCGATTGGCGTGCACAATTTGCGATTTCCGCCGCGAATTTTGCGGACGAATTTCGTAATTGCACTCGCCAACCCGTCGCTCGACAATGAAGGGGCCGTCCCAAGGGGTGGCCAACTTACTCGATTGCCCTACGCGGATCGCCAAGTTCTGAAGCCACACTAAGTCGCCAACTTGGTAAGATACGCGACCTTGTGTTCGCGCATCATGCTGGTTTTTTTGCTTCTGGCGGGCAGACATAAGCTTTAAGTTCGCATCCTCCTGAATCCTCGCCAATCTGTCGGTGAGCCAGCTGACGTAGCTACGGGCATCGAAGGCGTTGCGAGTTACCTCGCCTAACGCAACATCCATGGGGTAGCGCATCGTTCGCCCACACAACAGTTCGTGCGGAGTGAAACCGGTGGACTCGTGAACACTAGAGCGATAAGCCCACATGCAAAGAGGTAATAATTTGTCCCATTCATCTCTCTTGGCTTCAGCATGAGACAGTAAAAGGTTCTTTAGGGAACGATTCAGTCTTTCGACCGCTCCATTCCCCTGCGGATGATAGGGAGAGCTGCGCTTCTTTTCGATTCCTAGGCGTAAACAGAGCTCTCTCATCAACCGCGAGTCGAACTCTGAACCCTGATCAGACAAAATTTCCAGTGGCACTCCGAATCTCGAGAACCAGTGCTGCACGATGGCCTCTGCCACCGTTGAGGCCGTGTGGTTCGTCAGAGGAACGGATTCGGCCCACTTCGAAAAATTGTCAATCATCGTCAGAATGAATTTATTACCCGCTTTGGTAGGGGGAAGGGGCCCACGATATCCATGCTAAGCCTTTCGAAGGGTGATCCGGCTTCGATTGGAATCAAGGGTGCTCGGGGTTGGGGAACGACGCCTTTGAAGCTGGCGCATCTTCCACAGTCCGCGATCCAACGGTTCACTGAACTGGCCATTCCAGCCCACCAAAAACGCTCTGAGAGCTTCTGAAGGGTCTTGGCCCGGCCCAGGTGCCCTGACATAGGGCCATCGTGGAACTGGCGGAGTGCATGATCCTGCCAGGACGGAGGGAGGATCAGCTGAGAGCAGCCGTCTTCTGCACGTCTATATAAAAGGTCGTCCTCCATCACCAAGCGATCCCATTGTTTCGCTATCTCTCGGATTTCCTTCGTTGCTCGTCGAAGTTCGGCAGCCGTAGGAGGCTCCCTACGTTGCTCTAACCATGACCTAACTCTGGCTATGGCCGGGTCGTGGAGCTGCGCCGAGACCAGGTCCGCTCGGGCCCATCCAGGGGACAGCATCACCGCCGCGGCGGACTCAACGGGTTGACCAGGCTCTCCGGTATCGCCACAAGTGGGACAGTTGCCGTGTCGACGACGAGGCATGCGGGATAGGGCGTCTGCGTTCGTGTGTCGCTTACCCGGACGGTACTCCACTTCGAAGACGTACTCCTGTAACCGCTGCAGCCAACGCGCCGTCTGCCCTGACGGTTCCTTCCAGCTCTGCAGCCACGTAAGAGCATTGTGGTCTGTACGCAAAATGAACTCTTTACCGAGGAGGTAAGGACGGAACTCTTCGATGAAGTGAACCATGGCGAGCATTTCCCGACGAGTCGCACAATAGCTCCGTTCAGGCTTCGTCAAGCATCGACTGCCATAAGCTATGACCCGCTCTCTGCCATCCGAGTCCTTCTGTGCTAGCACTCCTCCAATAGCAACGTCAGATGCATCCGTGTCCAAGATGAACGCCGGTGCCATCGCGTCGAAATTTGGCAGTGCTAGTATCGGTGAGGACACCAAGGCGGACTTTAGGGCAGCGAAAGCCGTGTCACAAGCCTCAGTCCAGTCGAACGGTACATTTTTGCCCGTCAGGCGGTGGAGAGGGCTAGCTATATCAGCGAAATTCTTGACAAACCGGCGATAGTACGTCGCCAGGCCCAAGAAGCTGCGGAGTTCTTTCACATCCTTAGGTGCTGGCCAATTCCTCACCTTATCCACTTTAGACGGATCTGTGTGGATGCCGCTTTCTGAGATCACGTGGCCCAGATAATGAACCTCGCTGCGGAACCAATGGCATTTCTCATGATTCAACATGAGTCCTGCTTGACTCATACGCTCGAGGACATCTCGTAGGTGCACAACATGTTCATCGAAGGAGCGGCTAAACACAATGATGTCGTCCAAGTAGACGAGGCAGCTGTTCCAGGTCAGACCGGCCAACACCGTATTCATCAGGCGTTGGAAGGTCCCCGGGGAATTGCACAACCCGAAAGGCATTACATTGAACTCGAACAAACCCCTCTGAGTAGCGAAAGCTGTAGTTTCCCGGCTATGTTCTTCCATCTCGATCTGCCAATATCCCGATTTCAAATCGAGGACCGTGAACCAAGAAGCTCCGGCCAGGCAATCGAGAGATTCCGTGATATTTGGTAGAGGATAAGCGTCCTTAGTCGTTTTCGCGTTCACGGCCCTATAGTCGACGCAGAACCGCGACGAGCCATCCTTCTTGGTGACGAGTACGATAGGACTACTCCAAGCACTGTGGCTGGGTCGAATTATCCCCTCTTCCAGCATCTCGGAGACGGCGTTGTCCACCACAGGGTATTTATGTGGAGGCACACGGCGTGCCCGCTGTTTCACAGGCGTATTGCTACCGACGTCGATGCGATGCTTGACCAAGGTCTTACGGCCCAAGGGCTGCCCAGGACGCATAAAAACCCCCGCATATCCATCTATCAGCTTCTGAGCTCGAGCGCGTTCGTCCCCCACCAAATGAGTAAGGTCAAACTGCGGTTCTTCGCCAGGTCGCCGATCAGACGGGTCACTCACCGTGTCTATGTGGTCCACTGGAACGAAATCCGCCAGGTGGGACCGAGCCGGCAAGATCACCCGCTGGTCAGAGGGATTGATCACGCTGATCGGGACGGCTGAGTTCTTGGGCACTACTACCGAATGTGGTAGCAGCAACCCTCTACGATCCAGCTTATCGGTGCATGGCGATACCAGACCGACTACGCCCTCGTTGATCGTGCCTTTGTCCCGCACGCAGACAGAGACATGATTGATCGATCTCGGTTCCAGCGTTCTGGTCTCCGTCAGCAAAATACGTGAGGGCCTGGGTGGGATGGGACGATGTCTCAACGGTGTGGAGATTTTGCCCCCTAGCAGTGTTAGTTCCCCCAGGTCGCAATCTACGTTCGCTCCGTAGGTGTGCAGGAAGTCGTTGCCAAGGATACAATCCTGTGACATGTGACTCACATGGACAAAACAGTGCGTAAACGGTTCGCATCCTATAGAGATTGTGACACTTACTATTCCCAGTACCTTCAGGATATTGCCGCTCACGGATAGCAGCTTACTGGCTATCCCTGTAGCGAGCTTTTGAATATGGTTGCTGTCGAATTTAGCGAGGCACCTCGAACTGAGCAGAGAGCGATCCGCTCCCGTGTCTACCAAGGCGATCATCTCGCCGCCACAGAACGTTGCCGAGATCAGGTTAGCGGCTTTTTGATTTGGGGAGATGCGACTGCCAACACGCGTGGCATCTCCCCTTACCAGTTTAAATGCTCGCTTTCGGAACCGTCAGAAATCTCCGCTGGCGTTTGCGCGCGTCCCCCACGCCGGCGCCGTCTACGTCTACGACTTGTTTTTCCAGTCTTGAACTCGGCGTCCTCGTCAGGGATGAGCACCGCCTGCGTGAAACTGACTCTCCTAGAGTTTTCCTTCGTGCCTCTGGGATGAGGAGATGGCTGTCTGTCTCTCCAGCTTCTGGCCGTCGCACCGGGGGACCGGTCTCCGCTCCGAGGGCGATAATCTGGGCGGGAGTCTGACCTCCCTTCCCGGCCTCTCCGAACGGATGCCTCGTCCACAACCCGGTACTCGGCATGAGTGCGAGAGTCGGAACTCCCATCTCGCATTTCCCGACGTCGGCTAACAATCTGACGTTGGCTGTTCGGTTGCGGAAAGTTGCGCGGGTAAAACGACGTCGAAGTGTTCCACGCCTTCACCTTGCGATGGACGTCGGCTGTGGACTTCGGCGGTTTTTCACGGAACTTCCTCCGCAGCTCCAGTGACCGGAGTCCACCGATCAGGCAATCCAACAGGACCTCCTGTCGTAGGTCGGACCAACGGTCGTCGGGGAACGCCATCACCGTCAGTTCCCTCAAGGCGTTTTCGAAAGCTTGAGATGACTCTTCGTCTTTCTGGCGCCGAGAGAACAGGCGTTGCCTAGCCTCATACGGGAGCATAGCCGGCTCGTATTCATCGCGTAAAGCGGACACGAGTCGTCTGTAGCTCGACCGTATTTCTGTGGGAAGCCCATCAGCGAAACTGAACGGCTTGTCTCCCAACTTTTGGAGAAGCCACCTGCATTTCTCTGAACGGCTCAGTGATTCGGCGGTGCATTCGAATCGCTTGAACCAACACCGGAAATCGTGACCGTTGAACGAAGGCAACTCCTTCATGGACGGTCGACAACTTCGACGCGGTTCGTCCCTGTCACTGTCAGACAGCTCGACTACGTGCCGGCGTGACCGCAAACCCGACCGCCTACGAGCGTGCCGCTCAGCAGCAGCGCGAGACGGTGTTGTTCGGCTCGTCTCGTTGGAACGGCATCGAGGAGAGAGCAATTCCGCGTCTCTAGCGGCAGCGTCAAGCAAGGACGGATCGATGAGACCCATGTCGCTTGCGTCGCTGTCGTTCGACTCTTGAGGAGAGGTCTCACTCGAGCTCTCGGACAGCTGCAGGTTTTTTTTTTGAACGCGTCAAATACCCGTGTTTGGCGCTACTCATGCTGTTCTCAATTTTAGTAAGTTAAATAGACTTGCCACGTGGTATTAACTGATGGATATATCCTATACTGAAAAAAAAATTCAGAAATTACGTTATGATCACTAGGATATGTAGAATTTTATTAAATATCAAAATAATAAAATCTGAGTGGATGGTGCTCGTTAAGACTAGGAAACTTAATAAAAATGGCTATCAACTAACTTAGCGTTTACTGATTTATTTTTAATTATTTATTTATTTTTTTGTATGGATTCGTAACTTCACAACGCTGCCACCACTGTAACAGATCCAGAACACGGAGAACACTCACGAGACTTGGTTGGGCTTAGCGGGACCGAACACCAAGTAGGATCTGCAACATAAGAAAGATCAGTTACCACAATATGCACCAATAGCTACACGAAAGTGTGTGTCGTGGTCTCGAATCACGCGCGCCCAGTGTTAATAGACTATCAATAGCCCATTATAACACGGTGCCGGATCTCGACCGTTACAGTTTTTTCACGTGAAAACACTTCATACTAATTGAGAGCCCATTACATATATAGTTTGTTGTGGAAAAACAAGCACTAAATCACGAATAGCTTCTTTTGTATTATTTCTGACAAAAATGTCAGAATTGCATATCTAAACCTGATGCAATTTTCATAAAATTTTGCCATAATGTTGCCCAGACCATAATCAACCAATAAAAAGTGAAAAACAAAATCTTGCAATTTATTCCAACCTCAAGTCTATTTTGCCTAGCCTAGAATGTTCTGACTGCGGACACATTTTTACAAGGAAGCACAGTCTCCTTCGACACATCAAACAACGTGTGTGTCAACGCAAAGCGGCATCAATCTCCGGAGGTGAAGTTGATTCTGACGATGACATCTCCTTTCCTTGCGATTTGTGCCCTCTTTCTTTCGATAGCACCTTTCAGCGATCTTCACACAGACTTCAACACACGCATGCAAATGATCACTACACCAACGGTGCGTCTACAATCTCCCTCATTAGCGTTTCCCATAGTCATTTAGTACGCGACTACTGCATGGAGTCCAATACTCAAATAGTAGATTTTCCTGAGTGGCTCCTTCAAAATTCAAACATTATCGAAGTGCTCTTCAACAATTTAGACAATTTTAGAATGAAGGCGCTCATCTACCTCAAACTAAAATATATTAAAATAGATTTTCAAACGGGTCAAGTGACGGAGAGAATGCGGTTTCATGTTCCTTCCTCTTCCGCAACCGAAGTTGTAGACTGCGAGTCTTGGCTAAATTTCCATATTCAATGTTTAAAATCAAATGTAGATAAGTTCAATCAGCGCGACAGCGCTCTCATTTTTGATGGCGTGGATCCTCAGCCATGTTCAAAATTTCCCTATTAGAAATTCATGCAGCTCGAGGCACATTTAAACTACCAAAAACGTTGTATAATAAGAAAGCTGTCATCAATGTCGATTGTAAATCACAGTGTTTCAAATATGCCGTCCTATCCATTCTCCACTATAATGATATCAACGCGCATCGAGATTGCACCTATAGCTATAGACAGTGGGAGGATGAACTAGACTTTGAAGGTTGTGATAGTGACAACATGAAAATCAAAGATGTAGAAACGTTCGAGAAACATAATAAGATTAAAATTGTCGTTCACGTGTGGGAGAAGGGGTTGAAGGGTGCCCGCTATAATTCACGTTCAACTTGTTATGAACGTGTAGTCAACCTCTTATTAGTAAAACAAGATGATAGCGAGGAATGGCACTACTGTGGTATTCCCAAAATATCTCGCTTGTATACACACTTGGGGCACTCTAAAAGAGGTGAACATTTTGTATGCGACCGCTGCATCCGCTCCTTTTGGAGTAAACATAAATTTGAAACTCACTATGAATGGTGCAAGCGAGGTAAATTACAAATGGAACGCATGCCCAAAGATAAAATATTTTCACATAGGGATAGTGGTGACGAATTAAGTCCCCTGCGTGTCATTTATGCAGACATCGAATGCTACATTGATGGTATCATCCACAAGTCAGCAGCCATATCCTGCTATGAAGTATGGCATGACCACTTTAGGAATAGGCAAAACAAAATGCATACTTGGCAAGGTGAAGATTGCATTTCAAAATTTCTAGAATATCTTGATAAAGCTGCCAAATTTCAGCAATCATATGATTCCCAATTGCAGCGTAAGTCACTACATATGTCAGATGAAGACAAACAAAAATTTGAAAGTTGCACATCGTGCCCTAAATGTCATAAAACGTTTGATGACGATAAAATTAAGAAAGTGCGTGATCATGATCACATCACTGGTAAATTTAGAAACGCACTCTGCTCCAAATGTAACTTTTCACATAGGTTGAGACGTCGTGTAGTACCCGTCATTTTTCACAACTTTGAGGGCTATGACAGTCATATGCTCATAA
>CAJQUW010004999.1:55000-69105 GCA_907163375.1 Prostheceraeus crozeri
CTCATTTGTTTTACCGCTCCACGCCCTCCTTTTTTCCCCTACCCCTTACCCCTCTACGCCCTTCCCCCCCCTCCCCTTCCTAACCCACCACCCCCCTCTCCCTGACCCGCCCCCCTCTTCAACCCCCTCACCCAGTCAACCCATCCTAAGCCTCTTCCTCCCCCTCCCTACCCAGATCCCTTCTTCTCTTCCCTACTCCTTAGGCCCTCCCCCCTGCCCCCCTTATACCGGCATACCTCAGTTTGCTAACCCCCTTCAGTAACCCCCGACCACCCCTCTCCCCCACCTTCCAACATTCCCCCTCTCCACCTTCCCCGGTACCCTCCCCACCCCCGACCCCCCGCCCTCGACCTACGCCCCCCGAGGTTTCCCCCCCCGCCGTAAACGATACGCTCACCCCCTCCCTGCCCGCCCTTCCCTCCCTCCTACCTCCGTCTGCCCACTCCACCCCCCCCCCTTCCCCTTATTCCCTGCTCCCCTACCATCCCGCCCCCTTCTTCCCCTCCGTCCCCCCCCTCCCCGGCCTCCCCACACAAGGCCACGACAGCCCACGTGCGCCCCCAACAACCATCGGCGAAACCCCGAGAAGTATAACATATTTGAGCGCGGAATACGCGGTGGTCTCACATTTGTGAATAAACGTCACATAAAATCTGAAACAGTAGGTAATGATCAATTCCACCTAAAGTGCTATGACCAAATAATTTATAAGGCAGTTCACTGTCTAAACCACTACCTCATTCCGAGTTTAGTTGGTTAAATCAAGATGAGCTTGAGTATTACTCCAACCCTTCAAACATACTGAAGATTCCAGATGAAGGTGATTGGGGATATTATTTTTGAAGTGGATTTGATTTATCCAAATAGCATTAAAAATAAAACTGCTGATTTCCCACTCGCACCTGAATCTGGTGAAGTGACTGAAGATATGTTTTCACCATTCATGTCACAATTTCATAATAACTTAAGAGAGTGTGGACAGCCAAGATATAAACCATGCCGCAAACTTTTACTCACCCCAATATGATAAGAAAAATTATCTCGTGCACCTTCTGCATACTAAAATTCTATTTAGAAATGGGCATGCTTCTAAAGTCAGTTCACCGCATTATCAAATTTAGACAGAAAGCCTTCCTCAAACCCTACATAGATAGTAACAGTCAAAAACGTGCACTCGCCCAAAATAATTTTGAAAAGGATTTTTATAAATATAAGAATAACAGTCTTTTCGGAAAGACCATGGAGGATGTTAGAAAACGTATGAACTACAAACTAGTCGTTGATGATCAAAAATATCACAAATTGACCTCATCACCTCTTTTCATTGATAGAGACATCATCGATGAGGATCTTGTAGGTGTTAAAATGATAAAATCAGAAGTTGAGTTGTGCAAACCCATCTATATTGGGCAAGCCGTTTTAGATTATTCCAAGCTTGAAATGTATCAACTCTTCTACAAAATATTAAAACCATGCCCTCTCGTAAAAGAGGTTCGCTTGCTGGGTGGTGATACAGATAGTTTCTTTTTAGGAATTACCACTCAAAAAGATTTAAATTTTAATGAAGTAGGCAAGTCATTAGAAAAATATTTCGACACATCTAACTACAATCCCACTCATCCACTCTATTCCATACAGAATAAAGCCAAACTTGGTTGTTTTAAGGATGAAACAGCAGGAAAGGAAATAGATGAAATGATTCTCCTCCGTCCTAAAATGTATTCCATGAAATTAAAAGAATGTGCAGATAGTATTAAGCGTGCTAAAGGTATATCAAAATCCATTGTTCACAAAATGAAACATCGGTCCTATAAGAAGGCCTATAAAAATAAAACTATAACGTTTGTCAATATGACAATCTTAAAATCTCAAGTTCATACTGTGAAAACGCACACGTTCAAGAAACGAGCGCTTTCAGCATGGGAGGATAAGAGGTGTTGGATAGGACATAACACATCTCTTCCACATGGACATCCTGACACAAACATACCTCCACCCAAAACAATAAAACTCACGCTACCACATTCAGGAGATGTATTGACATAATCAACTTTAACTCAGTATTTTGATGTTGCTTTTTGTAGATATACATGGTTGTTTTATGTATCGCATGAGATCGTTTCTTCCTTGTGAATATATGCCTACAGTCAGCCCATTCCCCCTATATCTGTGAAAAGACTTTTTCATACACATATTTTTATTTCAATAAACATATCACAATGACTTCACTTTGTTTTCCGAAACACTAAAGTTACGAGGGATTTAGTATCTTTCACATGGATGCACTCTTGTAAACCATTGGTAATTTTGATAGCAATAGAGGGTATAGTTTGTTTGACGACGGGATGATAGAAAATAGATTCAAACATCTTCTCGACTATTCCATATGAAGCGTCTTTAGCCTTAACTTTTTGTGCTACAATTATTACATACAGTACAATAACGTTACATATCGCCAAATTAAAGGTTGCCCTATGGGAGCACGTTTCTCGCCTCCTTTCGCGATCATATACATGTATCATATTGAAAAGATAGCTTTAAATAAACTTGAAAAGGATCACAACATTATTCCGCAATACTACGGCAGGTACATTGATGACATTATTATAGGCCCTTTTGTAAAACATAGTAATTGTATTACCAAAATAACTAATACCTTCAACTCTGTCTCCAACGACATCAAGTTTACAGTAGAAATACCTAATGATAATAGTTTTCTCAACTTCCTAGATATTAGTATCGCCATTGAGAATAATGTAATTGAATACCAATGGTACACTAAAGAACTTCATTCCGGAAATTCTCTTAACAAACAAAGCTGGGTACCTAATCACATTAAAAGTAATTATATAAGAAATAGCAGACATTCCGTCACCCAGCGTTGCTCAGACAGTAATAAGAAAGATAGTGCTATGTCTAAACTTAACCAACGTTTCAAGAATAATGGATTTTCAGACCTCGAGATCCGTAACATTAAGTATAACCCGAACCACAAAAAGAAAAGTGATAACCGCAAAACAGTTAGCTGTAAAATAAATTATATCAGTGATAGCTGTAATCGTAAACTTAACAAACTTATAAAACAGTGCGACCTACCCATTAGATTAGTTAGCAAACCAGGTCCTAAGCTAGAAAGCGTCATTAACAAAAAACAAAATAGAAACAAACATACTAATTGTAATCTATGTGGCATATTACCTAGAAACTACTCTTGTTCGGACCGCTTTGTGGTTTACAAACTTACCTGTAACTTCTGCAATGAATGTTATATTGGGCAGACCAATCGCCCTTTCAATAAACGGTATCATGAACATAAACGCGACATTAAGAACAAAAATAAAAAGAACGCTCTATATGAGCATGGTAGCAAAATACATAACTACAATGATATCGACCTTTCTCACTTTGATTTAGATATTATCGATATCAGCAGCAATGCCGTTGATTGTCGTCTTAGCGAAGCTCGTTTCATTAAATTACTCAAACCCTCCATAAACAGAAAACATGAATTGCCTAATTTCTAAGTGCAGCACACTCATTTTGTGCGTTGTGCTATTAGCTATCCGAGTCTAACTAACTTTTCTTCTATTTCTGGTTGCTATTGTTTGTGCGTTGGCTATTATATTAGCCAACCGAGGTTGTTAAATATCTTCTTAGTCAAATATTCTTGCACTTTTAGGCTGCTGCTTGTCCTTTTGCTGCTCTCTCTGTAGATATCTCTGTCCTTCGTAATTTGTGGATCGTAACTCATCAGTGAACTTTGTGAACTTAGCTCCATTGCTGGCGGCGTTTAACAGTCTGTGTCGGATCACTAAATCAGAGCGCCATAGAAGTAGTCAGTGGCACGAAGGACTGGCGGATTTTATTGTACATAGCTAACTTTTGTTTTTATTGAGCCATTAAAGTCTTCAAGAAGCGATCCAACCTGTTTTCAACAACGATGACAATTATAAACACGCTTCTGTTTTTGGCGATCAACTCGACGGGGTGATAGAAAATAGATTCAAACATCTTCTCGACTATTCCATATGAAGCGTCTTTATCATGAATGAAATCACGTAAAATTTATTCTTTTTTCTCACCAATAGAAATAGGCAGAATCAAATCACTTTGAATGTAAAGGTGCTGTTCATGTTTATCAAGTGTCATTGGTGTTTCTATACCAATCGTATGCGCAGCAGTAAACACAGTTTGTAGCATTGAAAAACCAAAGAGTTTTTTCAAATTTTTACTCAATGACATGAATGTATCACCGTTTCAGAAAACGCGTTGATTTTTAATGTGAAAAACGAAATGTGGTGAGTCTTTACATCATATTTACTTTTCATCACATGCTTCAACTTCTGTTGTATATAAGGATTTACTACATGAATGAAGCTTTCAACTGTATGATATAGACGCGGCATTATATTGATAGCAACTTCAGATTCTTCATAAGACTGGTAAATTTTCTTGATGCGATCACCATAGATGTCCACCCACCATTCATCATTAACTGAATCAGCTTTAGTGTGATATTCATGAGAAGCATACACCACACCGCTTCCAATAATAGGTGTATAATGTCTTACAAAATGGACGCAAGGTTGGAGAGAAAATAAACTGTAAGTTTTTGTCATTATAATTTCTGAATGACCAACCTTATATTTCTGTCCGCCATAATTTTTCTCATCCATACTTCCTTACCCACAGTCTCATTCCATTGTTTTTACCGAACTCAATAAGTGATAAAGGTTGAACACCACGCTTTTTCAAAATGATGCGTTCTTCACATTCTACAACAATCATCAAATTATTTTAAATTTCTCACATAATGAAATTTGTTGATTCGATTTGAATAAACTTTTTTAACATTGTGCAGTAGCAATTGACGTTAGATGTCGTCCATGCCAAAAAACCGAGATGTGTATAGAATTCATTATCCAACCTCAGTGTAAGACCTTTAGTAAAAGAATGAAAGCGAAGGAACTGTCTCCCACTCCAATGATAGATAGTAAACTCATAAACTTTCTGATCCTAATTCTTCATGATGGAAGTATTACCACTGTTGAATGCCTTAATAATTTTCTCATTCCCAAATGGCTCATAAGAATCTGATTTTATCTGAATCCATTCATAGTTCCACTTTCCATCTGATGTTAAATTGTATGGAACATGAAAATGAATTATTCAGTCGTTATTCCCATCATGGGTGCGAGGAGTCATTATCATTTCGTTCCAAATCATTCACATTCTGAATATTGCTATCATAGCAAATACTAGAAACGCCAACCTCCCATTCACCTTCTAAATGTAGTGGGCGATTTAATTCTACTCGATAGTCTGATGGTTTATTTTTTGGAAATTTATTCATAGAAGCATTACTGGGCAAGTAGATTAGAAACGAGTCCTTATTTTCACTTTCCATATTATTCACATTGGAAAAATATATTAGCATACTTTTGCATTAACTCTTCATTCGGGAAATGGGAGTGTGATACTTGTTACAGCATCTTTATGAAAAGGAATCAACGCACCAGCATCGTCATAAATTGCAATATCAATTTGTGGGATATAGTTTGATTTCAGCTTTGTATAATGCACTTTCTTGAAAGTATGCTCAGATAAAATACTGCAGCTTTTTGGCTGGCATGGTATAACTGCTAGCAATGGAGCTTCAACATCTCCCACACGTACATCTTCACCAATATTGGAATATATCTGAAAATTAGTATTAAGTAACCGACGAGATAGCGACATGTTCTGCGTTAGCTTTGGTTACAGTAACCACTTTTAAAGATATTTTGAATCAAAACCCAAAATGTCCATTTAGAGTTTTATCCATAATTAGTTCAATTTACCTTTTTCCTACTTATAGTGAGAGACAAAGTACCTTCTTTTTCAGAAAATGAAATATGTTGCTCATTAATCACTTCATTTAAATAATCTACAACCAATTTAACTGAAGTAATAATGCGAGGCATCAACGCTCTTGTTTCATGTAAGATACCACCTAAAGGCTCTACACACTTTCTGTATAAAGATACGGTCCATTCTGTATCAAATTGATTTGACCTTTCACATGGTAAATGTTGCATATCAAATTTTCCATGAACAGCTGCAGAACGATGTCGTAAGAACTGATGAAAATCTTTTGAACAAACTAATACTAGATCATCATCATTTAATTTACTTATTGCAATATGATTAGATGATTTGATATAAGTCAATGTTGCCACTTGTTTACCATCAACTCGAAGGAGATAATTAAATTTCTTCAATAATGTTTCAGGAGTCATGTTTGTATTTCTTGGCTTAATCACAATCTTCTTCACCAACGTCTTCTCATTTTTTGGAATAAGATCTACATAATAAGCTTCCTCTCGATATATTAACTGTTTATGACCACTTGGGTGGTAATTAACGTTATAATTATCATAGCTTGTTAAGGCGTAGCGCGGGTAACCTAAATTATTTTGCTTAAACTTCGGACTTAAACCAACAATCCAATCTTTCTAACTAATGATGTACATAATTATGTTATAATCATTGTGCGGAGTAAATTGGACAATATGTTTACACGCTTTATTTCCGGAAGATCATATATAAACTTTTTTACATGATAAGAGATCTTTCTTTGGCCACTGTGGAATGTATACTCGTCAGCCCTTTTCATCATTGGTGAAGCAGCCTTGTGCGTCCTCATATTAATAGTTCCATCACCTCATGATCAAAAGTATAGACACAGTTGCTATGAACTGTTCAGTGACACCACTTCCCACTTTCCATTTAGCTGTTGTGTATGATCAATGGGAGTAGAAAAGAGTGCGGCTCCGATTACTAGCAAAATCTATTTGCGGCACGCATTGCTGAAGCAAAATATGATAAAACGATCATTTTGATATTGTCTGATTTGCGGCTTTGCATTAACATCATGAAGACTTGGATTTGGAATCTCTACAATATATCAGAGTTGATCGTAATGGAAACGTTACATTTCAAAAAGTTCTCATCGTCATACATCAACGAGGTATTGGCGCCACAATTAACATGGCGACAATTTGTCAACCTCAATGATATCAATGAGGGATTTGGAATATTTTGAAACATGATAAGATAACATCTCTCTTGGGTGATCAAGTTTGGCTTCAACAATTACAGGAAATGAAATTCAAATCTGCCATTTCATTTCCGCAAACTGTTTCTCATTTCGCAAATACAATTGGGAGAAGTTTAGAAGAATTACATACACTCGCTCCATCATGACATTTATTCGTCGTGAAGTTCATCCGCCCTACTATGCAAATCTTAATCCCCAGACATTACTACCACGCACCATGAGTTGGAAATTAGATTCTCTACAATCGTTATTGAAACGGGATCTTGATCGAAAACGTTCATTTCAAAGATATCAACTGGAAATGTGAGAAGAGAGTTTGCTTTATCTTATCGTCATTTTCAATCTCTACAATCATATCATGAAGGATTTGAAATACTTCTATATGAAAAGACATTCACGTATTGGAAATCGATCTGGTTGCGCGTCAACAAACGGCGAATTCAAAACTCTATCATTCCCAACTCCATACTAACTTCACATTTCATCAAGGTAGTTGGGAAAAGTATAAAAGGAAGGTACATCGCTCAATTTACTCATTCTTTCATCATGAAGCGCCATCGCTACACCATCGTCAACATTCTCCGTCGCTTCAGACTCTACACCAAAATCGATCCCACAACATTACACCAACAGCTTCCAAACAGCAAGTATTACCCGGGCCGTCCTCAAATGTTAGTGGTGAAGATGAACAATTCACGGAATCTTCAACTCTTCCCAAATGGGACTGTACAGATTCTCGACGCCCTTTCTCATTCATCGGCGCAGTCCAAATGCGCTTAGAGCTACAAAGACTACTACGTCGGACGGATATGGAAGAGGGAGAGGTTTCGGTGTGTGATGTCGAATCTGACTGCGGACAATAGGGGATCTCTACTCAATTGAGTGAACAGTGTGGATCATTTTTCGATGATTCGGTACAGCAGTTGACAATTTGTGTTATGAACCCGTACTTTTTGTGCAGAGGCTCTCATAAGTTTTTGGTTACATCTGTGCATGTTGCAAATCTTTCATAATAGTAAAGTGATCATTACTGGACTAAAATCTCATGTACAAGCAAAATGCGATCCTAGACTATCTCATCGAGTAATGTACGTAACCCAGCGGATTGTAAAATATAAATACATTTTTTTCCAACATGATGTTTTTATTTCAAATCATGATAGAACTTACAAATCATTTTTTCATTAGAGGATGGATTACATGAAAAGTTTTGAATAACAGATGCAAATCGAGATACATGTAAACGTTTTAAGATGATGTACAGTACAAAAGCACCACACGTTGATGAAAGTGGATGTTGTAGTATGCGTTCATTTCGCTGATATTGACGCGTATGTTTTCTCAACCACTGCTGTGTTGGTATATTTGGAGGTTGAGCAAGAGAGTCAAATAGTTCACCACGTCGGTCTTCTCAATAAAGATTCGCTTTCAATGCTCACCGCCTAAATTTGCGAATGAGTGTTTAGCACAATAAAGATGGGATAGTGATTTACTGCAGGTGGTACGGTATCGAGCGAATAGACATTATCGAAAGCTTTCAACGTCGCTTCGTCTGCATTACGCTGTACTTTAGTTTTAATATCGTCAGCAGTCTACCAACTCATTAACGATTATACTGAAGAATCACGTCACGATACTTTGTAATTTCAATATTTGAATCGAAGACTGCATAAATTAATACATTGATCGTCTCAGGTAGTGTTCTTTTGAACGTCAAATCCAAACGAATATTATGAGGCACGTTCGCTTGACGATAGGGTGCACTAATATCGCTGTCAGCAGTGAAATCAAATGCATAAATAGTATATCCACTCTTAAACTCTTTCATAGTGAGTCCGTTGGTGTCATCCGTATTGTAAAAGCCAAAGACATCCATAAAATCAATATAGCTGCGCATAAATTGATCCGCAGCAAAATCTGGTTTGTAGGGTGGACCAGGATGACTCACACCATTTACACGTAAAGCAATTTCACTTAACTGATTGTGTTTAAAATTGAAAGGATTCTTCTTTATATTACCATTAAATGCATCATTTTCAACCATTGCCACCATGAGGAGCTTCGGTGCTTCCGATGGAAAGAGGCGATCTTTCATGAAACTCTTTTGATCTTTCGGAATTGTAAAGGTGAGAAGCTTTGTATGCTGAACGGGGCAAATGGCATTTTGGCGGTTAAGACCTTCAGCATGTCCTCTAATGACACTTGGATTCGGTACTACTCGACGAATGTAAAGTGCAATATCTTCCACATGAATTCTAAAATTGTCAACTTTAGCAAATGCATTCAGCGCAAATTCAGGCTTATTCAATGTCAGCTTGAATCGCATGCTGTATTGCAGAGTAAAAACTTTGACTGTCTAAAGAAGTCTAAATTCAGCGGGACAATATAGCTGAACATACTTTACTATCTTTAATCATAGCAGATCGCTTTACAAAGCCACTGTTTGTTTCAGCATCAAATTTTCCTGCTTCATCTCTGTACCATCCCATGGCTTCCATATGACTTTTTTGTGCTGCTGGATGAAACTGTGATACATGATTGAAATATGATTTATAGGGATAATCGCTTTGGCCACCTTCCACCTGCTGCTCTCCATTCGTTAGAGAAACATCGCGAAGTAATGTAGTCAATGGTAAATTGTTCAGTCCAACTTTATGTGTATCGTCAATAGCAGTTCCATCTGCTTGCTGAATTCTAAACCTCAAATCAAACATCGCATAACTCAAATCTATGTAGTCATCACTACCACCAGGAATAACAAATTCAATGGGGCCAGCATTCTCAGCTGTTCGAGGATGATAATCTACAATACTTGAACTAAGAATATCTGTCTGTATGGCTTGTTGATCGAACAAACAAAAACCGGAAGTTTTAAACTCCATGATTAGAAGTTATAGCAGCGTCGTCGTTTAGCGCCTGATGAATGATTAGAGCCTCTGCGACGTTTGCGTGAATGCCTTTTGACTGAAGATCGTTCCTTCTTCCTTTATTCATTCGTTTAGGCGATTTCTTTCCTTGAGTAACACCAGCAAAGGTCTGCTTCAATGTTTTTAAACCGCGTTCCTTCCCACGATTCAACAAACTGCTCTTAAAACTTCTACCTCTGGAAAGATCACTAGCAACATCACCAGCAAAGCCAACGGCATTACTTAAAACATTTCGTTTTAAAGATCTTCCGACATTGGATATGACAGGAACTACAACAGATTTCAGTGCACCAAGTATGCTACCTCCACGTTGGCGACGAGCGCCGATGTAAATTTGTCTTCCACCACTTACATAGGAGGGTCGTGAATAAAATGAGGCAGTTGGATTCATAGCTCAAACCCTAAACATTGTTAGTTACAACTTTGCATGAATCACTGTCGATCACTTAGATGAAAGATGTCGGCACGACGCATCCAAGAGTTCATACTTGAAGGATAACCAGTCCATTTAACAAGACACCATTCTTCACCTTGTCGTTTTTTTACATCGAATGATTTTCTCTACCAAATATGTTTCACTTTCAGTGACTACCTCAATCTCATCGCTGTAAAAGCTACCCTCAATTTCTTCATTATCGTAATCTTTCAACTTGTAGGTGTACGGATAGTCTTTTTGATTAAACCTTAATACTTTAAATACAACCTCTGACCAATACGGGAGTTACCCTTTAGCAAAAAAACTCTTCACCTTTGAGATACGAACTTTATCACCAATTTTCACATCACTTTTCACATGAGTGCGTTTACGTTGGAATGATTCGCGCACTTTATCTACATTGTCAGCATTTACATCTACTGGTCTGAGTCCAATAGAACGATGGATAGAGTGATTGTAGGCATGGAGTGTATCTTGTAGAACCTTTGTCCAATTTTGTGTCAAGTTGGCAGTAAAATGTCGCCACAAGCGATTTTTTAATGTGCGATTTAAACGTTCAACGAGTGCAGCTTTATAGGCACTCTTTACACTAAACAACTCAATGTCATGCCTCTCAAATAATCTTCTCACTTTGCTTGATTTTTCAAACTCTTTTCCTTGATCACTCTGAATTCTTTTTGGAATCAGACCTTCTCGAAAAATTGTTTGGAATGCTTTTGCTACTCCTTTCCCTTCTTTAGTTTTTAAAGGTTGAGCCCACGCATAACGCGAGAAAATGAAGACAAATATTCAATGACGGCTTAAAATGTGAAATTATTGCCCGAGTTATGTTTTGAAATGGAGGCAACATCACACAAATCTGCTTGCCACTGTTCATCGATGTCATGAACAATATAATGGCGGGTGCTGTACTTCTTTTTCGCTTGTTTGTGGAGTGTATAGGTAGCCTGACCCTTTAACCATCGTTTCACTTGTGATTGTGGAAGACCACTCGCTTTTGATAATTTCTTGATAGATGCAAATCCTGCCGGATGTTTTACATCATAATAGATTGACTTCAAACGTTCAGTCGATGACGGCTGACTCTTTTTCTCCTTCTCATCTTTTTGTTTTCTTGCCTTTCTACATTTACAACAACTGCAGCACTCAGCTTTAGCCGGTTTTGCGATCGTGTTTTCACATTGCTTAGGGGTTTCATTATGAGAGCTAGCGCCACAAGTGCAAGTGACAACGACATTCACCTCTGGCGGCTCATTACATGGCAAGCAACACATCTGCTTCATATTAATAGTCTGAGAACATGTATTTCTCGGAGGAGCTGTTTTACGTTTTCCTTTTACTAGTTTTAGTGGTGGCGTAGATCTACGTCGAGTTTCTTCCTCTTGTTTTGTTAGTGAGTGTGGGAGGGGATGTAGCAGGTGACGTCTTTAAACCAATTTGTTGGCATTTTCATCGTTGAAGCATTGGAGCAGTAGCCACTGTTTGAATCAAGTTCTTTCAATGTCTCATTATTCAACAGCAAATTTTGGCACATTATGCTTTTTTCACGAGTTTAAGAAAGTATGTCCAACCAGGTGGAACATAGCCCTGACGGCGCTTTCTACGTGTCGCATACTGAATCAAGTCTTCATAACGTGAAGCATCAATCACTTTTTTTTCATCTGTAATGATTTCTCCTCTATCATTTACATTGAGATGGGGTTCAATACTATTGAAAAGAGATATGGCATGTGTGCGAGATGCTAAATGTGTAGCAGTCGATACAGAGTCACGCATCTTATTCTTCAAGTTTTTCAATTGCTCAACAGTTTCCGATTGTAATAATACAGCACGATGTGGATCTTTGATGTGAACATTTTGCTGATAATCTATTTCTTTCCTATACATTTGATTGGCAAGAGGTTGCTTTACTTGCTGCGAGGCAGTCAATTGTACATATTCATCCTGAGGAATAACAATCATGCGAGAATAAGAACTCATAGTTTGTAGATAATCATGGGAGTTTTCAAAATATCACTTCGAAATCTACATTCTTCCGGACACTCTTGCGTAAAGTCAATGAATAAGTAACCGTGTGGTTTTTTCAGTAGCTGCTTGAAAAATTTCAATTAAGGCTTTTGATCCTCTTGGTGCAACTTGTCGCGCTAAATTTTCAAATTGACTTTTATCTCGCGGATTCTTGAAAATAGCATAATAGTGTGTATTGAGGTTTCTTGTACGAGCTTCTTTTCCATCAGGTAACACATTTTGTGTGATATAGATGATTAAGCACCTTTTTTGGTGTGCTGCGAGGAGTGGAACAGTTATCTGTAACAGACTTTGGAATTCTTACTTTCTTTTTATATAAAATCATTCCAATACAAACAACATCATTAAGACTGAAGTTTAATCCACTGGAATAATTCCTTCATGTCGAATAAAGTTGCGACTTTGCAATTCCTGAAACAAGCGTACGGTTTGATAAATACCATAAACTTCCAGAATCACTCGATTGATAGGTTCACTTAAACAATACTCCCTTTCTTTTATTCCAATAAATTCAGCGTGAAAACTGTTTTAACCTGCATGAGATGGACCTGATACAGTCAGAAACTTTATCACATTGAATGTCTGAAATCCATTATATTACTTTGAGATTCAACATTTTGTAATAATTAACGTCTAGAGCCAAAGATATTACCCAATACGTTGCCCACGATTAGGAGCTAGCATCGGTAGTAAAAGCTGGATGGAAGGAAACCGCCCCTTTTGTGTTAGAGTTTCCCTCTTTCTTTGAAGGTGTGACTTTAGGATTTGGAGATGAAAAACGCAATTTCGTAGCATATCGCTTAAGTAACTTTCGTTGTTTTGTTGGTGCTAAATTCTTTCGGTCCTCAACTTTCTCACATGAGAAATAATTATCACGAAAATGAATTTATCGTTAGCTTGTCGTATAGCATTGTCATCGCTGATTGGCTTTCATTCGTCGGATGAGCTTGAATGGTCTGAAGAAAACTTTGAAGACCGTTTGAACTGTTACGTTTTTGTCATTTTAACGTTCGCCATTGTCCGTTTGAGTCCCTTTGCTAAAACCTGTCTTTTACCACAATTGCATAGGTAATGTTGCGGCATTACCACTATAGCGCGCCATAAGTGACACTCGAAATAGTCTAATATCACAGTGGTTTACATTTGCAAAGTTGAATGCAATTACTATGAAACAGCGTGACAAAAAGCATGCTTACATCTCTTGAAGATGCGCTTTTCATTTCCATCCTTTCGCTTACATACATCACAACACATAGTTTCACCGTTACTGATGTCTATAGCAAGTCTTTTTGAAGATATGAATTTGCTAGCCTTTTCTAAATAATAGACGCAAGTACAGAAGGAATATACTTCGAGAGTGAGCAGACATAGCTCGAAAACCAGTTGTGCTACAATCAAGTACCACTGCATTTTCAATTTTTCTTTATAGAAAGTTGAATGTGAATATCTGAAATCGCTTCAATCACTAGACGCTGCCAGATGTTAAATGCGTTAAGACGTTCAGGCAAATTTTATCATATTCTTTTTTAAAAAATTCTTCGGGGTGATCTAACACTTCATTGAATAAGAAGCAAATAGAAGAGCGACTTTCCACCTCCATCTTTCCAAAATGACT